>CM077346.1:91675051-92013076 GCA_039655645.1 Ammopiptanthus mongolicus
TGCTTTGGTGGCGAATATTTTGCGGTCTAGCATATACATGCAATTGCTTTTTTCCTTTTCTGTCCAATGTAGTAATCTGTTGAGATGTTCATGAAAATTTTCTTTAAAGAATTGGACTTGGAGTTCGTGTTCCTTTCTGGTAATTATTAGGAAATTATCTAAGGAAGAAGGAACTCTTCCTAAGATTTTTAGTGTTTTTCTTGGCTCTGGTTTCAGGGTGGTAGTTTCGGCAAAAGTTCTTGTTCCAAGATAAATTTCTTTACCTTTTGCAATTTGATAGTCTTTTAATGCCTTTTCTGCTTCTTCTCTTGTTGCATAGGATTTGTGAATAACTCCTGGAATTTTCTGACAATGGGGGGCTGCTTTGTGCCACTCGTCATATATTCCTGGCAATGGTCCATTGAAGATAACATACCATTTTTGATTTCCTTCTTTTTGTTCTTGGATTTTAATTTCTGCTGGGATTATCTGTTCGAGGAAACCTTCAGTTTGTAATTGTAAATCCAATACTTTGATGTCTGCTTCGAGCAACTCTAGTTCTTTTAGTTTTTGATCTCTGAGTGCTTGCTTGAGTTATCTTTGTTTTTTCAGCATTTCTGTTGTTCCTCGATCCATTCTCTGGATAGTATATCTGCAAGAACGTTTTTCTCTCCTTTAATGTGAGAGATTGAGTAATTATATTCAGATAATTTCATTTGCCAGCGGATCAATCATCCTTGTTTATAAGTGCCTTTATGATTAAAGTTTTTAAAACCTGCCACATAAGTGGAATCGGTTCTAACAATAAATTCTTTATCAAGCACATAAATGCGATGTTTTTCCAACATCCGAATAAGTGCTAACGTTTCCTTTTCATGAGTAGGATAATTAATTTCACTGTCTGTAAATGTTCCAGACATGTATCGGCATAGTAATTCTTTCTTTTGTCCAGGAGGTTTTGCCTTCATAACACCTCCCCAACATTCATGTGATGCGTCTGTTTCGATAATAATTAGGTCATCATCTGCAGGATGATATAATTCTGGAAGCTGTTGACATAAATTCTTTAATTCAGTAATAATTGCTTCATCCTCCTTTGTTCAAGACCAAAGAGCATCTTTCTTTAGCTTTTGTTGGAGTACTTTTCGTTTTGCTGCAAGATCTTTTATAAAAACTTCATTTGAAATGTAGGTTAGTAATCCAAGAAACCTTTGTAATTCCTTTTTATCCTTCAAAGTTACAGGGAAATTGCTAAGTTTTTCTAACACGTGTTTTTGCATTACTAATTTTCCTTTTTCTATTTCGAGACCTAAATAATTAATTTTGTTCTGGGCTAAAACTATTTTCTTTTTACTTAATACTACTCCCGTGTTTTAGAAGTTTATTAAGTACTAATGTTACTTTCTGATAATGATCCTTTAAGTCTTTATTGGTAAATACGAGTATATCATCGATATAAATAAGACAAAAATCTTTATACTCCTTGAGTATTGAATCCATGTATCTTTGAAAGATTCCTGGGGATTGTTTCATTCCCATAGGGAGTACATTCCATTCATATTGTCCTTGGGGACAACTAAAAGCTGTTAGTGCTTTAGATTCTTCGTCTAGTTTTAACTGATAAAAACCTGATTTACAGTCGAATGTACTGAACCAGATCATATTTCTAATTTGCTCAATAATTAAATCTTTTCTAGGGAGAAAATATGCATCTCCTTCCATTGCATCATTTATTTGTTTATAATTTATTACCATACGTCTTTTTCCGCGTTTAAGTTCACTATGGTTTTCTACATAAAAGGCTGGGGCTGAATGCTTACTTTTGGATGTTCTGATTAATCCTTTTTCGAGCATTTCCTTAATATCTTCGGCAAATTCATCTCTGTCCTGTTTAGTGTAAATCATAGGTTTACATTTTACTTCTTGGGTAGGATTTTTTAATTTTAATGTAATTAGTTCGGTGTTTTTATTGTTTATGTTTGGGTCTAAAGGATGATCACTACATAATCTTTCCAATAAATGTTTAATATGCGCTGGAATTATTCTATTTGTTTCGGAATTAATTAGGGCATAGCGAATTTTTTGACAAAGAATAGTAAATAGTTCACCGCGTTGCAGCTTGCTAAACTCTGATGATTTCGTAGAATAAGCCCATTGAGAAGAATGAAGAATTGGTATAGATAGGATTTCGCGAGTTTGAGTATTGCGTATATAGGGTGTACGAAGTGTAATATAATCTAAGTATTGACAGAATGTGAATAAAGTCGTTAGAAGTTATTGCCTAAGATAACATCGATTCCTGTTTCTTATGATAAATGGTTGGGACAATAAATCTCTTGTGTTGGACTATTAAGGTGATGCGATTAACTACCCAAAACAAAGAGTGGATAGATTCATCAGCAATTTGTATTTTTAGTGGTTTTTGTAAATATTCCCATTTGTCAAATAATGCTTTTGTCGCCAAGCAAACACTTGCGTCAATATCTATGTAGGCTTCAATTTCTTTATTATTTTTGTCTATCTTGATTTTAATATAAGTACTATTCTGATTCTGTTTCTTTTGAAGATAGTTCATCATGTTCAGAATATTCATAAACACTGGTATCAGTAGTACTTAATTCTTCTTCTAGTGGTTCGAGCTCATATATTTTATAAACTTGTTTGATTATTTTAGCTTTGTCTTTAAAATCTTTTTCTTTCTTTTGAGGACATTCGTTTGCATAATGACCTTCTTCATTGCATATCCAGCATATGCATTTCTTTTTTCCTTTTGGACAATATTTTTTAGATGTTCGTTTTTTCTTAAAGTATTTTTTCTTTGTATCTTTATAAGCTTTCTTTTTTGGATAAGTTTTTCTTAGATTTGGTTTTTTCTTTTTATAGTATTTTCTTCTTCGTTTGATGGGATTACATCCATAATTTCCAGATAATTCTATTTCTGGTAATTCACAACAAATTATATTTCTTCCTCTATTTAATTGTCTTATGGTTTCTCTATTCAAACATTGATCTCGTAATTCCTTTAGAAGTACTTGAATGATGCCTCCTAGAGTCTTTGCCGTTGTTAATGGATTAGCTAACCAGATAGTTTTTATTTTTTGATTAAGTGGAAAAGGTAATTTATCCATAAAAATCATTTTGTATGTTTCTTTGGTTTCTGAGTCTAATTGGTAATAATATTTTTGGTATTCACAAATAAAACTTCCTATATCACACATATCGCATATTTGCATTCTGTTTAAGTGTACTTTAGCAGTTTCATGTAAATGTCGTTTTACTTCATCACTTTGTTCAATACTAGCAAAGCCTATGAATTCTTCGTATATTAATTCCATTATAAGTCTAGCAAAAGTCTTGGTTTGTCACTGTTCGTTGTATATACTATTGCCATTTTTCTTCTCTTATTCCATTTAGAAATTTTTGTACATTTCCCGAAGTTTTATAAAAGATAAAATTCTTTATTGAATTTCTATCTAAACTATTAAATTTATCATCTGTTGTCATTAGCAACGTAAGTTCATTAATCCATTATAAGAGTATCTCTTCCTTGTTTTTTGCACAATCAAGATTTAGAATATTTCCTGATTTAATGGATTCGTATCTTGGTTTAAATTCATCCGGAATTTTAGACCATTTATTATTTCTTTTTATATATCCAGTATTATGCATTGTTTTTTCTTTTATATTGTCCCATATTTCATATGTTTCTTTTCGTTTTCTATTTTTACCAGGTATCATATTACTACTTGCTTCTCCATGATGCATTCGTATTTCATTAAAGTCGGTTTCATCTGAAGAGGAACTATAATTTAATACTACTTCTTCAGTTTCATTTGGGGTTGAATTAATTGGTTCTGTTACTTGTATCTGCTTATGTTCTTCTTCAATTATTTTTAGTTGTTCAAGAAGTTGTTGTATTTCTTCTAAATCAGTGGATCTTTTTATTGTTTCAATATAATCAGTCTTTATCCTCTCCATGTTGTTCTTGGTGTTAAAGTTTCTAAATAATGTAAAGGTTCTGGTTTTTTCTTATTCAATAATTCTTCTAGATCTCTTTTTGTAATAGGTTCATTCTTCGTTTCTTCCTCTAATAAATTTTCTAATTGTATAAGAATTTTTCTGAGTCTTTCTTCATCTTCGCTATTGTCTATGTCTTTTCTTTTTTCTATTGTACTTAAGGTTTTATATGTCTAAATATTTTGTTTGTTCATTATGTTCATGGGTGCTAATGTGTTCTGCAATTTTAGAGGTTGCTTCTAAAACTTGCCTTACATTATTATTTATTTATTCTAATATTTTTTCTAATTCTTTATATTTTTTATCAATTCCCTCTAATAAACTCATGATTTCTTTTATTTCTAGGGTATTGGTACCCTCAATTTTGTTTGGGCACCAGAGAATTGCCCAAACGAAAATACATGACATGAAAATAAATATCAATCAATATCAATCAACTCAGATGACATTGGCATAAAACATATATGCAAGTGCCAAAATAGTAAATTACCAAGCACTTGGTAAGGACCGAAAATGGTAAGCGTTTTATTTTATGTTGAAATATAATTCAGATTAAATAATTTAATTAGTATTAATTATTGTTAGTTATTATTTATTAGTTAGTTGTAATTAATTAGTGATCAATAGTCCATTTGAGAATTAGTGTAGAGCAATATAAATATGTGCTTATGTGAATCAATATGATATCGAGAAAGTGTAATCATAGTGAAGTGTGATCAATAAAACTTATAGTATTTTCTTCTTCCTCTCAATATTTCTCTCTAGTGTGTACTTGTGTTTCAACATGGTATCTAGAGTTATTCAATTAGGGACTTGTGAGGTTGTGTCAATGGCTACCGCGATTGTAGATAGAGATCTTCGAGTTTCTTTATCGGTTCTTAATGGAAGAACTTCAATCATTGGGTTGTGAAGATGCGAGTGATCTTCGGTTTCCGGGATGTGCTGGAATTTGTGCAAGAAGGAATTCAAGATGTGGAAGATAATGCTTCCAAGAAGAGAAATTACAAAGCTCTCTTCATCCTTCATCAATATGTGGATGATTTGAATTTTGAGAAGATTGCTTTGGCTAAGAATGCGAAAGAAGCTTCGGACATCTTGAACAAAACTTATGGAGGTGCTGATAAAGTGAAGAAGGTAGAGAAGCCTTATGATCAACAAGTGGGTTTGCAAGAGTTGGAGAAAGATCGAACCTCCGTCAACCCAATCGCCCGCAATGGCGATGGCTCCTCCGAGTTGGAACCCGCGTGCAACAACAATGTTGAGATGACGGTGGTCGGTGAAGGTAACATGAAAGAGGGAAGCGTGAAGGGATCGTTCCCGAAGAGGAGGAAGGTGTTGGGTTCTGAAGTTTCTGCAAAGCCAAGGAGTGGAACCGCCCATTGTAGTGTGGCCAAAGAAAAATAGAAGGGTGATTCAAGAATTTCAAGATTTGGGTTTGATAAAGCTCAGGTTGGTAGTACGAATTGGTTCAAGAATTTCAAGATTGATTATGTGTATATTTTTATGATGGTTGGAGTGTCATGCTTCAAAATATGGGATTCAGGAAAATATGTTTTTGAGAGATATAATAGCTATTGTGTTTTTAGCTAATCTGAATTAAGGGGGTGTGTTGGAGTACAATTCAGATTAGGTAATTCAATTAGTATTAATTAAAGTTAGTTTGTGTTTGTTAGTTAGTTGTAACTAATTAGTGATCAATAGTCCATTTGAGAATTAGTGTAGAGCAATATAAATATGTGCTTATGTGAATCAATATGATATAGAGAAAGTGTAATCATAGTGAAGTGTGATCAATAAAATTTATAGTATTTTCTTCTTCCTCTCAATATTTCTCTCTAGTGTGTGTTTGTGTTTCAATATTTGAAGTCATGAATTCTCCATAGAAAAGTATTTGACGCTGTTATCGTCAAGCAAAGTCTTCCCAATTGAGCGCTCTCACATGTTTTGAAGTAAATGGATTGTAAAAGAGTAAAATAGATATTATTTTACTTAATTAAATCTTCAGTGCTACTAAGGGCTGATCTTGACATTACAAAGCAGTTACAATGGCCAAGAAACAGCACACAATCACCCAACTAATCAAGCTTCACCCACTTGTTAGTTTTATAGCTCGTATCTAACTTGAACACTTCAGCTATGGTAATCTGAGGTGGACTAACGTGTTGCTTGATAACCTTCATATAGCCAGCATTTTCAGGTGCATAAAGTGCATTATAGAACAAGTAAATTACCAGTAACTCTCCTAATGCATTAGCTTTGGTTAGGAATCAAATGACTTTACCACTAACATGAATTTGATTATGAAGTGTAGGGATATTTACAAGTCGGTTTGGTTCGGATTTGCATATTTTTTTTCTTCAAGAAATTCGAACCAAACCAGAAGGGGTCAGTTCGGACTCGAAAAATTGTAAAATATTAAATATATATAAATATATATATATATATATATATATATATATATATATATATATAAATTAAAATATATTAAAATATAAAAAGTAAACATAGATAAATATAAATATATAGTAAATATAAAAAATTTAAAAGTTTAAATATATATTATTAAGTATATATATATATATATATATATATATATATATATATATATATTAAATATTAAATATAGTTATCGAATCTGTTCCAAAATCCGTGAACTCGAGAGCCGAAACAAATACCTTCGGGATTGGTTTGGATCCGAACACCAAAAAATTCAAACCAATTTAATTGGTTCTATTCAGATCTTCATATTCATCGGGTCGATTCAAACCAACGAACACCCCTAACCAAGTGTACTTTGTAACACCCCGATTTTTCGTGCTTTCTAAGGATAATAAACTCAATTAATGAGTTTATATTTTTATCTGTGTTGTAGAAAATGTTTTTGGGAAAACTAAAACCATATTCATGTTTCGAATAATCGTAGGAGCCTACGGTTAAATTTTGGGCCGCAGACTCAAACGAAAATCGATCTATGTTTTTTTTTCATATGATAGTGTTTTTCTACTATCACGACCAAATCTTGACTAACGAACGAGACCATTAGTCTTAGAAGTTGATCCTCTACCTTTTTCCTAAAATGTGTGCTGACGTCCAAAAATATAAATAATATTTTATATTCGGATCGATAATTGATCGGGAAGACGATTCGAGCTGTCTTAGGGTTTTTCGAGACCCATGATCAGATGTTTTCATGCCAGAATTGTGTCAAGTTTTTTGAGGACTCAAACCAGTGTCGTGATAATTTCAAATATCGGGACGTGAATTGAACAAATTGCCCTTGATTAATTTTTATTACTAACTACCTTTTTCCTATTACTAAAGTCTTAAACATAAATATCTTCATTTCACCCTTATCTCCTCTCACTCTTTTCGGCAGCCTCTCTCCCCCAAAACTCTATCTTCTCCATTTCTCTCATTTTTCACTTTATCTCCATTAGAACTCATTTTGGAGCTTGAGTTTTGATATTTTTTCTTGAAGCAACCTTCATCAATCTTGGAATAGAGCATCATAGGAGGTACTTTTCCATCTCTATCTCTCCCAATCTCTCCTTTCTCTCCTCAAATTTTCATGATCAAAGGTGTTAGGGTTTTGTCCATAAAATCTTCAAAAATTCATGAAAAATTGTAGGAAAATCGTTTCTGTACCAAACCAATTTCTATGGCCTAGGTTCATGACATACTTGTATGGTCCAAGAGCTTAGAGCCAAGAAATCTCCCTAGCTATATTTTCTATGAGGAGGCCGAAACCCCCCTATGTGTGTAGGGTAGGGTTTTGGTTGGTTTTTGATGTTTTGAACTGATATCTAGGGCTGTCACACTTAGTTAGGGTGTTATCCAAGAAATGAGAAATTTTGGAGCTCCCTAGCTATTTTTAGTGTAATAGGGCCGAACCCTAGGGGTGGTGCAATAGGAGAAATCTTTGTCTTTGTGAGTTAATGCCGTTATGGATTGTGTGTTTGTTGTGATCGACAGCGTGCTGGGCCAGTGGTCAAGTTGATCGGGTGTTCGCAACGTAACTGGAAACTACAAGAGGTAAGGGGATAAACCTAAGGAACTCTATTTCCGACAGCTATGTGCTGCATCGGTGTTTGTATTGTATTTAAATATTGCGTATTGATTGTTGGTTGATTTTTTTTGTTTACTGCTGTTGATCTGAGTATACATGATATAACTGCTGACGTGTTTGAATACATGCTATAATTGTTGAATAATTATATGGATGTATCATGTGCCCTACTGTGGGTTTTAAGGCGTTAGAGAACCTAATTTTGATTAGGATCCGACATCGTGTAACTTAAAAGCTTTAAAAGTCTGAAAGGTATTTTTAATAATGAAAATCGAAGTTTAAAGTAAATAGGGCATTAGAAACCTTCATTTGTTCCAAATTGATAAAGTTGACCGTTTGAGCAAAAGTGTTTTGAGAAATGGGGTTTTCAAAGTTATATTGAGTTTAGTCAAGAAAAAAAGGGTTTTTACAAGCTGTATTTCAAGGTTTGTGTTTTACGAAAAGCGACGAAAGAAAAAAAAATGGTCTTTAGTCCAAGTTTTATTTTATGGAAAACCGATCCCGATGACTTTGTGTAAGTATCGGAGATTTGGGTTTTTGGTTTTTCGAGTTTTCAAGAAAAGTGTTTTTAAAGCTTAGAAACTAGAAACCGAGACATCGGAGTTCTAGAGTTCTGTAGAAACACGTGGATCAAGGATCCGTGTTAGTTGTGATCCTGTCGGCTTAGGGACAATCTTTGTGGTCCCGTAGGCTTGAGGATGTTTTTATGATCTTGAATCCAACATCCTAGACTGGTGCATCGGTTAGGGATGTTTGGGATTTGAGTTGTTTTGGACTAAATGTCAGGTTTTAAGAAAATGTTTTCAAGGCTTAAAGAGTCTAAGACATTATGGTGGTTGTTAGCGTTGATGCTACAACGAGGAAATATTGATACGACAAAGATCAATTATCGGGAACCAAATAGTTTCTCATGCATTTGTGTGCTGGGCAGACGTGTCGTGAAACAGGGGACCTTGATAGGCAAGGGAACCTGAGATGACTTAATGTCATTATGTAACATTGTGCCTTGATGGACAATGATGTCATACGTGTCAGGGAGAGCGTATTGTGCCCTGTGAAGAGGACAATATAGTATGACTTATACATCGTGAGTACCACTGACATGCGCGTCCATGTATTATTTCCTGGAAGGTTACGTGCTCACATTTTGGCCGAATTTTAATTCTGGCGTTTGTCATTGTTTCCTACGGGGCAATGACGTTGAGTCTGATCAACTCGTGTTTATGGTGATGGGGTTTCCGAAAATCTAGATTGAACATTAGTTGAGATATATGGAAGTGTCATGCATACGTTTAGAGAATAACGTTGATTGTGGGGTACGAAGCCCTCGTGTGTTTTACTGCTGTTAGTACTTGATTATACATGCTGTACTATGTGATGCATGATGAATTGAGTGAGTTATATTATATGAATCTGCTGTTTGGATTGGGCATATGGTTGTCGTTTTGGATTCATATATTGGTTTCTCACCCTTGCATGTTTTCTGGACTGGTTTGTCCTTTTGGTATATATATTATATCCTGTTTACAGATGGAGCCGATGCCAGATCATTTCGCGTACTCGGGGATGCGCGCCCTGGTTTTTTGTCGGAGGACTGACCCAACTGCGTGGGTTATTCACCCGGAAGTGGGGAGCGCAGCATACACCGGACCAATTTGCACCGTAAGTGGGACGACGAAGACGGGACCTCGCAAGAGTACCCACAGTGTGGAAACCGTCCAGGTACCTCTACCTCCCATTGGGATGATGCTGCAGGCCCTTATGCAGCAGGGATTGATCAAGCATCACGCCCCCGCTGCACAGTCCCCGCAGTAGCAGCCACCACAGACACCTCCCCCGCCTTTTGTTTTGATAGCGGGCGAGCATGTAGTGGAGGATGTGGAGGCAGAGGAGGAGGAGGAAGACCCTGAGGAGGATCCTCAGGAGGACCCGGAGTATCATCCTTTGGATGCTCCCGAGCCTCATCCACAGGAGAACAGGAACGTAGGTTCCCAGGGTTCTTCTCCTGGTTTTAGCATTGGACCTCCCTCTGGAGGATTGTCCAATGGCTTCCATTAGTTGGACTAGCTTAGGGTGTAGACTTTTCTTTTGAGGCAGCGGTTTTTGGGTAGTCTGTTAACGGCTACTGATGGCCATGAGTTTTAGTGATATGGTTCCAGACTGTCGCTGCCTAGTTTATAGCCTTTTAGAAATTTATCTGTATAGTTCTTTTGTAAAGGGACGTGTTGTCCATAGCTTTAGTCGATATATTTATATATGTTTTTATATATGAGTTTTTCTGTCCTTTCTGGAGTGGTGGGTTTATGAATACTAAATAAAAAAAAAGAGTCTTTTTCGTTCTATTTGATCATATTTAAATAACAACTATTTTTTTAAAATCAATTACATTCAACTAAAACATTGTTATTCAAAATTAAAGGGAACAAAAAGAGCCTGATTAAGTATTGGCTTGGATGAGTTCTGGCTATATAAAAAGAAACTACAAAAAATGGAATAAATTAGATAATTATTTTATTTCATATTTATTATTCCATATTAAATATATAAAGAGGACTTCTTTCAAGCCCAACTTTTTTATTTATACGATTTAACACGTACGTACGAAATTTTTGTATCGTGGGTATGAATTGATTCTCTATTTTTGATTTTTTCGTAATACGAAAAATACCAGAAAAGTAGGCAAGGAATGAAAATCTTTCTGTATCTATGTCTATGATATATGAATAAAAAAAATAAATCCTTGGATCAAAATTCTTGTTATTTTTGTTAGGTTTAAGCCTGACGAGAATAATATTTTACAACCGGCAATTCATTTATTTTCAAGCCAACCTATTTACTAGCTATTATTTGATTGACTAATCCTTTATGTTGGAAGGGGTGAAGAGTAAATTGGTTTGGCAATTCCTCACAGAGGCCGAATCAAGATACTTTTGTATCAGAGCTCTAGGTTTTGGTTCCTTCTTTGTTATAATGATATCTTGAGGTTTGCAACGATAACTTGATATGTTTACCGTACAACCATTTACCAAAACATGCATATGGCTCTAATTGGCTTGATGAATAGTCGCAGTCATACTCAATCGAAAAGGTATGTTATCCTAACGATTTTCAAGTAATTGTAGTAAAACCTGAGTACCGGTTGACCCTTTAACTTTTCTAGCGATACAAAAATATTTAAGCAATTGTTGTTCTGTTACAATATTGGTTTTCTTCTAAAAGAATACAATATTGAGATTTTTTACCAGAGTCCGATTGGTTTAAGTCTGCTTTTGACTATATTGTAGGCTTTTTACTAGTTAGTTCTGGTAAAATCCCCACACGACGTATTGTTATGAAATGAGACCCTTTGTAACGTGACACAAAACTTCTTTTGAAAATTGAAAATTTTATAAATTTGAAATTAAAACTATTAAACTAAACGACAAGTATGATAAATGAAGCGAAATCTACTAAAGTATTATACTACAAAGAAGAATTAGATGAATTTTATCAATATTTGAACCTTATTCTATTGTATTTGCAAAATAAAATGTATATAGAAAATAAATGGGAGGTTATTTCCTTGATTGGTTCTATTGAGTTGGAACTCCCCCAATTCTTTTTATTCCTTAAGAATTATGTAAAAAATAAAAACAAATAAAGAAAAGCTAGCTATCGGAATCGAACCAATGATCATCACATTAAATGTGATGCTCTAATCTCTAAGTTAGATGAGCTCACATCACAGAAATTGTATGTGCATAGGAATTTAATAAGCTAAGCTATATACACCTACTACTCCAGTGTCCATCTTTTCTTTTCTTTTTTGACAAAATCAAAATTATTTCATTCCAATGAAAATAGTGTGAGCAATACAAGTAGGAATGCTAACATAAAGGTGGGGACTAGGTGTACATGGCTGTCGTACCTAGCTTATGAGCCACCATATTCTCTTCTCTCCTGACAAACTCCACATTAAAGTATGGGTTGACAAAAAGAAGCTCTTTACAGTAAGATAGACCTACAGTTTCGCCTTCATGGACCTGGAGCATTTGCGAAAAACTATCAGTTTTGGCCAACATAAAAGATCATCACGGAAACACATTCCATGCAGTCCCTATGCATGCAGTTGCTCTCAATGAAAGAAGCTGGTTTAGACGAGCTGACACGAGACTCCACCTGGTCATTGCCACGAGACTTCTTCTCTCTTCACTTGCCAATGACCAACATTCCATGCTCATATCATAGGGCAAGTGAAGAAGGATGCAGTGCCAACATGTCTCAATCTCTGAAACGCAAAAAACACACCCGGCCAGCGGGGCAGTCAACTCCCTTTCTTGAATTATATTGGATATATAGAGGGATATATAGGTCGAATATATAGGAAATTCTAATCAAATCCCATTTTTAGTTGGGGATCGAAAGGGGTAAGAAACCTTGTATATATTAAAGACTCATGAAGTCACACATTTATTTAATATTGATTAGATTGAATAACTAATATTTGGCTATGTTCTTTTTCTTTTTTTAAATAATTATATTCGTCAACCTCAAGTCAAAGTGCTTACCAGGTTGTCTTGCTATTGTTTTAGAGAAGGAATATCAAAAGGTGGTAAAGATTAGATCAAATGGAAATATAATAAGAATATAAGTATGCAAAAAAAAAGTAATTTGTCTAGATCTTATATTTGAAGTTTTACTTAATGAAATGATGAAATTGAGGGTGGAAACAAAATTGAATAATTCATTTTTATTTTCCATACTTTATATATCTAGTGACATCCTTTGATACACATTACGAGAATGAATCGTGAATGTTACTAATAGGTAGCAATAATATGACGTATGTTTTATTTTGTTTCCTTTTCTTTTTTTTGCACCACCAAAAATATTAATACTTCAATAATATTCTATCGGTTATTTTAATTAGTTGAAACTTGAAAGACCAAGATGTCTAGTCTATCTAAAAAAGTTTAGGGGTTGGATTAGTCAAAATGCATCTCAAATACATTACTTAAATAGAATCGGACCCTTTTTTTCGTATTTTTTCTTTAATATTTCTATTTTCTTTTATCACCTTTAATGTTATTTTTTTAGCGGCCATCAATGTTGATGTACAAGTTAGATATTTGATGATGCATTATATCTATAATTTAAAGTTTCATTTTTGTCTTTCATTGGGAGGGAATATTTTGATTGTCAGCCTTTAGAGCTCCAATTTTGTTTGTTTTCATAATAACTCTTATAAAGTCATCTCTCATGGGGATGCATATACCACTTTTTTTTTGTTAAACACCATTTTTATTAAGAACCAGACATGGAAGCGAGTGGGGACAGAACCATACTTAATGGTGGTAGGGGTCAATTATAAAAATTAAGTTCATCCAATAAATATATGCACATCAAATTTCACACAAAATATTCATAATTATATGTTCTAAAACGTTAATTATATTAGTAATATATCAAAAGTCTCTTCCGCATATCACGAAAAATCATTTATAATCGAATCTACACTAAATTCTTAAGTAATTTTCTTTTCAATGTATACTACTCGATAATCAGTGAAAAAAAAACCTTTTAAAAATACGTACAACTCTGTAAAAACTGGGTGAAAGTGATGGAGGTTTCCCAATGCTATCATGGGAAGATAAAGATTGGAAAATAGTTTTGTTCTTTTATTGTTCCCTATAACGTGGATTTGAAAATTAACATTATTATATAAATAGTAAAGATCCAAATTAATCATTGACAAAAAATCACGGTGACATTTTGGTCCCTGAGAAATAGAAAATACCAATTAACTCCTTAAGAATGTAAAATGTGGGTCAAATTGATCCTTGACAGAGACTAAAATATCCCTAAAAATTACCCTAAAAAGGATCAATCACTACAACATAAGTCAGTTTTAACGACATTTAAAAAGTGTCGCAAAATTGTAAAAAAATGTTGCATATTAACATTAGCAACATTTTAGCAAGTGTCGCACAAAGTCCATGTCGCAAAAAGCATGTAACAACATTTTTTTATACGTATAGTAACATTTAATAAATGTTACAATATCTTGTTTTTGTAACATTTATTTAGCATATAGCAACATTTTCTTAAATGTAACTAAATGTTAAAAATGTTGCCAAATGTATTTTTAGTAACATTTTAAAAAATATTGCTAATTTTAAAAAAGTTACCAAAAGGTATTATTGATAACATTTTTTAAAATGCAAGTAATTATAAAAAAAATGTCGCGAAAAGTATAACATTTTCAAATATTACCAATTTAAAAATGCCAATTTCCTTCCAACCATATGCTATCTTTAAGAAACCGCATAAGCCCCAATTCCCACAGAATGTTTAATATACTTATTGCATTAATTTTTGGCGTTAAAAGTCTAGTTGTTCTAGTTACAATGTGTTGCATATGAAGTGTTGGTTTATATCAAGTCGAGCGGTAAGAAAAAGCAAAACGACTTGATAGTGTATTAAGGAAGGTAACAATTCAACAAGAGCAGAAATATTGAAGATGCACACCACAATTGAAAATAACATGTAGTACTAGTATCCAAAAAACAAATGTTCAAATCTTGAAAGATCCAAGTCTACAGACCCTGATCAATGAGATAATCTCTCAACCTCTCAACCTCTAAACAACCATGTTGTAGTGTCAAGAGTCATAGGTTCCCTCATGGATGCCAAAAACTAGAGCTTGCTCGGCTTTCTTATGGTGATATCTCCATATCACTACCCAACAAGCACAGAACAGAAGTTAGTTCCCTTAAAATAAAGCAAACACTGGAAATAAAACATTTATGATATAAAACATATGAGGGAGATGGAGGAAAAGGTACCTACCAAGAGTCATAAGTGTGCTTGTGCTTCTTTCGACCTCCTACATGAAGATAGAGATACAATGATTATGCTCATCAACCCATCACAATAGGGTTTCATTTTATGAACGAATAAAGAACAACAATAATAGAATAAAATATTAAAACTAGAGAGCATGAACAAAAATGTAAGTTTAGAAAAGAAAGATACCTAACAACTAATCGTGAGCCATCAATTGATGCATATGCGAAGGGTTTTCGTGATGCTCTCTGCAGCAGATGTCATTCCAACTTTAGTCATAGAAGAAGATTACAAATTGGACAACTAAAATACTTAATCCTGACTTCATATTAATAGGACTTTCCTATATGAAATGGCACTAAATGATAAAAAAAAACAAGTAGAGCATAATTGGAACCCGGTTGAAGATAGCACCAAGGACATACTGTATATTGCATCTACAAACTGTGGACTCTTCTCCACCACCTAGAAGTAGTTCTACCTGCACCATGAACCTCAACTTGAGAAACTTTAATAATATCCAGGGTGAATAAGATTAGAAAATGATAAAACATTAGCATAACTTCTTTGCTGCCAATTTAGACTATTGCTCACTCTTAGCTCCAGTACAGACATAATCGTGCAAGTTAAATTTAAAAATGCATAAGAATAGTAGCCCATTACAAGCAACATGCAAAATCAATTTAATTTTGCAACCGAAGCAATATATGCCCTTCAACAAAAAAGCAGGAAAAAGAAAAGAAAAAGATCCTAAGTAAATCCTGCAATCACCCATGTGCTTTGTGAATATTCATACAAGAGACGGAATTATCAGAAAACAAGAATCAATAGAGATCCCCAAAACTCACGGTAGAGGAATTTATTGCAATAAATTTGTGTCCAATGTTCCTTTAATAAACCTGATCTAGATCTGGATAACTGGCCAAAAAGAAATGCGTACTTGTATATCAGACCTGTGTACTTGTATATCTGAGACACAAAATTAGGCATGTGTACTTGTATATCAGACCTGATCTGGATGACTGGCCAAAAAGAAATGTCCCACTAGCTCACCCACTGATTCATCTGTATTTAATATAATATATAAGTTTGCCACTTGATAAATCCATCAATCAAAATTTTGCCCTATATATTATAAAATACGAGAACATAGCCTATAGCAACATGCTACAACTAAAGTATATAAAAGTTCACTACTTCTCTATGATAAAATTCAATACTAGAAAAGCTTAAAATACAACCGAGAAAAACCTTGAAAACCCCCCAAAAAATAAACTTAAGATTTGTGAATGTCTCTAATTCAATACCTGTTGCTAGCAAATCTCCACTTCTCAATATCCAAGGCATCCATACTGTGACATACAAGAAGATGAAAATCTCGGAGATTAAAGAAAAAGTTGCAAAAGCAAGCCTATAGATATAGATAAACAACATAAGAAAGATGATAACATCACAACTTGTATTAGCATTTGGGAAAACTAAATGAAATGCATCATAGCTTCTATCATACCTGATTGTGATTCTAGAATTTTCAGTGACATTATGCCAGGTGTAGTGCGACATGACAATCCCACAAAAGAACACAGTAAGGATCCCACTTAAATAAAGAAGATGGAATATGAAGTTGCCAACATTTAGTTAAAATATAAAGTTGTATGATAGTAAATAAATTTATAAGATCTAAAACAAACATTCAAGAGATATTTAGCTTTAGAACACTTACTTCAGCCAACATATAAGAAAAGTAAGCCATCAGGATCATAAGAGCAATTTCTCCGTTAGTGGAATGCCTGATACCGACCATAAGAAACTAGGTTCAGTTTCCATTCCATCAACAAAAAGGATATTACACCATATACAATTTCACAATTAATTCTATGTTAATTTACCACGTATGGACCTAATTCAAGTTACAGAACAATATATACAAATCAGACTATATCAAGGTTTCTAAAGTAGAGATGCAAATTATGCAGGAATAAACATTTTGTGGCACTCACTAGAGGTGAGTTAATGAGGCATTAGGCATCAAGCAGGATTAGGAGAAGGCCCACTAGTCCACACGTGAGGCAGGATTGATTTAAGGCATTATATACATGCCATTTATAATAATTGGAGATGAATCAATCAATTTATTTGTTAGTTATGAAGTAAATTTGACTAATTAATTATCAAATCAAAATCAAATAATCAAAAAAGGAAAATAAGGATGCTATGATCTGTGAATCCACAACAGATACTCTTATAATTCACCTACAAATCTCCTCCCAGTGAAATATTTATAACATTAATCATGAATCCCTCACTTGGAGTTCTATATTAATATGAGTAGGTCCAGAAAAGAACAATTACTAGAACCAGAATACGTTACAATCCTACTATTAACTAACTTAACCCCAAACGATTTAGGAATAATAATATTTGTATAATCTGCAGAAAACTAATAGAGAATTCACTTGGACATTGCAAGTAACATGAACTTGACTTTACCAATTATCCTTTATTAGTCAGTAGCAAATGCAGAACCTCGGCCACAACACCTCTGCCAGATGCAGAACCTCAGTAACACAATTGCAATCTCAAATAATTCTAAATAATAAGTAGACATTCAAAATACAAGCGATCACAAGCACAAAATGCAAGCAATGAGAATACAAGCTCAAAAGGTGAGCAAACTAAGAAAGTTTTCTATCAAAATCGAGCAAAAATCAAGATTCAAGCTCCAAAAGTGCCATAGTAGCCGGTATTATTGTTTAAAGAGAAAAAAAAAAACTTAATAAACAAGTAGAAAAAGCAAAATCGAACCTGCATTTGTCAAATCCTTTTCTTCTGAACATTTTCGCAAAACGATTGATGAACCTTTTTTCATGGTCAATAACCTCTGCGGGTTCCTTCTCCTCCTCCTCCTTAAGCACCATCCTCTGAAGACTCGAACCACTCTCGATAACAAGTTCATGGTGTTAGAGACTGAACACGAAGACAAAGATGAAGAAGAGAAAATCTGTGCTGAGGTTGGAGAACTCTCTGAGACACTTTTCGCGGGTAGCGATGGTCTGTGCTGAGGTTGGAGAACTCTCTGAGACACTTTTCGCGGTGGCGATTCCATCGCTACCCCTAGATAACCTAAACGATAGCGATTCTTCTTCATTCAAGTTTCAGAGAGAGCGAAGATGGAGGTTGTGGCGGTTGTGGAAGAGCAAGAGAGAAACAAATTCCAATTCTAGGGTTCAGAAAGCAAAAATTTAGAGAGTGAGAGTGAGAAAGTTCCAGAGACTGAGAGTTGTGAGAGTGAGAGTTAGGAAGTTCAGAGTAAAGTTTCAGAAAGATTCTAGAGAAGCCACTGAGCTTGCGAGAGTGAGAGTTTGCTAAATTTCAGAGAGCAGAGTTTCATAGAGCGAGAGGGAGAATGAATTAGTTAGTAAACATTTTGGAAAGTTTTAGTGACATTTTATCTGATAAATGTTACAAAATTATTTTATTATTGCTATTTGGTAACATTTTAATAGCTGTTACCTGATAAATGTTGCTAAAGGCAATAAATGTGGTAGTGAATTTGACCCGCATTTTATATTTTTAATGATCAAATTGATATTTTCATTTCTCAGGGACCAAAATATCATTGTGTTTTTTTGTCAATGACCAATTTGAACATTTACTCTTATATAAATTTGTCTCATAGTGCCTTAAACACACCACTTAAAGGATATGTAAGACTTAGCTTGAAGAACAATAATAGGTTAAATTACAAGTAAAATTACACCAAGCTTAAAAATTATGACTTTTATAATAAATATAATTTCAATATTTTGCGTTAATTTTATATATCTAACAAGTAATCACTGGTATTAAAGTATTTTTCTTTAATTATGGTATTTTTCATATATTGTTATGAAATTAACCTTTTAGATATTTTAAATAGTAAGATGAGTGATATTAAAATATAATAAAAAACCAATAAGGTCCAACATAGTTGGTAGATATATAGCTGAGTTCCTTAAATATACTGTCAGGAATTCGATTCCTAACGTGTGTATGAAAAAGATTCTGTTGGGAGATGTTGTACTCACTTTTGTGATCTCTTCGTATCGGAAGGGATTAAGCCACCCTTGATTCACAAAATAATAATAATAATAATAATAATAATAATAAATATTGAGCTTCAATTGGAGATTGAAGAAAAAAAAAATGAAAGATAAAACAACAGATTGTGTCTCTAGTCATAAGTAGGTTTGAGTTAAGGATTGTGGGACCTCCTTAATATTAGAGTTAGAGTCTATGTAAACACACATTATTGGAGCAGATAATCTCTTTGCCCTGAACAAAGATTATGCCACACCTATGTACAGGGTGGTTTGATAGAGAGATTTATTTTAGTTTTTCAATAATCCTAATTTGAGAATCTTAAATTCTCATGTTTGGTATGTTATTTTTAAAAAACTCATTTTCAGAAAATTAACATTCTCATAAATTAGTTATATTTCCCCCAAAAACATTCTCATGCACGTGAGAAAGTTTTTGTTCTTTGAAAAACTATTATACCCTAGTTTTCCATTAACAACATTAATATTATGTTAAAATATATTTTCATTTGAGAGAAGAACCCCGGTGTAAAATAAAGACCTGAACAAATACGGGTATGCACTATTTTTTAAAATGATTTAAATTTATAATATTTTTAAATTTAAATTTTTTTATTTTCAATTAATCTATATTCAATGATGTTTTTGAAATAATACTAACATTCTCAAGAAAAATGCCCTTAAATCAAACATGGAAATCAAAGATTCCCAAGTAACATTCTCGGAAATGTTTAATGCTTACCAAATACATTTTTAACATTCTCATGAATATTTTTGGAAATCATTATTACTAGGGAAAAAAAAATGTCTACCAAATGCCTCCTTAGTGTTGAGATATCCATAATGACAAAATAAATATGAAAGGTAATCGAATTCTTATGGGAGAATTTTTGAAGGAGAAATGAGGCAATATGGATCTTATGCCGCCACAATTCCTCTCCATCCTCTCTTCAATCAAATGAAGCCACTACATTTGTCTTCGGGGAGGGTTCCGTCAACAAACTATAAAATGATGATTCAGTAGTTCTATTAACTTTTAGGAATCTAATTATAAATTATTTATAAGTTTAGGGATCCGATTACAAACATTTAACTTATAAGGACCCAATTACAAATTATTTATAAGTTAGGAACCTATTTAAAAATTTTCAAATATTATAGGGACCTGCAGAGTAATTGAAGCTTAAAAATAAATGTGGGAATTTAAGATGTTATCTTAAAGTTTTCATTTTTATGATTTTTATGGTGGTCTTGCTGATTATCAGCTTGGTCCATTATTAGTATTTGCTGTGTTGTGTCTGTTGTGTTGGCAAAGTGTGTGATTTGATCACCTTGGTGGATGACTTAGTTTTATGCACGTTGTTAATGTTGTGTCTGGTGGGGTTAGTACTTGGTTAGTACTTGGTAACCCATGTTTCCGGCAATTGGGTTTGTGCCTGACTCGTGGATCATTGTTGAACTTGTAAACAATTATAGTAAGAATAGTGTGGGAATTAAAGATATTTTCTTGAAGTTTTCAATGTTTTTCCCTATACTTTTCCTTCTTCTATTACTGATTATCAATTATTGCCATGTTTTTTGCTATGAATCTTTCGCTAGTGTTCGATGTGATCCCTGTGGTGAAGAGAGATGTAGTTTTATGTACATTGCTAATGTTGTGCTTGGGGTTTGTAACCATGTTTCTCGCATTTGGGTATGTTTTCCTAGGTAGTTAATCTCGGATAGCGGCATGGAGCGGCCGGCCCAAAACTGCTAAAGCGAGATAGTAGATAGTGGCATTCCGCTGTAGCGAAAATAGCAAATATATTAAACATAATTTTTTTTACACATGTTAATTAGTAATACTCAATTTTGGGGGCCAAATTTTGGGAAATGCTAAATTTTGGGGGCAAAATCGAGCTTTCAACCATCTTCACCTTCGCGGCCACTAGTCCCGTGATTGTGCTGCTATTTTCAACGATTTGCGGCTGCAAATGCCGCTCTGCAAACCCGCTATTCGGCGCTATAGCGGCGCCATTGATAACATAGATATTTTCTTGAGTAATGATTAAATGACCCCTTTTCATTAGTTTTATTTTTTCAATTATTATTTAAGATGCTGCAAACTTGGTGTAGGCAACACCTCCAATGTGTGATCACAAGTCTTTGTTAACATTTTGAAAACTTGAACACTATTATAAATTATTAAAATTAGAGTGGAAGATTTTACAAAATAATAAAGGTAGCGGAAGGTTTGAACAAGGTATTTCTTATTTATCTCTCTTGGTTGTGGGTATCATCTTTGTGAGTTGTTTAATTTTACAGGTTTAATTTAAACAATGATAGTGGAAAATGGAAAGATGCTATTTGATTGATGGAAATTTTGCTTGTGATTCATGTGGAAGAAGCTTGAGTTTGTCATGCCGTCTATTACAATCTAAAAGAACTCTCTAGTTTATATTCATTATATACTATGAACAGACCTTGATTGTATTATGAAGTTGACCTGTGCCTATATGAATCAGATTTTCAGAAAAAAAAAGTAGATGCATGCAAGCAAAAAACAGAGGAAATTAGATGTGAGACTACTACTGATGCAGAACTGGACCTTCTGCAGAGAGAATTGGAGGAAGAACTTGAAAAAGAACGCTTGTTGAAGGAGGAGTTTAGATAAGTCCCTTGTTGTTTAGCCTCCTGTTGTTTAGCTTTCCAATTGCATGCTCATTTTGGATTATTAACTTTCTTGCATGACATATCTTACCATCTATTTTGCATCAATACAGTCATCAGCAATGAGTTTAATGATCTAGAAAGGCAATGGATTTCTGTCCAAGAACAAAAGAAGACTTCACTGAAAACTGAGAAAGATAAGCTAAGACACAGTAAGTACTTTACAAAACTTAAATATAAAATTGTCTTGTCACATATGTCACATGTAATGTTATTTGTTATTTGATGTTATCTTTCACATTTGAGTCAGAATCATGTGCATATGTCAATTACAATAGTAGATAGAGGCTATTACTTGTGCTAAACCGATGATAGTTCTTGACTTTTACATTTTCTATATAAATTAAAAGTTTAGAACTTAAACGCATTATTTTTTTCTGCTTCAGGATGATACTTTCAATGTATGCTTCCGTCACAAATATTGTGCCAAACTTGGATGATCAGTCCAAAATTTCAGGCTCTATCCTTTTGTTGAGTTTATTACTCTCTCCCCTTTATCTCTTTCTTCTCTAGGTCTTCTGTATATGATATTATCTATCCTTCAGAAAGACAATTGCTTGCTCCTTAAATCTTATTTTCAGATATTGTGGAAAAGGATAAAAATGTGGTTGAGAAGTTTGAATATGACACCTCAAAGATAACTACTACCCTTGGTGTATGTAATGACATCTGGAAGAAAATAAGTTCATGATACATATCAAACATGCCTGTGTTAGCTGATACTTGTAACAATATATCATTTTTCAACTTTGAATGGCATCATAGAATCCTGAAAGTCCCTTATTTAATGGTGTAAGAATTAGATGCCTTAATTTATTATGAATGGCAATCCTGCAATGTTGATGTTGACTTCTGGTAGGGGGTAATATAGCTTGTGATATACTCAGTTTCTTTTGTTGGTTTTATATGTCAAGAAACTAGGTTGAATTTTTAAATAGTTGGCCACTTGGCCTATTACAATTATGCAGTACACTTAAGCATGAACAAAATATTCAGCCGGTTCAACCTGGTAGATGTCAATGTATGAAGATTGCAGTGATGACTCAAATTTCATCGTGCATTTACAATGCAAGTGCTCTACAGCTATGCATATGAAGGTTTATACAAGAATCTTTAGTCTATGATTCGTCTCCAAATTGATGAATATATTTTTTCAGTTGCATCAGTTTTTAGCGAGGGCAATTTGCAGCCTTTGCAAAACCTTTACATCCTACTTCATGTGTCAGACTCAGCACATAAATGCATATAGTTTTCAAGTTTAGTTCAGAAAATCTGGAATTCATACTTGTGAATGGTAACATGTGGCCATTTTTGGCGGGGTGATTCTATAATACACCCTCTTGAGTTAAGCTGTATCATGCTCTCAATATTTTTACTGGTTGTTTTTATACAAGTTTTAATTATGAATATAACCTAGTATTGTTTTACTCATAGTTGTGCATAGACCATAATTTATGAAACATTGTTTGGTTCTTCTAGTTTTTATGGACACGTTGGCATAATTATTTCCTTGTATTCATTTCATAGTAAGCAAGGAAAACAGCAGAAG
Organism: Ammopiptanthus mongolicus; assembly: GCA_039655645.1. NCBI lineage: Eukaryota > Viridiplantae > Streptophyta > Magnoliopsida > Fabales > Fabaceae > Ammopiptanthus > Ammopiptanthus mongolicus. Next base: position 91,698,276 of record CM077346.1, read on the forward strand.
AAAATGAAGAACAAGTAGTCCAAGAACGAAAGAACTGCCACAATGCAAAATAACGTTGACAATGCATGCATTATTTGCACGTGGATATATGTCTTGACTAGAAGAGAAAAAAGATAGGGAAAATGAAAATACATGAAATGAAAATAAATACCAAACAATTCATAGATGACATTGGCATAAAGCATATGCAAGATAGTGAGTTACCAAGCACTTGGTAAGAACCAGAAAGGGTAAGTGTCAATTTTAAGCCCTGATTCCTCCATAGAGAAGTTTTTGATGCTGTTATCAGTCAAGCAAAGCCTCCCCAATCGAGTGCCCACCAATGATTTTGCAGGACATGTATCGTAAAGGGTAAAATAGATACTATTTTCTGTAATTAACTCTTCAGTGCTATTAAGGATTGCTCTTGACATTACAAAGGACTTACAATGGCCAAGAAACAACACACGGTCACCCAAGTGATCAACCTTCACCCAGTTTCTAGTTTCACTGCTCTTGTCTAACTTGAACACTTCACCTTTGGTAATCTGAGGTGGACTAACATATTGTTTGATAATCTTCATATACCCAACATCTTTAGCTTCATAAACTGCATTGTAGAACAAGTAAATGAGCAATAACTCTCCTGATGCTTCATCTTTGGTTAGAAAGCACATGACTTTACCCCAAACATGAATTTGATTACCAACTGTACTTACTATTGGAAATGGCCTTATTTCTGGTATAATACCAAATACTTTAGGCTTTGGGGGGTCATTACTAGAATCTTGCAGATCATAAATTAATATGGAATTCAATCTGTCACTTCTAACATACAATTTAGCATCAAAAATTTCCACATCCATAAAATTGCCTGTCTTCTTTTCTGCTTCAATCATAGTCCATGACTTGTCAGAAAGTCTACAAAATGCAATGTGACAATAATCAGTAAGTAGACCCACCAGAACACAATTTGAACAAGTGGGGTTGGAAGAGGCCACCATTTTTCCCATATATAAATGAGATCTATCAGGGATGGGAGATTTGGATGGAAGGTTCAATAGTGATGGAACCAAGACTACAGCATTAGTAACTGGATTCAAGAATAAGATGACTTTACTATCCATATGAACATTTACACTGAGAATGATCCATCCCGTAACTGTGCCATGACACATCTGGTACCTTTCAAGTAGTGGTTTTTTGAGGAAACATTTGAGAACCATCCATCCTTCACGTTTTGTACTAATGCTGAAAAATCTGGATGGACAAATAGATTTCTTTTGTGATTTGAGCAAAAGAAGTGGTAGTTCAGGTAAAGGGTGACAATGCTTGTCTGCAATGGTTTTAATAACATTAGCCCTCCAAGGTGAGCATACTGCACGCATTCCAAGGTAATCTATCAGCTTCAAACGCTTCATTATCATTTCCAAGACATCACGTGGAAGATATGTCCATTTACTGCTGTTGTTATGGCCTTCCTCTTCTTTTCCAATCAGCATTTTTTGTTTCCTCATATTCTCTCTATTAAATATTCTTTCATCTTGTTCCATATTATGCACTGTGCCGAGGGATAGACAGCAAGCTCTATGCACAAAAAAGAAATGTGAGTCAGAATCTGATCATTAACAGCAAGGTTTTAAATTGCACTCACAATCATGTTTACCATTATTGTGGACAATTACAAAAAAATACGACTGTAATTGCCATTGTGGAGACTAACAATGCCACGACGACACTGCAATAATTGCGTTTGAAGACCTCATTTTAAAACTTTCTTAAAATTACATTAACACTAGTTTTATTCAATGACTTGCACGAATATAAAGAACCTTGAGTTGATAAAACTCCAAATCTGAAATTGAAAAAGAACAAATTTTGAAGAACGCATATTCAACGTCAGCAAATAAGAGGATTCATGCATTAGACACAAAACAAAACTGCACGAATGTACTAATAATCTAATATCAATGGACGTACATAATAAGACAGTATAAATTTGGCATACCTTTGATCTTTAATATTCTAAAATAAGCAGAACAATGGAAGCGACGACATTGCAAACCTAGGAGATAGAATGGGTTTTGACTTTTGAGTGTTGTGACGGCTGCATATAAAGTATAATTTATGTATGTTTCTTAGGAGGTTCTAAATCGAACCGTTTACAAAAGATTTATTTGGATGTGTTTCTAACAGAAAATTTTAAAAAAGGTTGTTATTTTGATAATAGATTTAAAGAATATTGCTAACTAATTTACTATTATCAATTTTAATTAACTTGTTGATAACAATCATCGTAATCTTTCCATTCTCTTTGCATATTTTCCCTAATTTTCATTTTAATTTTGATTCTCTTTTTTGGTTTACAACTTTTCACTTCTACTCTTTATTTTTAAAAAGTTTTCTCGATGCTTAAGTTAATCAAACACAGATAACAGATATGTTTTAACTTGAAATCAGTTATTAAGAAAATTGAATATTTGAATCAATTTAAAAAATTAAGGAAGGACAAAAATTGGAATATAATAATTGATAGATAAGCTTAAGATAACAAATAGTTTTTTTTTATCAATTCGATTTTTTTGTTTGTATAATAAACAAGTTAGGGGTAAAAAAAATTAAAATCTTATTTAGGTAAAAGGCTTGAGCCTTAGACTATAAACAAGGTCAACTAAACTCAGGTCTGATAGTTGGGAAACATATATATATATATATATATATATATATATATATATATATATTGTTTCCACCTCTATTTTGGTTTCAAAGGGTATTTTCCATGCGAAACTGTGGAGACTATTCTCCCGAGTTACTGGATGGTATTAAAGGGTTGATCTCTTCCATGTTTTCTCCATACACAAGAGTCAGGGATCGAACGTCTGACCACTTGCTTAAGGGGCCTGAGCCCGTTACTATTCGGACCAACCACATGTTGGTACTTGTTTCCACCTCTAACACTACAAGAAAATTGCGATTTAGAAACTACTGCTAGCGATCGAAAGGTATCCGCTCGCTATAATTGGTCCTTGGGTTCCCTTCCACGACTGATTTAATGAGTGGTCCAAAGGCATTAGTCGCTAACTGCAGTCGCTAGGTTGGAAATTGTGAAAGTCAACATTATTGACTCAGTCATTGTGAGTTAACATAAGCACTAATTTCACTAATGCTTGAGTGGGTGTATGGATTAATTGGGGAAAATCAATAGTTGAGAGTATTTATTTGCAAAAAGATTATAATAGGGGGTTATAAGGTTGGACACTTTTTTAAAACCTCTTGCGTAAGAGAGTCCGAAGAGAATAAAAGGATGAAAAAGAGAGAAAAGTGATCATCCAAATACTGCTGCAAGTATCACCTAGTTTGCGTTTGTCTCTTAAATACCACTGATTCATTTATTGTTTTTCTATAATAATATAAGGATTATTGATATGCATTATAAGTATAAAAAACTACAATATCAATCAATTATAAATTGTCACGTCATTAAAAATATTTGATTTTTATCCTAACTACCTTCAAAGTCACCCATAATATGATCTGTGTGAGTAATTGACAGTATAAAAAATTTTATATTGACAATATATACCAATTAAACGTGTAATGTTCAGTTTCCGATTCTTTGGAAGGGAGAGTTTTATTTTTCCCTTCTCTTTACTCTTATCTAATTGGGATTCGGGTGGAATTAATCCTATTATCTAATTTGTATCATCTCCCCAAAGGAAAAAAAATAAAAAAGATTATTTTTCCAATGAACATTATGATGACAAATCAATGGTTTCTGTAGAATGATTGTTAATGTTAAGTCTTGAACATATCAGCATATGCAGGTTTAATTATCAGGCAGGCTTGTCTCCTGTGGATTGAAATAATTAACTATATGGCATGTTTTCTGACATGCTCAACTTTGGGACGGAGAGGGACCCAGAGAGAGAGAGATAGGGTGAGAATGGCATTAGGCTAGGAAAAATTTAGTTGCAATTCCTTAAGTATATTAGGTATTGTTTTTCAATGGATATAAGATATGTTTAACAAATTATTAATAAAATATAATATGTGTAATAACTGTTACACATGTGGTATCATGTCGTGTTCTCATTAGAAAACAACACCTAAAGTATCTATGTAATTGCACTTAAATTTTTTTCATTAGGCATAACATAAAACATGCGTTAATGCTGCATATTACATATACCTCAGTATCAAAAATCAACAAAGGTAGGATATTTCATTAAGAGTTTAATTGATTTGTACGGGTAAATGTAAAGTTTATAGACGTGGGTGTGTGGTGGGTGCACTGGTTCGGGTCATGGATACTAGACTAATGGTCCACAGTGACTTTTAAATTATTGAGGATAAGAGTAAAAAAATATTCAATTTTTTTTTTACACGGATGATGCATACTAATTAAATCATTTGATATTACCAAACGAGAAAAAGAAATTGTGGACTATTTTAGGCATGTTTGATTTAACGTTGCAAACGTATCTTTGTCCCAAAGGTACTTTATAGATACTTTATCCCAAACGTACGTTTGAAACTTAAAAATGGTAAATCAAACGTGCACATTATTGTTTGCATTAATTGCTTTCTAGGGCGAATCATGTACATATAAACTGATATAAGGTGGCTCATCACTCCCTGGTTGACTACAGTAAAAGTAAGTTGTGCAGCAGATTTTGTGTATCCTCTGGAGAGATCTCAGCAAATGTTCTTCTCATGTTTATGAAGATATAGATATATAGCAGTATGAGTATTTTATTTCATTTAGCTTGCATTCATTTCTATCGAAGCTTGCATGCTGCTGGAGCGGCAGTACCTCTATAAGCCTTGCAAACATAGCTTATAAGATTTTCATAGTCCTGAATTAACACAAACAATAGTGTTTCTTGATGAATGTCTTCACAAGAACAAGGAAATCTTACTAGTGATATGTGTGTGAATGAGAAAGTGAGAAATGCAAGAGAAAGAACAAACCTTCCCAATAGATTGATTGTTCACCACCACCCATGGCAGAATTGTGGGAGGAGGGTCCAGGAGTGCAGTTTCATTAATATATTTTTGTGCAAGCTGCATAGCAATTCAAATTTAATGTTAAAACTTATGAAGCAGACTACAGAAAGTAGAAAATCAATTATATAGAAGGCTGTAGTGATAAGGTTGAATACAACATCTGTAATTTTGAATAACACTACAGTAATGATTAGGTGCTACTATATTTAACCATTAATTTGCTGTGCTACTATTTTCCACCATTATATTATTTTGGTTAATTATAAAGTCATAGAAATGTAAAATAACCTCTGTTGCATTTCCTCTGTTATAGCAATTCAGAATAGGGTCACTAGGCAAACCCAATTCGCTGAAACAGCTTTTCCAATTCTCGTGCCTTCCATCGATTGCCAGAAACTCAAAGCAGTTAATCAAAGCATAATATTTGTCCTGCATCATAAATTGATTGCAGATATCTAAGATGAAGTACAAAGCATAATTTGTTGGACAGATTTTATGTTTACCACCTCTAAGATCAGGTTGCTATGGTTATTGAAGAACTGGGGAAGGCACGATACACTTACCACATTCCAAATGTTGATGGCACAGGATTCCAATGAATCTAGCTTGCATTCATCTGGGCCATTCTGCAAAGTTTTGTTAAAGTACAAGCAGTTAAATTACATGTCCAATATTTGGAAGATATTCATACTTCTTATAGTTGTTGTCATAAAAAGAAATGGTTACTAATAAAAATAAAATAGAACTACTGGAAATTATGAAGAGAAATTGATGAAGAAAATAAAGAAAACAAGGATTACTAAAACAGTGCATGAGGCTCCCACTTGGTGGGGCCCGGGGAGGGTAGATATACTCAACCCTGCCCCACAAGTAGAGATGCTATTATTTATGGGATTTGAATTCATAATCTCGTGATCACAAGACAACAACCTTACTATTGTGTCAAGGGTGACGCTGAAGAAAAGAAGCATTACTATTATAGAAAAATTTCCAAATATTTTCTACTTTATGGTCTGTGGATGGATTACAAGAGCCATAGGGTGGGGTAATCTGAGCTGGAAATCTGTCATGTATAACAACAATGGGGTTTGACTATAATGATAAAGTTCATTGATCAAAACATTCGACAAATAGAAATTAAAAGACATGTTTATTAAACCCCTTTTTCCCAATTGAATTGAAAAGAAAATCATAGGGAAAGACACATAAAAAGCATACAGACAGATCCCATAAAAAGAACAGTTTAAAGCAAATGAATTGTAACTACAACCAGTTTAAAGTCCTAGCAGTTACAAACTTACAATAGTACTATTTTAATGTTTGATAATTTGATTATTGTTTATTTCCCAGAAATTATACATTTTTTATCACTAGAACTCAGAAGCAATAAGCTTTGCCTACCCTTAATTTTCTCTCTGATCCTTAAGCTAGTTATCACCTCTATAAAGCAACCATGTTAATTGCTGAAAGTTGTAATGCTTTCTGTAACTTCAATAGAATGAGCTTGTTATCTAAATTTTATCAGCACAACTTTACATAACTAAGATAATAGAGATAAAACAAAACCTGACATATTATGGAATTGTTAGTCTTAATGACATGAGCATTGGCCCAAGGGACTAGGTGGAGATTGACAATGCTGATGAGTTTGTTGTAGAAGATTTCCTGCAGATTCTTAACAATGAAAGTTGCACAAGGTAGGCATAGGCTTTCATAGTATACTGATACATTAACTTTCTGAGAAGCAAATGCTGTAACCTCAGAACTATCAGCATGTGAACCAGAAGGGTAAGAAGCACCATCAGATTGATAGATGAAAAAGAAAGGGACTAATGTCAGTACAATGATGCTTGCAAGTTTTGGAGAAACCATTGTTTTTCTTCTGAGCCTGCAAAACTATGAGGTTTTTTCTGCTATGTCTATATGGGTGTATGGGTATAATGAATGTTACACTTAATTTTTAATATACAAGTCACTCCTCAACTAAAGAACATAAGAGAACAAAAAGTTGAAAATAAGAGAGAGAGAGAGAGAGAGAGAGAGAGAGAGAGATAAAGAAAAGGCAGCTAGTCATTGACTTATGGTACCCATTAGTACATTGAGATTTTATGTTTGTATCTAACTTTTTGGAAAACCTCAATGTATAGCTTTTGTCATATGTTAACAAATCAATTTCCTAGTTTATTTTCAAACAATATAGCCAAAATCCTCTTCAGAAAATTTTTCTTTTCCTTTCTTCCATGGGTAAACAAGCTCATAAATACAGTAGATCAATTCTAGGCATAGATGGTACAACTGTATCAGCCATGATCATCTATTCACACTAGTAGCCTCTTCTTTGTAATGTGCTAACCTTGCTTTATAGTTCCAAAGAAAGGAAAAAATAAAAGAAAAAGGAAGTTTCAAGACATACGAATAATTTGCATTCTTGTATGTTTGTCCTTTTCAATCTTCCACCTCTACTTAATTCTCTCTCTCTCTTAACTCTTTCTCATCTTACCCATCACGAGCTGTATAGAACTTACTATTAGACTTTCATTCTCATTCCTTTTTGTCACTAACCAGTTTTCAGATTCTTTTTCGTTTTTCTTCTTTTGGCTCTTGTTTTGATATTTATCCCTGTCCAAGTGAAAGTGTACAAGACTATGATTTTAATTCTGTCTCTTTCCATCTCTCCCTATCCTGGTAGTCATGGTGAAATTCATGGCATATGGTTGGATGATATTATTATCTTATAATTCAGCCTATACAGATTTATTGAAGGCCTTCTTTTTCACATTGAACAATTAGGGGAGTAGAGGCAGAGGTAGGGGCTTATTCTTAGGGGGCAAGGCAAAAAGAATAAACACAGTAATGGGGTCAAGTTAAAGGATTTTTATTTTTTACATGTATTATTTTTGAAAAAATGGGGGGGGGGGGGGGGATGAGACCATAATGAGAGGTTTAGAGAAGTCAAAATGGACTCAACCTAAGGTGGGTTGGTGCGAATGAAAGTACAACCAAGGTTAATGACAATAAAAATCATTCAAATGTCATCATTTTGGAGGAGGAAGAAGAATCAGAATGAAGTTGATAAGCTCCAATATTTTTTGAGATGGAATCCTACTTATGTTATGCTTTTATGTTTCTATTTTTTTGTGACAAGATCCTATACTTTTTTGTTTTATGGTTAAATGTATACTTTTTTATTATCACTATTTTGTAAGGGAGATTCTTAGTGTGAATGACAATTCAAATGTAATTCATATTTATATGAACGAAATTTTTTAGTTAAAAAATGAATTTTAAGAAGAACGATAATTTAAAAAAATTATTAGGCATGGGCCAGCCCGTTTGGCCCATAGAGGGCTGGGCTAGCAAATTTGTGAACCTACAGGGACTTAATTTGAAAGTACACAGACTTGATTTAAGCAAATGAAACTACAATGACTAAAATCACGCATTTATAAAGTACAAGGACTTGAGTTGAGCAATTAAAACTATAAGGACCAAAATCACACATAATGAAACTATAGGGACCAAAAATGCAATTAAGCCAATATCTATTTTGTCTTTAAATTATAAAAAGTATATTATAATATATGATATTAAAGTTTATTTTATTTATATTTATATTTATATCTTTAAAATTATTTTAAATTATTAAATACCTACAAATTAGTTTAAATTATTAAATTAAAAGTTATCTTTGCAATGCTTCCTGCAAAAATGAGCGAAAGCTTCTAGCGGATTAACTGACAGAAAGTCCGTCCAGAAAATGCCTTTTCCTTTATCGACGAAAAAAACAGTCGGTAATCTAGAATTATTGATGAAATTGAATCCGTCGATAAATTTTTGTCGATAATTGTGCATTTTCTTATAGTGTGAAAATGATGTAGTTAGTGTATACAACCAAAATCATGCAAGGTGTAAGAAAAAAAAAAATCAAATTCTGGACTTTGTCAAATTCTGGAATATATGTTTTTGCTGTATTATCATATCATGATCGATTATGTTGATTGATATTTGATTACATGAGGGTATTGATTGGTGTTTGATTGCATGAAAAGTATTTAAGAACCCGTTCAATTTGATAGTGAAATGTGAGATATATGTTAAATACTGTTTTGGATGTTGAATGCAGGGGAATGTAGAGAAGACAACAAAAATATATTAAAAAAGAGAAAAATAGATAGTACTTCTTCAGCAAAGCGCTGTCTTAGAACCAAACATATTAGACAACGTTTTCATTACAAAGTGTTATCTTACTGCCACGGAAGAAAATAACGAGATGTGAATAGATAGTGTTTTTTCGATGAAACGTTATCTTAGGACAAAACATTGGACATTATTTTCCATACGAAGCATTGTCTTATCTTCAATTTAAGACAGCGTTTCGCAGAAGCAACATCTCTAAGATAGATAACATTCAAAAATGGTATTAATTGCCAAAAGTAAATTCTATTGAAGGTCGATTCTAATGCAGTATCCTCTTAAGTCATATGAAAGGCTCATGGATCTCAACTTGATTGTTTGATCCATAACAGATGCCCCCGACTTGGTGCCTACCTAGGAGGTGGGTGCCAAGTTAGAGTCATGAGCAGACGAGTTGCGTGGGATAACCCCAAGTTAAAAGGATTAAAATGAAACAAAAAAATTGGTTCATAGTAGATGCCCTCAACTTGGTCTCCAGCTAGGAGGTAGGTGCCAAGTTAGAATCATGGGCGGATGGGTTGCACGAGACAACACCAAGTTAAAAGATTAAAATGAAGCAAAAAAAACTTGAAAGACGAAGTTAAAAAATAAGTAAACAAAGATAGAAGACAAAAGTACCTATTTTGTCTTTTAATTATAAAAAGTATATTATAATATGTGATATTAAAGATTATTTTATTTATATTTATATTTTTTAAAAATATTGAATATATTAAATACCCATAAATATGCACTTCTCTTACAAAAGTTATAAACAGATGCCCACCGTAGAGGCAGGCGAGCCAGCCCCATTGCCATTCCTGATTATGAGTGAGTTCTAGATAAATCTTGGCTAAATTAATAACTTGTTGCTTATTTATTTTAATTTATTTAAGTTGCCCTCTATATTTGAAAAATATTCAAATTGATCTCTTATTTGCTAAACGTTAATCAATTTGATCATTTCCATTAAGTTTTATAGTTAAGTTCTGGCTAAATTACTTTTTTGATCCCTTATTTATTTTAATTTATTCAACTTGATCCCTATATTTTATTCAACTTGATCTTTCATTTATTTTAATTTATTCAATTTGGTCCCTCGTTTGTTTGAATTTATTCAACTTAACGGTGAAATTTAATGGAAAGGACCAAATTTATTAACGTTTGACAAGTAAGGGATCAACTTGAACATTTTTAAAATAAAGAGACCAAATTGAATAAATTAAAAGAAATGAGAGACCAAAAAAGTAATTTAGCCATAAATCTTCTACAAAATGAGTAAAAATATAAAGTGAAAAAGTAAGAATATATTCACTTTTAATTAGTTTAAATGGATTGTAATCTTAATCCACTTTAACTAATTCAAGATTGGATCATTCTAAAGAGTACCCTAAGAGCACGGGTTAAAAACCCCAAAAAAACAAGTTTTCATTGGAAAACTAAATATATAACATCTTCAAATATTAAATACATCAATTATAATGAAAACTTTTTTTTATTGATTTCTTAACTAGTGCTCTTAAGGCACTCGTTAACATTCTACTTCAAGATTAATACAACTTTACTCTCTCTGGACCTATATATAAGCAAAAAAAGTACCTAAATTTTTTGGACTCAAATATAAGCAAAAATCAACCAAATCAACCCTATTTAATGTAGGTGTTTCAAAAATACACTTTGGTTAATTATTTTTTTTTATTTTTCCAAGAGCAATATATACTCCTAAGACACTACTTTCAAGAGCATTATACACTTCCAAGAAATGGTAGTTTAGTAACAATAACTTACTCCCCTTTGTCCCAATATATATGTCATATTTGACTAAATCACACAGTTTAGAAAAAGAAATAAATGAAAGAAAGAGGGTGATAATTTTACTAAATTAACCTTATTAGTCATTGGTATATTAACTATATTGTCAAAAATGCAAAGTAGAATATTTAATGATACACTTGATAGAAAACATTTAATATTACCTTGAAAATATAAAATGGCATATATTTTGGGATAATTTTTTTTATAAATATGACATATATAATAGAATGGAGGAAGTATTTTTTTACACAAATTAAAATAATTAAACTAATATAACTAATTTTTTTATTACTTTTGAAGTTTTTTTTTTTTTTTTCGCTTTACATTTTTCAAACTTGGTGGAAGTCTAAACCGTTAGTTTTTGGGTTTGCAAATTTGGTAGTATTATTATTATTATCATCATAACCAATTAGGATGGTAATTTTATCCGTATCCGTGAATATTCGTGGATAAAATCCGTAACGGATATTCGTTTGGGGAGTTTAATAGGTATCCGCTTGTTAATGGGTGGGGACGGGTATTGAGGTACCCGCACCCGCGGGTACCCGTACCCGATGACAGTATAGTAATCTTAATGTTTTTAGTCAATAAGTTTGGTAAAAGAGCATTATTTCTATGCTATTGTTCTAGAGTTCCATCAATCAAATATAGTGATAATCGATAATCAATGCAGCAATGGTCATTTAATTAATTGCTTGTTGGACTCTTTGTATATTAATATATGAATAGGATATTGGATTTTTATGGTGAATCAATGCTCATAATTCCAATATCAGGTATTTTCTTTTTTTTATGAGTCCAACACCATGTAATTATATATTCTTTGTATATAGAGATATTGCTAATAATTAAATGAACATTGATAAAATGATTCACTATTAAAATTTTAATATATCCATAAAATCCGTGCATATCCGTAAAATCCGATAGAAACCCATTTAACGAATACCCACTTGAACACGGATAAAAATAAAAATATTACCCACACCAGCCCCAGCCCCACCCCGTTGCCATCCGTATAACCAATCAGTAAACAATGCGGTCAGGGTGGCTACAATGTCCAAGGACCTCTTTAACCCACCGACTTCATGTCTGGAGTCATAAAGCCCTTCTTCAATTGCTTGGTGGTTCGCCACTTGTCTCAACTTAATTGGCTTAAGCTGATAAAAAAAGACTGTAGCTGTGAAATACGTGTAATATGGCTTAATCCGGTTCCCCCGTCTCTTATATATATTATTATTATCATTATTATATTATTATCATATATATATATATATATATATATTGGTGCTTATCTATTTCGTTAGATAGAGGGAAAAGAGATTCACAAATCGCCATCCCAAACCATGGAAGACGGTGTAACAGAAGTTCAAAGCTTGCTTCCTCCTAATAATCTCAACCCAAAAGATGGATCCAAAAGAGAAGATGATAAAGAAAAGGAAGATGAGTTTGTCTCTGAAAAGGTGAAAGAAGAGGAACTTATTAAAGATGAAGCTAAAGGTAGTGATGGTAGTGGTAATGAAGGAGGTCTAATTAAAAACTTGATCTCATCCTTGGTCACTCCCTTGAGTCCAAGAACTGGGAAAGCCACTACTGAACATGAAAATGGAAATGGAGTGTTTAAGTTGGAGGAAGGTACTGCTGCTAGTAGAGGTGATCATGGAGAAAGAGGAGAGGTTGATAATGGTGTAGAGGGAGGGCTCATCAGCAATCTGATTTCCAACTTCTTTCATCAAAGTGAAGGTGAAGGTGTAGTGGAGAATGAAAAGGATAAGGAAGAGGAGGAAGTCATAGTTGAAAAAATCAAACGAGTGAAGACAGAGAAAGAGGCTACTGATGGCGGGGGAGGAGGCATTATTCATAACATTGTTTCTCATTTTCCTACTTCACTCCCAGGTAAACATTTTTAATTATAGAAGAAGAACCTCTTTATATTAATATAAATCATTTTTTACTTATATATCCATCTTTAATTGTTCATTTTAGTTTCATTTAACGGTGATTATGATTTTAATGCTAATATATGATTGGCCTTATTCCACAACCAAAAAATATTTTGTTTCTTGGCATTGAATTGAATTTTTTGTAACGTTCTTCCTTGCTATTTCCCTTAACAGTTAATATTATTGTGAGAACATAATGTAGCTTAGTAAAAAAAAAAAAAACTTGATGATTATTATGTATTTTATTTCTTTTGTATTGATAGCCAGCAATGCTTTGTTTTTATTAGATGATGCGGTTCCCACAGCAGACGAGGCCACCATTTTAATTAACTCAATCGTTCGTGACTAAGCAGCGCATTCCTTCAACTCACAAAGCATCAAAATGGGATTCTTTTGCGCTCTTACTTATTCTTTCGCTTTTTTTGTTGTTGTGTTTTTGGTTCATTAATTTTGGGTAACACTTGTAATTCTTCCTGAATATGGGGTATAACACACCATATATGTAAGCTGCTCTTGTGCAGTATTTGAAAAATTGAATTGCCTTCTATAGTTATTTTGTAAGTGAGTATCTCTAATTAAGAGCATCTCCATTGATGATTCCTTATGGGTTTCTTAACCTTAAGGAACCGTTGCTTAACTTTTACTTCCATTGGAGTTGGTCTACATGACAGGGAGGGTTTCTTAAAATAAAGCAGGGTTCCTTATATAAGGAACCGTTCCTTAACATTAAAATACAATTTTTGAAATGTCAAAACCAATTGAAAGGTATGAAACAAAATTAAATGTAAATAAAAAAGTGTATAAATTTGGATTGCTTAAAGGTTTTTAAAATTTTTACCATTGGAGCAAAATATGTATGAGTTGCTTAAGTATGATGTAGCATAGTGAGGACTACTTGGTAATGGCTATGCAACCCAAAGTTAGTTCCTTAGAAATTTATCATTGGAGATGCTCTAAGTAACTATTGGAGTTGCTTAACATCACTTCTTATGAACTCAACTATGTCATCTTATCATCTTTTACTCTATACTACTATTTTAAGCAACTTTATCCTCCAATGGTGCAATTCTCAAAAGTTCACTAAATTGGTCACATAAATTATCTTACATCTTTATTTAAATTTATTTTTGTTTCAATTTAAAATTTTAATTCATTTATGATTAGGCTACTGAATATTGTATTCTCTATCTGTTTTCTATTGGTCCTTATATAAGAATCAGTTACTTTTATAAGCAACTGTCCAAAACACGTGACATCCACATCAGATTGCTTTAATGGGCAATCAACTAAGAACTTGTCATTAACTTTAAGAACTTATTAAGCAACTCCCATTGAAGTTGCTCTTAGAAGCTTATATAACCTTTTTCTGTTGGACATTTATAGTGTAACGGCCCGGACTACTTTAAGGATTGCCGACTGTCCCCACAAACCAACACGGGTCTCTTCAACGTGCTTTGTCCTCACTCACACGCTTCCTAGGAAAACTTCCCAGGAGGTCATCCATCCCAGAATTACTCTAAGTCAAGCACGCTTAACTTTGGAGTTCTTAAGTGATGGGCTATTGAAAAGAAGATGCATCTTGTTGGTATAGGTAGTACAAATCAATTTTTATAAGCCTTCCTTCAACTGTACAGTCCCATACCTGCATAGCCTCACTATCCCTCTTATTCCGGTGTGAATCGGTTCATTCATGTATCTCTCCGCCTAAAAGCTTGTCAGGAGCCGCTCCTTGTCCGTGCTTCATGTACCGGCGATCACTCCCCGCCCTCGTCAGCCCCGGTGTTACATATAGTATGTCCTTTATAGCGAATGTTAGTTATCTTTTGAAAATGGATTTAATTGGTATGCTATGTCAGTGTAAACAATTTTTACACTATAAATCAATCAAAAATTATCATATTATTAAAAATATTTTACTCTTTTTATAACTACCTAAGTGTCACTTCTGTCTGGTCAGCTAATCTAGTGAACAGTGGGGGTGAACCTGCAAAGGCATTCTGATACTTAAGTTAGCAAACGAGGATGCAAGTATAAATAATGTAGTATATAGGGAATGAAATGAAGTGTGCAGAGGTGATACTTCCTGTATTTATAGGCTTCCATGTTGAGTGTCCCTTGAGCGAACATGGCCCATTTGGAGTGACTGATGTTTGGGCGTCAGATGTCGTCCATTTTCATCCAATTGCATGCAAAGCAGGCTGAACTGTCCTCTCGATCACCTCAGTCATAGTCTGCAATAGTGTGTGGCAGAGGGTCAGAGCCGTTTTTCCTGTCACTTCAACTGTGATCTATGACTAATGGATGAGCTGGTACGTGGACCTGTCAGGAGTAGGGTGACTCACCTATATGGGTAAGGGCAATCCTACCAGACCATGTAAGCTGCTTGGTTCTTGGGTTGTTCATTGATCCTTCCGTTATTAGGCTTCTGCTCGGTTCAGTGGTAGCCTTTCAATGTTTGGACCTTTTCCTGATCCAAGGTAGAGGTTGACCTCATTGGACCTTGATGTGAGAACACAATTTAGAACAAATATTATATCCATTAATAAATTTATATCTTATTCGCTGCTTTCTAAAAAATCTGATAATTATTTGATGTTGTCGAGTTAACCTGCATCTTTATGAGGTCAAACATCTCCAATGGATTTGCCTAAAGTTGTACATAACGTTGTGTAACGGTTGCTCAAGAGTTACATGGTTGGAGAGGCAAAAAGTATACTGAGATGTATACAACAATTACATAGAGTTTATATGGGCCCCACATATATACTTAATTATAGAAATTGGTTAATATTTTAAGTTGAAATAAAAATAAATGTTAATGAAATATAAAATTGTAGGATAACTTATGGGGCCATTTGATGAACTTTTCTAAAAGTTACATGGTTGGAGTGAAGAGTTACTTAAGTTACATAAAGTAAAAAGAAATGAGGAGATATAGTAAAGTCCATATAATGCAACTCAAAAGAATTATATGGTTGGAGATGCTCAAAGGCCTCTTAGCCGTGATGGACCTAAACCCACAATCTTAATCTTAATATGGAACAAATTATTATTTCTTTAAGAAAAGCTATAAGTTAATATGAACTTGTTAAACAACATTTTTTAGACATTAGAGTCAAAGATACTAGGAGTTGGCTAGTGACGAGTGGCTAATATACTTTATATATGAGTTAATATTTTTGATATTGTAATTTGATATACTATCAATGTAAATTTTTGTATATCGTCAACCAATAATAAATCATCGTATGTATAGTTTTAAGAGTAATTATTATAAGAGTCAAACATTTCTAATGACGTAATAATATAAAATATCTTTATACAGATATTGCATAATAATTAGATCCTATTTTAATCCTCAAGTGGTATTTAACAAGAAAAACCCTCAAGTGGTACCATTGAAAAAATAAAAACATTGTAGTTCAAAAGCTAGAGTTTTGTTGTTTTTTTATTGGTCTCCTGAGATTTTTGTTGGCAGTGAAAAAGAAAAGGACAACTGGTGAACTTGGGCTATAGAAGAGAACAGGCCCAGCCCAGGAAGACCATAATCTACTTTCCTCAAACAGAGAAAGTGCAATAGATTTCATATATAATGCAATGCAATGCTAATCAGCTAGGGTTCTGGTTTCTCTCGCACAGAGCAAGAGTCGGAGCCTAATCCTTACGCCGTTTATCTCTGCGTAGCAAAACACCAAAATGGTTAATCTTCAACTTCATACCACACTTTCACTTATTTATTGCTCCCTGTTATTACACTCTGCAGTTTTTTTTTTTTTTTTTTTTTTGAATTTTCATTTTTTTGTGGTACCTGTTACTCCCTAAATTTAATATCTTTATATTATTTCTGAACTTTCTATCTATTGGGTTTCATTTGGGTACAGCTGATTCTGCTTAAATTTTCTTCTATGGGTTTGTTATTTAAGTTGGGAGGGAGGTAAATATGAAATGTCTGTATGCCTTCTAATGTTAACCACTAATGATGTATTTTGATGAGGGTAGTGTTTAATTTTTAACATTTCATATTAGAAATTGAATTAGTTTTTGATTGATTATTTGCCTTTTTTATTTAACGAATAAAGCTTGAATGTTATCTTAAAGTTTCATGTTCTGGAGGATTATATTATATTTTATTTATTTATTTTGATTTATGTTGTTTGATTGCTGGTTTTATGGAGCTGGTTCTTCTTAGCTCTTGCATGATTTTTGCTTTCCCTATTTCTTTGGAAATAAATCCAGCTTGTCAATGTTCTATGTTATTGTCTTTTCTCGTGCCATTATAGCTTGGTCCTCCAGCAACAGTTGTTGTCTTTTCTTGGGCCATTAGAATTACGGTGTGGATGCAGTTCGTTATATTTCAGAGGTCTTTGCTTCATTTCAATTAGTTGGTTCTAATATTTTATCTCAGTTGGAGAGAGTTAAGCTTGTCATAACCCACCCTTGTGTGTGTGTGTCCAAGTTAACATATATTTCTGAATATATTTAATTTGTATGGTACTTTTTTTTGTGCAAATTTTTGTGGTTTTAGGGTGCGTTTGGAAGAGTTTATAAAGAGCTTATAAAAATAGCTTATGAAAATAAATTTATGCAAATAGTTTATGATCTTTCTATAAGATTATTTTAGCTTATTTTCATAAGCATGTAAGAGAAGCTTATGAAAATAAGTTGTTTTTAACTTATTTGAAAAAAAAGCTTATTTAATAAATGATTAATTAAGCTATTTACCCAAACGCACCCTTATTTACAATGTTTTACACTTTTATAGCATATTCTAATTTGTGACTTTTCTCATGTATTTTAGGCCAGAGGATTGAAGAAACACTTGAAGAGGCTCAATGCCCCAAAACATTGGATGCTTGACAAGCTTGGTGGTGCCTTTGTATGAACGTTACTCTCAATTCTTGTGTCAGTAATTTTATTTTTTATTGTTTTCATTTGCAATTACCATTTGAACTCATGCATTCTATTGTCTTGTTGTGCAGGCACCAAAGCCGTCATCTGGACCCCACAAGTCAAGGGAGTGCCTGCCTTTGATCCTTATCCTTCGAAACAGACTCAAGTATGCTCTCACATATAGAGAAGTAATTGCCATTTTGATGCAGCGCCATGTTCTGGTTGATGGCAAGGTTAGGACTGACAAGACATATCCTGCTGGTTTCATGGGTATGTGCATTTAAAATTGAATGACACATGGTTCTGCCAAAATTTCGATGTCAAAGTTCTTGCTTTGAATAATTTGACACTTGCCACTTTTCCATTATCTTTTCTTGTGACATTTTGAAAATAAACATGTTCATGATTTTGCATCTTCATTTGTGAATAACTCATTCTTTAATCGCTTTCCAGATGTTGTATCTATTCCCAAGACAAATGAAAATTTCCGTCTTCTGTATGACACCAAGGGTCGCTTCCGTCTCCACTCTGTAAGGGATGATGAGGCAAAGGTTAGTCTAATCCTTCAGTCTTTGTAGTTCCCATTGTTAAGATAATGTTGCATGGTTTTATATTTTATAAATGGTAAATTTGTTCTTTTTCCATTTATAATGTATATCATGACTGGTTCTTTTTGACACCAGTAAAGGAGGTGTTAGGTTCGATGGACAAATTTTGAACTTCTTATATCAGTATATTAAAACTTGTTTGAATATATCTTTAATTTTTTAGACTTTCTTAACACACAAATATGGAATGCTAGCAGGACATGAGTATTTATACACACAAATTTCTGTAATACTTTATCCTTGTTTCATTGCGCTTGCTTGTTGGTGTGTTACTTTTGTAGGTTTTCTTTGCAGTGATTTTATAATCTAATTTTCTCTCCTACTTTTGCAGTTTAAGCTTTGCAAGGTTCGGTCTGTTCAGTTTGGGCAGAAAGGCATCCCCTATCTGAACACCTATGATGGCCGCACCATCCGCTATCCAGATCCCCTAATTAAGGCTAATGACACTATCAAACTAGACTTGGAGCTCAACAAGATCACTGATTTCATCAAATTTGATGTGGGGAATGTTGTTATGGTGACTGGAGGAAGGAATAGAGGTCGGGTTGGTGTGATCAAGAACAGGGAGAAGAATAAGGGAAGTTTTGAGACTGTCCACATCCAGGATGCCACTGGTCATGAGTTTGCAACCCGCCTGGGTAATGTCTTCACTATTGGCAAGGGAACAAAACCTTGGGTGTCTCTTCCCAAAGGCCGGGGTATCAAGTTATCTATCATTGAGGAGGCTAGAAAGAGGCTTGCTGCTCAACAGCAGGCAGCTACTGCTTAAATTTGATTACATTACAGTGTTCAACAATTTTGGCTACATTTTAGATTGTCTTTTAAGACTAGACCTTGTCGCTGAGTTTGAGAATAGTTTTCTTCTCAATTTAACATCAAATTTTGAACTGGCCTATAAGTTACAAATTTCTTGTTGACATGTTAGATTCTTTTTTTTGTTGGGTCTTCAAATTTTATTACAATTTGCTGGTTATGATGCTGATCAGCTGATGTATGGTTATGTTAATTGTGTCATTTGCATTGCTCTGTTCAACTCCTATTCATATGCCTTTTTGATATTTGACTGTATAGCATCATGCTGTTGCAATGTTTGGGTCTGGAAACTCGTGATTAGTGAATTGCTATATGTTAGCACATTGAGATCTATATCATTTTGTTTCTCCAATTGAACGAACAACACAGTAATGTTTTTTTGGGATACAGTCAAGGTGACAGTAAAAAGGGATAGAAGTTTTGAATTTGTACTTATAGGGTAACTGTTTCTGGTGTTGGTTATTCAATATAATAAATACAATGTTTAATAATGGTTATATAGAAAACGCTAACTAGTGCGTTAAGGATATTGGTTAAAGAATCAAAAATAGAAAGCTTGTATTGAAGGTGGTGTATTCAATACATAGAACATTTTAAAGTTACATTCTTCAATAAATTTTTTATTATTTTGGAATTTCTTAACTTATATTCTTAGAACATTAGTTAACAAGTCCCTTGATATATACTTTCTCTTATCTTTATTATAATCAAAATTTAAATAAAACATATATATTAAAGAAGTTGGTTAATCTCATTTAATGTTGTTAAAAAATTAAGTGTATTATCTAAAGTAATCTATATAGAAATTTTTAATTTTTATTAAATACATTTCATATTAAGTTATTAGAAAATAAAGTTGGTATTAAATGAAGGATATTTTAGGAATAATGTCATTAAATAAATATGATAAAAATAGTTGAAATTTGTTTATATAATTGGTCAAAAATTTTGAGATTTTTTTTGGTTATGATAGTGACCAGGGAGAATGTTATATTTTTATGATATGTTATGTTGCTTGTTCTACTGTGCAGTGTGCACCCTCCAACTGGTGCATGATCCAATGCTTCTCCTATTTTGATTGCAATGTCAATCCAGCAATAACAATGAAATTCAACGATGATTGTTATGGGTCCGGAATTTCATTTGGGATTCATTCTATTTAATAATTTCTACATGAAATTTAACCAATAACAAGTGTCTTGGAGAGAATGCTGAGAAGAAAGTATCGGTAACATTTCTCTAAAATGAATTAGGTGTCAACTAGTCACAGGTTGAAAAGTTTTTATGGAAAACATTATCTTATTTGCTAAAGAGATCTAATTTGGATTTGCAAAGGACTTTTTCTCTTTGGTCTCTGGCTCCCTTTCTCCTTCCCACCTGACCATCTACAGTACAAGCCAGTATGATTCTGGCCCCATATTTTGTTTTAAGGTTAAGCCCCTTTTCTTTGGGTATGGATTAGATGATTTTCACAATAATATTTTAGGTGCTTTTTTTTTTTCTCTCTCATTTAATACATATTCTCTCATCTTATTTCATTTTTCTCTTTTCAAAAAATATCAAAAATCACAGAAATTACCATGAAAGTCACTCGATCAATTTCCCTCATCCTCCTTCCCCCTTCGCTATTATTTTCTGAGTGCTTCAAGATTTTTATCGGGAATGATTAAGCTCCATTACTCTTTATTATTGGATTTTTTTTTTATATTCTTATTATTGGATTTGAAACAGCCACCGTTGCACTGCTCCTGTTTTTTCTTATAAAATTTTGGCTTAATTGTATTTTTGTCCCCCAATTTTTTCAATTGTGTGATTTTGGTCCCTCAAAAAATTTAATTGCACTTTTCATCCCTTAATTTTACAAAATTGTGCAAAATTAGTCCTTGTAGGGACCAAAATAAAGGCTTTCATTGCACAATTTCACAAAATTGAGGGATGAAAAGTGCAATTAAATTTCTTGAGGGACCAAAATCGCACAATTGAAAAAGATGAGCGACAAAAAGTGTAATTAAAATTTTTGAGGGATCAAAATCGAACAATTTAAAAAGTTGAGTGACTAAAAATACAATTAAGCCTAAAATTTTTGTTTATCTAGTTTGAGTATGAAATTAATCATCATGGAAATTTACAGCCTGCCCTCCCTATAAATCTATAATGTTTATACAACAACATATAGCCATAAATGCTGCAAATAATTCACAACAACAATAATTTTATTTATTGCAATACATCAAATAGGGCTAGTAACAGACTATATTATTAGATTAAATGATTTTTGTGCTATAATCCAAATTTATAATTATAAATTATATATTTTTAAAGAGTTAAATTGTTATGTACTAGCCGTATAAATTTTTTTACACTATGGCGTCAACCAATCATAAATCTTGGTATGAGTGATATTTTAGATAGTTATGATAAGAGTCAAACATTTTAGTTGACGTGATAAGTTATGATTGATTGACAGTGTAAAGAATCTATACACTAATAATACACATCAATTAAATTCATTTTTAAAACTAGAGGTTCAATGTTAATATATAATTTTTTCAAAGAAAGAATAGTAGTAGATATTATTGAATGGAATAAATACCTTTTATGTTTAATTGACAATTTTTGTATGAACGTCTGTGATTAGGGTCTATGACTTACCAATAACATTCTAAGATATCCCGCAACCCTTTAGATCAACTATGATACTAATCCTCAATCGACTGTTTAGAATAAAAAATTAATCATTGATTTTCAGAACCTCCCACCCATCATTATTTGTACTTGCATTTTTTTCTTAAGGAAGTCGAGATGCATATGACTTAACAAATCCTTCATTGATATGTTTAATTAACATTTCGGGATAATAAAATGGTCTCATCAACCTCATCCTTTTGAGTTATGACTCAGTCAATATTAATATTAAAAGGACAAACGTCCAAAATGGAAGAGAAAAAAAATTGTCCATATCAAATCTCTGCAACATCAACTAGCGTCACTGCATCAGTTGCATGTTGTTTCACAAAAATTCTACCACCCCATTGACTATGGTCTCCCCCATATACTATCATACTATGTAATTCTTCTTTGAATTTTCGTATTGTTGAAAAAAATGAAAGAATAAGAAAAGACATTATGTTTCCGGTAAATATTTCCAAATCAAACAACATCGGCAAAGCATGCACAGTCAACAAATCAAACTATATCCGCAAAGTATGTACAGTCAACAATCAACTTTCATACACGCGAAGAATGTCATTAAATAATCTTTATCAACTTCTACTGCATATAAAAATTATGATTTTATAGAACAACAATATCTCTCAAATTGATCATTTAAACTAGACTATCTAAATCATTTCTCATAAAAAAAAAAACTATCTAAATCAGTTTTAGTTAAAAGTTTATGCACCAGGATCTATTAAAAAAAAGATTAAAGCAGCTATGCAAGGGCGGTAAAAATGGGCTAGGCTAGGTTCAACTTTATCTAAATAGGCGTCGTAATATGACAGTTCAAGTTTGATTCATTATTTGTCATAGATTTTTTTCACAATTGAGTCTAACATGTTTATAAAAACATATATAAACATAAAAGTTTAGTCCGACCCACAATCATACTTAAATGTATATGTTATATGAAGGCCTTTATATATACCAAATAAAAATTTTTTGTTGGTAACTAGGTTTAAAAATATAATATTCTATATGAAATAAATATATTATATAATATTTAATAATTAGTATATTATGTAAATATTTACAAACTCAAATAAATATTAAATAAATATGTCAATATAATAGATTAAATAGGTTTTTCCTTAAGTCCAAGCCTTAGCCTATATAGTTAAATAAATCTTTCAGAACGAATGTCTACTAAATAATTAGGCAGGCCAAAAATAGGTTAATATGTCAGAAATAGTGCATTTGCAACAACAGATAATTTACTATTGAAAAGATGTCAACGTAGCTTTCATGAAGAAATGAAGAAAGAAAAACATTGATGTCCATAGTTGAAGAAGAAATATATATAATATATATATATTCACAACCTGTCCACTCCTTATCAAGAACAAGTCAAATGCAAAGACACCAGCACCTTCTAGAGAGCTAACAAATTGAAAGCAACTTCAGTGGCATGCTCTCTACTCTTCAATTTTACATAAGCTGGAGCTCTAACTATATATGTGATATATTTGTCCCTAGAACAAAACATAAATATACTTCAATATTGATGCATACTGCTAAGACTACTTCAAACCCTCAAGAACAAGTTATTAGTTATCGTATAAATGTATAATAAATTTTGGAACGTGAAAAGAAATTGCCACCGTAAACGAGACTAAAACATAAATTAATAAGCAAATGAACTAACTAATTATGCAACTTTAAAAAATACGGAATTATTAACCAATAAATTCGTACCGAAGACTAGCCTTAGAGAGTCAGCACGAAAAGTCCTAGCAGGTGATCCAACACATTCCATATAGTCTCTGATATCATCTTAGAATTCGGGTTTGGACCTAACTCATTCTTAAAAGCTAGCTCACGGGATGAGAGTTGTCCACCACTTATATCCGCTATTCAGGTCATATTAATGTCAAATGTTAGACTCTCAACATCTTATGTCTCACTTTTATGTCACATTCTCAGTCTCCCATGCACTAATAACAATATTCCACTTAATAAAATAAAATTTGGAACAACAGTATTTTACCTTTGATTGGTAGGGGACACCAAGACATAATGTTTTGGGACAACAATATTTTATTCCACTCTATAATCCTCTAATGGATCGAAATCTTTTGTCTCATTTTTCTGTCACATTTTCTGTCTCCCATCAATGATAATTTGTCACTTAATAAAATAAAATCATAATTCATTAACACATATGCACATTCTCAACCTTTGATTGGTGGAGGACACCGAGACACCATTTTTTGGGACAGCAGAATTTTATTCTCCTCTAACACCAAGATGGAGATGTTCTGTCACAATTTTCTGTCACCTTCTCTGTCCTTCACCATAATAATTTGACACTTAAGAAAATAAAATCACACCTCGTTAATATTTATGCTCATTCTCAACATTTAATTAGTGAAGGACACCGATACACCATATTTTGGGACGACCGATTTTTGTTCCTAACACCAGTAAGTAGCAACCAAACCCGTTATTATCTTGCTTAGTAAGTGATGCACAAATCACACTTAAGCATACATATGCATATAACTGATAAAGAGATAGAGTCACAAATATTGAATATACATTAATTAATTGACAATTATAAGATCTTTTAAAGTTGAAACTCTATGCTATCTAGATTTTTTTTTTTTTTTTGTTTTCCAGAGTATCCTTTGTCCGTAACTGCAAAGATTAATCCTTCGAGGTATTGAACGACATTTAAGGGTTGACATCTCTCAACTAGGTTTTTCTCCGTATGTAAGAGTCAGGGATCGAACCTCTGACCACTTACTTAAGGGGTTCGAATTCGTTACCATTCGAACCAACCACATGTTGATCTATGTTATCTAGATCATAATTGAACAATAGTTAATTGAGAAGCCAATTCAAACAATTACAATGATATAGACTTTTTAGTCCTTAGTTAAAAAAATTATAATAAAAATTAAGCGGCGTGTTTTGTTATGAATTGTGGTAAATTAATTTATTAAAAGTCTTCTCTCAATAACATCATTTCCACTTAGTCAACAATAAAAGGATAAACAACTAAAATGCGAGAGAAAAAACATGTCCAATTGTTTCATAAAAAAATCTTCCAGCATTGACGAAGATCACGTCCCAAATGTTATGTAATTCTTTAGAAAATGAAAGAACAAGAAAGAAAAAAAATCATGTTTTCCAAATTCCAATATGTTTGATAAACAACTAAAATGGGGGAGAAATACATGTCCAAATAAACCAACTCAACATCAACTAGCATTACTGTTTCATAAAAAATTCTTCCAACATTGACAAAGGTCGAGTCCTACATGTTATGTAATTCTTATTACTTGAATTTTTTATTTTATAAAATGAGGAGTTGGATTCATCCCAAAGCGGTGAGAGGTTATCCATCGGATAGAAACGATGTGAGACTTTTAATACTTCTTGATGGAAACGACGTAGATGAGCTTTGACTCTGATGTTATATTAGATTCTATCTTAAAATTAATTGACATTAAGTGAAGCTGGCCAACAAATATATACAGTACAAGAAAAATGGTAGTTACCAACGGCCAAAAGCTTTCGGAAACGACCTAAAGTCGTTGGTAATGGTAGTTTTCCAACGGTTATTTGACAACCCAAAATCGGTCGAAAATAAGGGCATTGATAACGATTATCGACAGTGTTATATGAAGAGTCGTCAGTAATTTCTGACCACCTGTAACACCCCGATTTTTCACTGCTTTCAAGGTTGATAGTATATAAATGAATTTATATTTTTATCCGAGATTTAGAGTATGATTTTGAATAAAACAAGATCATATCTATGCTCTACGTTATCGTAGGAAATTACGGTTAAATTTTGGGTCAAAAATTCAGACGTAACCTGGTCTGTGTTTTCACTGACAGTAAAATTTTACTGATCAGAAAACCTAATTTTGACTCGTGAACAAAACAGTTAGGTTTAAAATTGAATTTCAAACAACCTAGGTTATTTTGAAATTTTTCACTAAAAAGTGAAATATATATATATATATATATATATATATATATATATATATATATATATATATTATTTGGGCGAAATCTTAAAACGGGTGAATAACGGAACTTGTAACACCCCGATTTTTCGTGCTTTCTAAGGACAATAAACTCAATTCATGAGTTTATATTTTTATCTGTGATGTAGAAAATGATTTTGGGAAAACTAAAACCATATTCATGTTTCGAATAATCGTAGGAGCCTAAGGTTAAGTTTTGGGCCACAAACTCAAACGAAGTCCGATCTATGTTTTTTTTAGATGATAGTGTTTTTCTACTATCACGACCAAATCTTGACTAACGGACGAGACCATTAGTCTTAGAAGTTGATCCTCTACCTTTTTCTTAAAATGTGTCCTGACGTCCAAAATATAAATAATATTTTATATTCGGGCCGATAATCGATCGGGGAGACGATTCGAGCTGTCTTAGGGTTTTTCGAAACCCACGATCAGATGTTTTTCATGCCAGAATTGTGTCAAGTTATTTGAGGACTCATACCAGTGTCGTAATGATTTCAAATATCGGGACGTGAATTGACCAAATTGCCCTTTGTTAATTTTTATTACTAACTACCTTTTCCTATTACCAAAGTCTTAAACATAAATATCTTCATTTCACCCTTATCTCTCCTCACTTTTTCGGCAGCCTCTCTCTCCCCCAAAACTCTATCTTCTTTCTTTCTCTCCTTTCTCTTTTCCTTTCATCAAAATCTCCATTGTTGAAGGCTCAAAGCTTGGATTTTTGTGAAGCAACCTTCATCAATCTTGGAGTAGATCATCATAGGAGGTAGTATTCCATCTCTATCTCTCCCAATCTTTCCTTTCTTTCCTCAAATTTTCATGATCAAAGGTGTTAGGGTTTTGTCCATAAAATCTTCAAAAATCCATGAAAAATTGTAGGAAAATCGTTTCGGTACCAAACCAATTTCTATGGCCTAGGTTCAAGAGCTTAGAGCCAAGAAACTTCCCTAGCTATATTTTCTATGAGGAGGCCGAAACCCCCCTATGTGTGTAGGATAGGATTTTGGTTGGTTTTTGATGTTTTGAACTGATATTTAGGGCTGTCACACTTAGTTAGGGTGTTATCCAAGAAATGAGAAATTTTGGAGCTCCCTAGCTATTTTTAGTGTAATAGGGCCGAACCCTAGGGGTGGTGCAGTAGGAGAAATCTTCTTTTTGTGAGTTAATACCTTTATGGATTGTGTGTATGTCGTGATCGGCAACGTGCTGGGCCGGTGGTCAAGTTGATCGAGTGTTCACAACTTAACTGGAAACTACAAGAGGTAAGGGGATAAAGCCGAGGAACTCCATTTCCGACAGCTATGTGCTCCATCAATGTTTGTATTATAATTAAATATTCTGTACCTGATTGTTGGTTGATTGTTTGGTTTACTGCTGTTGATTTGAGTATGCATGATATAACTACTGACATATTTGAATACATGCTATAATTGTTGAATACTTATATGAATGTATCGTGTGCCCTGCTGTGGGATTTAAGACGTTAGAGGACCTAATTTTGATTAGGATTCGACATCGTGTAACTTAAAAGCATTAAAAGTCTGAAATGTGTTTTTAATAATGAAAATCGAAGTTTAAAATAAATAGGGCATTAGAAACCTTCATTTGTCCAAATTGATAAAGTTGACCGTTTGAGAAAAAGTGTTTTGAGAAATGTGGTTTTCAAAGTGATACTGAGTTTATTCAAGAAAAAGGGGTTTTGCAAGCTTTGTTTTAAGTTTGTGTTTCACCGAAAAACAACGAAAGAAAAAGAAATGGTCTCTAGACCAAGCTTTGTTTTATGGAAAACCGATCCCGATGACTTTGTGTAAGTATTGGAGATTTGGGTTTTTGGTTTTTGAGTTTTCAATAAAAGTGGTTTTAAGCTTAGAAACTAGAAACCGAGACGTCAGGGTTCTAGGGTTCTGCAGAAACACGTGGATCAAGGATCTGTGTTAGTTGTGATCCTGTCGGCTTAGGGACGATCTTTGTGGTCCTGTAAGCTTAAAGAGGTTTTTATGATCTTGAATCCAACGTCCTAGACTGGTGCATCGGTTAGGGATGTTTGGGATTTGAGTTGTTTTGGACTAAATGTCCTGTTTTGAGAAAATGTTTTGAGGTTTCAAGAGTCTAAGACTTTATGGTGGTTGTTAGCGTTGATGCTACAACGAGGAAATATTGATGCGACAAAGATCAATTATCAGGAACTCAATAGTTTCTCATGCATTTGTGTGTTAGGCAGACGTGCCGTGAAACGGGGGACCTTGATAGGCAAGGGGAACCTGAGATGACTTGATGTCATAATGTAACATTGTGCCTTGATGGACAATGATATCATACGTGCTAGGGAGAGCGTATTATGCCCTGTGAAGAGGACAATATAGTATGACTTATACATCGTGAGTACCACTGACATGCATGTCCATGTATTATTTCTTGGAAGGTTACGTGCGAACGTTTTGGCCCAATTTTAATTCTGGCGGTTGTTATTGTTTCCTGCGGGGCAATAACGTTGAGTCTGATCAACTCGTGTTTATGGTGATGGGGTTTCCGAAAATCTAGATTGAATATTAGTTGAGATATATGGAAGTGTCATGCATACGTTTAGAAAATAACGTTGATTGTGGGGTACGAAACCCTCGTGTGTTTTACTGCTGTTAGTACTTGATTTTACATGTTGTACTATGTGATGCATGATGAATTAAGTGAGTTATATTGTATGACTCTGCTGTTTGGATTGGGCGTATGGTTGTCGCTTTGGATTTCATATATTGGTTTCTCACCCTTGCATGTTTTCTGGACTGGTTTGTCCTTTTGGTATATATATTATATCCTGTTTACAGATGGAGCCGACGCCAGATCAGTTCGCGCACTCGGGGATCCTCGCCCTGGTTTTTGATCGGAGGACTGACCCAGCTGCGTGGGTTATTCACCCGGGAGTGGGGAGCGCAGCATACACCGGACCAGTTTGCACCATGAGCGGAACGACGGAGATGGGACCTCGCAAGAGTACCCACATTGTGGAGACCGTCCAGGTACCTCTACCTCCCATTGGGATGATGCTGCAGGCCCTTATGCAGCAGGGAGTGATCGAGCATCACGCCCCTGCACAGTCCCCGCAGTAGCAGCCACCACAGATACCTCCCCCGCCTTTTGTTTTGATAGCGGGCGAGCATGTAGTGGAGGATGTGGAGGCAGAGGAGGAGGAGGAGGAAGACCCTGAGGAGGATCCTCAGGAGGATCCGGAGTATCATCCTTTGGATGCTCCCGAGCCTCATCCATAGGAGAACGGGAACGTAGGTTCCCAGGGTTCTTCTCCTGGTTCTAGCATTGGACCTTCCTCCGGAGGATTGTCCAATGGCTTCCATTAGTTGGACCAGCTTAGGGTGTAGACCTTTCTTTTGAGGCAGCGATTTTTGAGTAGTCTGTTAACGGCTACTGATGGCCATAGGTTTTAGAGATATGGTTCCCGACTGTCGTTGCCTAGTTTATAGCTTTTTAGAAGTTTATCTGCATAGTTCTTTTGTAAAGGGACGTGTTGTCCATAACTTTAGTTGATATATGTATATATGTATTTGTATATGAGTATTTCTATCCTTTCTGGAGTGGTGGGTTTATGAGTACTAAATAAGAAAAAAATTTATCACGATTTTCAAGACTAAATGATATTAAATGAATCGTTTTCTGAAAGTAAAACCAGCAAGTTTTATTTATTGTTTTAATGTATGCTTTGGGTTACAAAAAGTGGCACCGGTTTTGAGGGTGTCACAGAACTGAATACGGAATTATCGGGACCCAATAAAGGATAAAGGTCATGTCCTCTCAAGGACAACTCACCTAGGTATGTCATGTATGTGACTCACCAAGGTAATGATGACCTAGTGGCAAATGGACCATTATGTCCCTAAACATTTGGTGAAATGTCCATTTTGTCCCTAAGTAAAATTACCCTTCTATCCTTTAAATTAACAAAGTTGGACATCACTCTCCCTCACCTCTCCCACGCATAAGTCTCCATCTCCAAGCCTTTCACCCATGTTTTTCTCCCTTCATCCAAACTTCTACATTTTTGCATTTTTTCTCAAGTGAACTTTGGCCAAAATTGTGAAGGAGAAGCTTGAATCCTTGAGAATCTTCATCATTCAAGAGGTGAACTTCACTCACCTTGATCTATAGGCTTTAAGTCCTTCATATGGTTTCTTGATTTAAGGCCAAAATCACATGTTTCCAATTCTAGGGTTATAGATTCAAAAATCTTTAGAAAATTGTAGAAAAATCCCATGATCATGAAACCAATTTCTATGAACTCAACATGATGTATGTGATGATCATCTAGAAGCATGTACCCAAAAGAATTCTCCTTCCTTTTTAACCCAAGCTTGGCTGAACCCCCACCTAAATGGTTTAAGGGGTTTTGGTTCAAAATTTTGATTAAGGAGTATTGATTTTGTTTCTACCATACTTAGGGATCATTGATCCAAGAGTTGGTAAAATTTTAACATCCCTAGCCTAATTTAATTAAGAAGGGACAAATTTATACTTAAGGGGATCAATAAGTTTTTTAAGCTTAACTTACTCTATGATTGTGTGTGATGAAGGACTTACAGTATAGTCGTGATTTGGTGATTTGCGAAGTACACTTGGATCACGGGAGCCGGCAATTCGTGGAGTAGAGGGAGGCCTAGGAAGATTGGAGGGCACAAAAACCTTACTAGACTACACGAGGTAAGGGGAGTTTGCCTGAGGGATTTCTCGATAACTATGTGTTATCAGTGCTTGGTCTATATAAATTGGTTTGAACTGTGTGGTGGTTGTTTAATTTATTTCCAGCTGTTATTTTATCTAATGATAATTATCTGCTTTTGATTGAATATCGCCAGTTGTTGTTATAGTATTTTAATGGCACATTATAAATTGTATTATCTGCTATAACGTTGATATGTCAATTTTATTGATGTTGATTGTTGATTGAGAAACCTGACAGTGGTTAGTGCTCAATTAATTAAATGAGATAAAAGCCTTCAAAATCTTCATAAGGAACGTCAAATATTTGATTGAGAAACATTGGAAAGTCTTCAAGGATGTTGGTTTTACAAAAGGAAATTTAAAATGAAGAATTAGTAGACAAAAAGGAAAATTTTCAAAAAATAAGTTGATTATTATGCTGAGAAAGTTAATTCAAGAGGAAAGGTTGATTTTAACTTAGAACGTTTTTAAAACGCTAAACGACGGTTAATTCAGAAAAGATTTACGGAAGATATTGTAAAAACAGCAGTATTTATTTGAAACGACATTTTAGTCTCAAATGTTATCTTCCAAGAACTAAGGTTTTGGAAAAGACTTTTAAAGGAAAATAAGTTTCATTGGTAATTCGACGGTTTATAAATGAATTTCGAATGGAAAGGATTTTCTGTAAACGAGTTTTTCTCAACGGTGTCAAATCCGACAACTTGGATAAGTTGCAAAAATTTTGTTTTTGGATTTGTGTTTCACCGAACGAAAACGATGAAAACGTTGAAACGTGAACCTAGTATACGAGACGTCGAGATACTCGTGTTCTGTGATAATAACACATAGATCTAAGATTTGTGTTACAGTGTTGTGGACTTTGTGTCCTGTTCACGTTGTGATGAACGTGGTTAAAAGTGAATATTGTTTTCTATTACCATGAACCTAGGACTGGTGCATCGGTCTAGGGCTTCGTTATTGAGCACTCAGACGTTTCGTCCTGTGTTGATGATGAAAAGTATTAAAACGTTGAAAATCACAAATGGTAGGGAGCCTTTGAGCTGCGACAAGGAAAGAAAGAACAAAAAGAAAAGTGACAAGACATGAAACATTTTGCATGCATAAACTGGCAGATGTGCCTACGGTGTTAATTTGGATATCATGATGGTCAGGATATTTAAGACGGTGTATCATTGTGCCTTTGTGGACAATGAAAATCATAAATGATGATCACTGTGCCTTGTATTGGACAGTGTGCTATGGTAAACAACGGTGTGCCTTTTTGGGCAATCGAGTTTGATCAGCTCATTTATATGATGTTAGGATTTCCAGAGATTAGGTAAAGAACTAGACGTGGATGTTGAAGTGTCATGCATTTTTTTTTTTTTAGAAATAACGATGACTGCTGGGTATGAAACCCTTTGATAAATTACTTTATTCGGTAAAATCTTGTGCTGTCATGATTATGTATGTCTATACTCTGCTTGGTGTGTCTTACATGTAGTTATCATGTTTAAATCCACATATTGATATCTCACCCTTGCATCTTTCTGGTTTGTCTTTTTTTTTTTTCCGGGTAAATGGTTGTATCTGAGTATAGATGGACCCAGAGATACCTCTGGAGCATTCCAAGGTTCGTTCCCTGACGTTTGACCAGGCAGAGGACACTAGCGCCTGGGTGATCAACCCGACACTCAGAGCGCCACCTACACAGGCCCCGTGCGAGAGATTATCGGTACGTTCGAAACAGAACCACAGAGACGAACGCATACTGTAGAGTCCATTGAGGTATCTTTGCCTCCGATGTGGCTCTTACTACAGCACCTAGTTGACCATGGATTTGTGGATTCATCATCCTTTAGTGCAGCCTTTACCAGCAGCAGTACCGGCACCACCTCCAGCGCCAGTTGTCTTAGATCCCGTGGTAGACGAGATAGAGGAGGACCCCGAGGAGCTCTTGGAGATGGAGCCGGAGGACTATCCTATCGATGATGATGACGATGTCCTAGATGAGGGAGTGAGTACTACAGTATCTGCATCCAATACACTTCCTGAGATTGGGGATGATCGCCCAGATATCCCTAGTGGTTATCATTAGTAGTTAACCAACTGTAGGATAAGTCTAGTTTTGGAGTAGTGCATTCGTCAGTTTGTTCTGGCTACTGAGAGCCATGAGGTTTTGTGATGTGGTTCTGTA
The DNA here is from genome assembly GCA_039655645.1 of Ammopiptanthus mongolicus. Classification (NCBI taxonomy): domain Eukaryota; kingdom Viridiplantae; phylum Streptophyta; class Magnoliopsida; order Fabales; family Fabaceae; genus Ammopiptanthus; species Ammopiptanthus mongolicus. Next base: position 91,731,127 of record CM077346.1, read on the forward strand.
CGGGCGCTATGTATCTTATGTAGTTTACTTCCAACACTTTGTACTTTTGAGAATGGTCTGTATGTATAAAGGCCCTGTGTATAAACTGACGGTGATCTATTACGTATGAAATATTTGATGCATATATCCAAGTATGTTTGACTATGTTAGTAGTATGGTAAAGTGAAAAGAAAATTTTATCACTGAATTTCGAAAGGAGTTAAATACTTAGAAAATTTTTATTTTCCGAAATTAATCAGCAAATTACTAAAGTTTTATTTTTCCGTAACGGGTTACCATGTGATGTCCCAGAAGGGGAAGTCACACCGCCCACACCATCGTAAGTCTTTGGTAGTTACTGACGGCCTACACCTCTTGATATGATCACCAACGTTACTGACGGCCTAGCCCGTCCGTAACATAAAAGTTAATTTACGCGTATATTACCAATGGATCAAGATCTTCTGTAGGTGACCATAGAGAATCCATTTCCCTAATTTATATGTTGCGTGAGTGTGTAAACCTTATTTGGTATACATCCCTTTTCGATATGATGCCTCGTGCAAATAACCTGTTATGCTGGTGCCTGGTAGTGGCCAAACCAAAACATATACTCAATGGTTTTGCTTGTTAATGTTTACCATCAGCTTAATGGAAAATAGAGTAGGGAACACTCACACACACATTAATGAAATTCACTTTATTTAATATTTTTAGCTTACTTGAAACTTTGTGTTATCATATAGTGCAGACCCATTTGAGAGAGTATGGGCTGATCTTTATTAAGCTTGAATTTGCCATATTGTATAAAAAGTCTAGACAATTTAGACTTAAGCATTTCCAACTTATATACCCTTTAGCTCTCTATATTCGAAGCAATGTGAGACTTATTCTCCAAAACTCCATTCAAGTCCAACTGGAGGCCCAATTGTGACTTGCCTTCAATTTGATTTGTTTTTTTACTTGTTTTTTTTTTGGCTTGTACTTATATTTTTAGCCTTGCTTGTTTTTAATTGTTTGAGCTTGTGCTTTTTGTTTTTAGTCTCAGAAGCCTCAATTTTTTTCTTTTTGCAATTTTTTTATAAACTTTGATACCATGTTATGATTGTAGTGCAAACCCATTTGAGAGAATGTGATATGATTTGTATTAAGTTTGGATTTGTAATGGGTTGAAAAGTTGTGAACCTATCCTAGTGTGAGTTCTCATGAATTTTATTGTATTCTGGGGAGCAACTTTGGTGCTTAAGATTGTGGTTATTTTTCTTGCACTCCTTATTCTGCTGCAGTAATTCAATGGAGCTAACTCTAATATGGGTCTAATTCCTTTTGTAGCTTTGGTTTTGATGGGAATTTGACTTTTGTAAAAAACATAATGAGTTGTGTAGCTATGAGCTCTTAGGCTTAGTATGAGATTTACATACGGCATTTCCTTCTTTTCTTTTTTAGTGTTCGTCATATCTGTAGATGGGTTTGAGTACTCCTTATACTCCTATCAATATACTTGTTTGCTTATAAAAAAAAAAGCTTAGATTTGCCATATTGTCCAAAAAGTCTAGACTTGGACATAAGCATTTTCATCTTAAACACCCTTTAGCTCCCTTTGTTTCAAGCATTGTGTGACTTATTCTCCAACACATTGTCTCATATTTTTGGCTTATTTAAATTTTTTAACTTACTCTTGACTTTCATCAAAAGTACAAATATGTCTATTTATACAAATGATAACTCTAGACGAGAATCACAACAAATTAAGGTTAAATTAAGGTTTTGATTCCTATATGTGACACTCATTTTAATTTTAGTTCTCATACATGCAAATTTTGAAATCAATTCCTACATGTATCGATGCTACCAAATAAGTCTTTGCCGTTACGCGAGGTTACAATGTTGTTAGTAACAATCCTACGTGGACAAACGACCTCCTTGTTGGCATCCTATGTTTCTCCATCTGGCGGTGTAATTAATGTTTTGGTACCTATACATAATGCAAATTTTAATTTTAGTGTCCATATGTACGTAAAAAATTTGGAAATGGGTCCCTACATGTGTTATTGTTACCTAATTAGTCACTGTTATTAGCCAAGGCATCAATGACGTTAGTAAGGATGTATATACCCTTAGATTATTTAGTATATGGAGATCTCTATACACTTTATTAATTAAATCGGAAGTGAATATACTCTTACTTGCATAGTTTAGAGACAAACTTCCTTTAGAAGAATTTATCTGATAATGTCATGCTGCAAGCAAGAGGTATCTTCCAATTAGTAATAAACTAACATGTCAACCCTTGCGATAAAAGGGAGATATTAAATAAAGAAAAATAAAAATATTATACATACTTAAATAAAATTAATTTGCAGTAATAAATAAGATACCTTTGCCTATTTTACTACAATATTAACTTTAGTTTAGGGCAAAATTAATTTAAAATTTAAAAATATTGGGAGTAGAATAAATTTGAAAGGGAATGTCAATGAACCCCTTAATGTTCAAACCACATTTTAATTCCATATCACAATGAACATCAACATCACACTTAGAGTCACACCCCATGAAAACCACATCAACAACTTGTACATTCTTACATGTTTCTTCAACTCCCCAATCATCCTATGTCATCATTTAATCATTTCTCTTGCATGACCAATTATACCTTCATCCATACTAGTTTGTTGCGCTGCTCTGGATGGCATGTTAGTTAATTACTAACATTATCGGATAAGATTCTTCTAAAGTAAATTTGTTTCTGAAGTGTTCAGGCAATCAAATGTATATTCACCCCTGATTTAATAAAGTGTATGGAGATCTCAATCTAATAAATGATCGAAGGATATATTCATCCTTACTAACGATGTTGCATCTTGACTAATGACATGGATTGATTTGTAATGATGAATCAATAGGGACCAATTTCCAATTTTTTTTTTACATATGGATACTAAAATCAAAATTTGTGTTACGTTGTACGTATAATGATTAAAACATTAGTTAAATCGTCAGATGGAGCCACGTAGGATGCCAATTAGGGCGCTGTTTGTCCACGCATGATTGTTATTAACAGCGTTGCAACATCAAAAAATAGCATAGACTTTTATTTGGTAGTGGCAACATATGTAAGGACTGATTTACAAATTTTGCACGTGTGGTGACTAAAATCAAAATCAGCATCACGTCTAGACCAAAACATCAGTTTAACCTAATTTTAATCCTAAAACATTTAGTACAACTATTAATTATGTACTAGATTTTGTACCTGTGCGATACTCGAGTGTTTTATGTGTGATTATTTACAGTACTATGTATTTATAGATGGTAAAAATAACAATTCAAAATAGCAACAAATAAGTATTCATGAAGTATTTGAAATGAAAAAAGATTGCATGATTTTCTTTTTGTTTGAGACATCTAAATTTGAAAACAATGATATTATTAAAAGTTGTGCGGTGCACCGACGTATTATATGGGATTATTTTACACTGTTTGATATTTTTAAATGTGGAAAATAACAACTTAAAAGAGCAACAAATAAGTAATTGTGTGTTATTTGAATTGAAAAAACATCGCATGATTTTTTTTGTTTGGGACTTCTAAATGTGAAAACGCTGGTATCATTAAAACTTTTAAAATTTGATATTGAGGCTAACATTCAAGCATTTAAATATGAAAAATTAACATTTTAAAAACAAAGGCAAAATTGTGAGATAGAACAGGGGATTTTGGTTTAATATAAATGGTATTGAGAAGATTGTTGATATGAAACACATAACTAAATGCTATCGTAGTAATATATATATATATATATATATATATATATATATATATATATATATATATATATATATATATATATCATACAAGTGCACGCCAAGCACACGCAAAAGGTTTGGTTAAGATATGCCAAATTCCACCAAATATACAAATACAAGTTGATTGGTCCTATTCGTTTATTTTAATTTTCACATCGATCTCATAAGTCTTATTTTTTTCACATTAGTCCTCCATGTTAGTACTTTCTGTCAATTTCGACCTTACGCCGTCAATTTTGACCTGACTTGACTATGATATTAATGCTACACGTGACTTAATATCCAAATAGCAAAGTTAATTTCCATTTACTAATAATCAATATTATTTAACATAAGCACTAGTGAAGCACGTTTTTCATAGAAAAAATCACTTACACTAAATCAATGGAGAGAAGAAAAAAAATGATATTTAGTAATTTGATTGTCCAAACTAATTTTCAAACCTTTCTCTCCAATTAGCTTCATCTCCAAAAGATTTTACCAGCAATTATAATATAATTGTAATATTCTTATAAGCAAATTTCGTACTTTTTTTCTTGTAATATAATTTTACATTTCGTAAAAAATTACTGTTATTTTCTTCCATCTATTGATTCTATTCAAGTATATCATGATAGCAAATAATACTCCATAATGTAATTTGTAATATTCTATCAATACAATAAATATATAAGATTTTAGATAGTTAAAAGTAATATTTAAAAAATATTTATTGTAACTAAATATAATTAAATAACATATTTATAAGTGATAATTAATATTGCAATTCCTTATTTAATTAAAATAAAATAAAAAATATAACTCAATATTTGATTCAATTATAATAAATACTTAGATTTATATTCACATTATTTTTAGTTTAATAAAATTAAAATAACACTACAATAAATTTGCCATATAGCTACAAACAATTTTAGTGACAGTCGTTATAATTGTAGGTATAAGTATTAGTGTCAGTCAAACCGTAGGTAAAGCCTATTGACAATCATATACAACTGTAGGTAAATGTATGGGGATCGTAGATAAAACCTATAGTGACAGTCATTTCCCGTTGTTATTCGTCGTTCATAATGGACGGTTGGATCGACCGTAAGTGAATTTAAGTTTTAAATATACCTACCGATTTTAAACATATAGTGACAGATTTTACCTGTCACTGGAGGACAAATTTCTTATAGTAATCATAAAAACATAAAATTAACTTCATAAAATCAATAAATATTACATAATGAATGAGAAACCTTTTTTACACAAAAGATTTTACATTACCCTCAACCACTGCCGTACTTTTATATACAAAGATATGTATAAGATTTAAAATCTACAAATACATAAATAGGTAAATAGGTAAACAAATAATTAAGAAATACAACGAAGTTTAAATTTTCCACTCAAACCTTAATACTTAAGTGAAATGTTTGTATTGGTAGTACAGGAAACAAGGAGCAATTTATCTGAGTCCTGCCATTCAGCTATCCTATTGGTTGTCTTATAGAATTTGATTGTTATCTTTGAACCAAATTAAATACTTACGAGTTTACTTGGTCAAGAAAGAGTATGTGGCATTGTATGGTCTCCTTGACGATATGTAGTCATGAAAGGAAGTAACTTCGCATTAGTGACACACTTAGTTTGATGATAGCCAACGATAGATGAGTGTTGGTAGAATATGATTGTTATCTTTGAACCAAATTAAATACTTACTAGGTAATTTACTTGGTCCAGAAAGAGAATGTAGCATTGTATGGTCTCCTTGACGATAAGTAGTCATGAAAGGAAGTAACTTCGTATTAGTGACACACTTAGTTTGATGATAGCCAACGATAGATGAGTGTTGGTAGAATATGATTGTTATCTTTGAACGAAATTAAATACTTACTAGTTAATTTACTTGGTCAAGAAAGAGTATGCATGTGGCATTGTATGGTCTCCTCCACGATAAGTAGTCATGAAAGGAAGTAACTTACGCATCAGTGGCGCACTTAGTTTGATGATAGCCAACGATAAATGAGTGTTGGTAACACGTAATCTGAATCTAAAGAAACAAAACAGTAAATACACAAAGACCGGGTCCTTCTACGTTACACCTTTCTAAAAATGGAGCAAGCTGTCTCTCTTTTGACTAAATGTCTCCTAACCACTAGATTTGCCAACATGGTTTCTACTTCATAAAAGATCAAACTATTCTTGTATTTGCAATTATTGATATCAGTATTTGTACATTTTTTTCTTGTTTGGTAACAAGTATTTGTATATTTTAAATGATAGTACATGACCCTGGTATCCTAGTCCTGCACATTTGCAGACTTATTACTGCGGTACCGTTCTATTTACTAAGTTTAGTATATTTATTTAATATTTTATTTTTCTTTTTTCCACTAGATGTCCGCTGGTTTTCATTTGCAACGTCTCTGTTTTGTTTTTTTTTTTTTTTTAAGTTTAACAGCTAAATAAAATAATAGAAATGATTTTTGAACATCTAAATAGAGATAACATACGGTATCCTTTTGTTTTTTTGATGTATTTTTCAAATAAGTATATAAAACAGGTAAAAAGTAAGTGAGAGATAAAGATAAAGAAATACAATATCACATATAGTATCCAAATTCTGATGTTCAAATAACACAACTCATAAAATAAAGACTATATTTATTGCCAACAAAACCTTGTTGGTTCGAATGGCTTGGACTAGGGATGTAAATGGGGCGGGGTGGGTATGGATAGTAGCCCCCACTACTCATCCCGTTGGATGAATTTTCTATCCGTCCCTACCTCATATCCATATGGGTATCCATGTTGCGGGTTTTAATCAAATTTATAAATATTTACGAGTATCCATGGATATCCATAAATATTCAACACCTCAAAAAAATTTTATTCACACATAAAATTCAAACTAATTTTGCATTAATTTGAGTTCATTGATGGTATAAGAAGTTCTTATGCTTGAAAATCATTATAGTAAATATACTAAACAATATTATATATAAATAGTATAATCATAAATGTCATTAAATTGGAATTTAAAATATTAAATAGTAAAACTAATCCTTAAGCGTGTCTAAATTAATCCATTGACATATGAACATCATTTTAATCCATTTGCCTAATATTTTTAAATGTAAATATTCTAACCCCCTTGGTGGGTATCCGCAGGTATATATACTACAATACCCACCCCCACCCCATTAGTAAATAGGTAAAAAAAAATATTCGTTTAATTTACCCGCGAGAACCTATTAAGGTATCCATTTTTACCCGCTGCGGATATTATCCGCGGGTACTGGTAAAATTTACATCCCTAGCTTGGACGTGGATTACAATCCTCCACCGTCCTAAGCTGTTAGACTTTATATTCAAAAAGCACAAATCAAACGGTCAGATAATGTGACACAATATAATACAATATTTTAGGGTTGGAAAGGTTAATTTTATATTATATTTTAGGGTTTGGGTGGGAAAAGGTTAAAATTTCATATTTGAAGATCAAATACTCTGGAATTTGGAATTCCCTACACAGTGGTGTAACTTCAAACCATTTAAAAATTCAATTAGGAAAAATAAAATAATTACAAATAAATAATACGATGACGTTTCTCCGAAAGCATAAGTAAGACTATTGGGACATGGGACACATGCTTATTAGGACAATACTAATTGCTAAAAATTTAAAAAAAAAACAAGATCGAACTTCTCCGAAAGTACAAGACGAACAGGACAAGCAACACATGCTTCTTAGGACAATACTAATTGCTACAAATTAAAAAATAAAAAATAAGATCGAACTTCTCCGAAAGTACAACTAAGACTATCAGGACACGTAACACATGCTTCTTATGACAATACTAATTACTACAAATTTAAAAAAAAAAAAAACAAGTTCGAACTTCTCAGAAAGCACAAGTAAGACGAACGGGATAAGGAACACATGCTTCTTAGGACAATATTAATTACTACAAATTTAAAAAAAAAACATGATCAAATGAATATAAAGAACAAGTAAGACGAACGGGACATGAAACACATGCTTCTTAGGATAATAATAATTGCTAAATTCTTTTTAAAAAAAACAAGATCGAACTTCTCCGAAAGCACAAGTGAGACGAACGGGATACGTAACACATGCTTCGTAGGACAATACTAATTGCTAAATTTTTTTTAAAAAAAAAACAAGATCGAACTTCTCAAAAAGCACAAGTAAGACAAACGGGACACAGAACACATGCTTCTTAGGACAATACTAATTGCTAAATTTTTTTTAAAAAAACAAGATCGACCTTCTCAAAAAGAACAAGTAAGACGAACAGGACAAGGAATACATGCTTCTTAGAGCAATACTAATTACTACAAATTTTAAAAAAAAAAAACAAGATCGAATGAATATAAAGAACAATTAAGACGAACGGGGCATGTAACACATGCTTCTTAGAACAATATTAATTGGTAAAAATTTTAAAACAAAACAAGATCAGACTTCTCCTAAAGCACAAGTAAGACTACCGAGACACATAACATATGCTTCTTAGCACAATACTTATTCGTTATATTCATTTGATCTTTTTTTTTTTAAAAATTTAGCCGTTAGAATTGTCCTAAGAAGCATGTGTTATGTGTCCCAGTAGTCTTACTTGTGCTTTCGGAAAAGTTCGATCTTGTTTTTTTTTTAAAATTTTTAGCAATTAGTATTGTCCTAAAAAGCATGTGTTACGTGTCTCATTCGTCTTACTTGTGCTTTCGGAGAAGTTTGATCTTGTTTTTTTTTTAAATGTTTAGCAATTATTATTGTCCTAAGAAGAATGTTTTTTATGTCCCGTTCGTCTTACTTGTTCTTTATATTCATTCGATCTTGTTTTTGTTTTAAATTTGTAGTAATTATTGTCCTAAGAAACATGTGTTCCTTGTCCTATTCGTCTTACTTGTGCTTTCTGACAAGTTCGATCTTGTTTTTTTTTAAAAAAAATTGCAGTAATTAGTATTGTCCTAAGAAGCATGTGTTACGTGTCCTGGTAGTCTTACTTGTATTTTCGGAGAAGTTCGATCTTGTTTTTTTTTAATTTGTAGCCATTAGTATTGTCCTAAGAAGCATGTGATACGTGTCCCGTTCGTCTTACTTGTTCTTTATATTCATTCGATCTTGTTTTTTCTTAAAATTTGTAGCGATTAATATTATCCTAAGAAGCATGTGTTACGTGTCCCGTTCGTCTTACTTGTGATTTTCGTCTTACTTGTGATTTCGGAGAAGTTCAATTTTGTTTTTTTTTTTTTAATTTTTAGCAATTAGTATTGTCCTAATAAGCATGTGTTTCGTGTCCCGATAGTCTTGCTTATGCTTTCGGAGAAGTGTCATCGTATTATTTATTTGTAATTATTTTATTTTTCCTATTTGCATTTGTAAATGGTTTGAAGTTACATCACTGTGGAGGGAATTCCAAATTCCAGACTATTTGAACTTCAAATATGAAATTTTAACCTTTTCCCACCCAAACCCTAAAATATAATATAAAATTAACCTTTCTAACCCTAAAATATTGTATTATATTGTGTCACATTATCTGACCATTTGATTTGTGTTTCTTGAATATAAAATCTAACGGCTTAGCACGGTGAAGGATTGTAATCCACATCCAAGCTAAGGATGTAAATTTTATCCGTACCCGCATATAATATTCGCAGCGGGTAAAAAATGGATACCTTAATGGGTACCTGCGGATAAATTAAACGTATATTTTTTTACCCGTTTATTAGTGGGGTTGGGGTGGTATTATAGTATCCATACCCGCGGATACCCACCAAGGGGGTTAGAATATTTACATTTAAAAATATTAGACCAATGGATTGAAATGATGTTCATGTGTCAATGGATTAATTTAGACACACTTAAGGATTAGTTTTACTATTTAATATTTTAAATTTCAATTTAATGACATGTATGATTATACTATTTACATATAATATTATTTAGTCTATAATATTTTTCAAGTACAAGAACTTTTCGTACCATTAAAGAACTCAAATGTAAAATTAGTTTGAATTTTATGTGTGAATAAAAAATTTATGAGGTGTTGAATATTTATGGATATCCATGGATACCCGCAAATATTTATAAATTTGTTTAAAACCCGCAAAATGGATACCCACATGGATATGTGGCAGGGATGGATACAAAATTCATCCAACGGGGTGAGTAGTAGGGGACTACTACCCATACCCACCTTGCCCCATTTACATCCCTAGTCCAAGCCATCCGAACCAATAATGTTTTGTTGGCAATAAATACAATCTTTATTTTATTTTGTTGTTAAACTTAAAAAAAAGGGGTTAAATATGTTTTTAGCCCCCGTAAAATGAGCTAATTTTGGTTTTGGCTCTTGTAAAAAAAATTCTTTGGTTTTTGTCCCTCTAAAATCTAAAATTACTATTTTTGGTCCTTACTATCATGTGACATCCATTAACTACTTATGTGTCTAACAGAAGGTCATATGATCCTCCCAAGTGACACCCAATGATCTCTGTGGTGTCATATTAGCAAATCATTCCCCTAAAATTGTCCTTGAACCCTAAAATGAATCATATTTATCTACCATAAAATGAATGCTAAGGACTAAAAACGGTGATATTAAATTTTAGAGGGATGAAAACCAACGAAAAACAATTTACAGGGATCAAAACCAAAATTTGCTCATTTTACAGGGACCAAAATTAGTAATTTCATATTTTAGAGGGATGAAAACCAAAGAAATTTTTTATAGGGACAAAAATCAAAATTCGCTCATTTTCTAAGGACTAAAAATATATTTAACCCTAAAAAAAACAAAACAGACGTTGCAAATAAAAGCCGGTGGACATTGAATGGAAAAATGAAAAATGAAATATTAAATAAATATACAAACTTAGTAAATAGAATGGTACGGCAGTAGTAGGTCTGCAAATGTGCAGGACTAGGATACCAAGGTCTTGTACAATCATTTAAAATGTACAAATACTTGTTGCAAAACAATAAAAAATGTACAAATACTGATACCAATAATTGCAAATACAAGAATTAGTTTGGTCTTTTATGAAGTAGAAACCATGTTGGCAAATTTAGTGGTTAGGAGACATGTAGTCAAAAGAGAGCAAGCTTGCTCCATTTTTAGAAAGGTGTAAGGTAGAAGCCCCAACAAGTTAACGAGGTTCGGCAATGTGCCTATATCCCTGGGAGCTGAGCGACCGTATTTTATTATATATCACAACTAAGGTTATAAAACATATTTATATCTCACAGTACAAACTACAAATTAACCCCTCCGCTAGTTGAGCTTTCAGTCCTGCTCCAACGACTGGTCATTTATTACAAGATATGAGCCATGCACAACAATGAGTTTTTGAACATCTATAAAAGGAATAAATATGTACAATGCTATGTCATCTTCGCCCTTCTTAACCTAGCAGTGATTCTAATAATCATCTCCAATGAAAATCCATCAAGTCTTATTGCCTTTCTTTATACCCTTATGCTTGATAAACTTAAGTATCAATATCAATGTAGCCACATGCAACTGTCTTGGCCACCAGAAATTATTGATGCTCCATTTGAAAGACAACCTTATATTCAACTCTGACAGATCCAAAAAATTGGTTCATTGGAACCAAAGTGGGGATTGCTGTCAATGGAATGGAGTAATATGCAACAAGGGCCGTGTAATTAGTCTTGACTTGAGTGAGGAATATATTTCCGGAGGACTAAATAATTCAAGTCTTTTCAACCTGCAATATTTGCAGAACTTGAATTTGGCTTACAATGATTTCGGTTCTTTCATTCCTTCCAACTTTCAGAAGCTCAAGAATTTGAGGCATTTGAATTTGTCAAATGCTGGCTTTGAGGGACAAATTCCAACTGAGATCTCTCAACTAACAAAGTTGGCTACTCTTGATTTGTCTTCATCTTTTACTTCACAACATATTCTGATATTGGAGAAGCCAGATATTGGTATGTTTCTGCATAACCTTACAGAAATCACAAACCTGTATCTGGATGGTGTAAGCGTATCTGCTGATGGAAAGCAATGGTGCCATGCTTTATCTTCACTGAAAAATCTACAAGTTCTGAGCATGTCATCTTGCAACCTCTCCGGACCTATTGATTCTTCTTCACTATCCAAGCTTCAGTCACTCTCAGTGATTCGACTGAACCTGAATAATATGTCTAGTCCAGTGCCAGAATCCTTTGCAAATTTCTTCAACTTGACCACCTTGCAGCTCAGCAATTGCAAGTTGAGTGGTGTTTTTCCAAAGGGTGTCTTGCAAATGCAAACACTAAAGGTCCTTGACATATCAGATAATCAAGATCTTCTTGGTTCCTTGCCAAAATTCCCACAAGATGGATATCTTCACACCTTGAATCTTAGCAATACAAATTTCTCTGGACAGTTACCAAGTGCTATTTCCAATCTGAAGCTGTTGTCTACATTAGATCTATCTAATTGTCAATTCAATGGAACACTCCCTAGTTCATTGCCAGGACTCATGACACAACTTGTTCACTTGGACTTGTCATTCAATAACTTCAGTGGCCCTCTTCCATCTTTCAACATGTCCAAGAATCTCAGATATTTATCTCTCTTGCACAATAATTTGAATGGAGCCATTTCGTCTGCTCATTTGGAGGGGCTTTCAAACCTCCTCACTCTTAATTTAGGTGATAACTCCTTCAGTGGGAAAGTTCCTTCATCTCTTTTTACACTTACATCTTTGCAGGAACTTACACTTTCTCATAATGGATTTGAGGGTCTATTGGATGTATTCCCAAATGCTTCTTCCTCCAAATTACAGTTGGTTGATTTGAGCAGCAATAAATTACAAGGGCCTATTCCTGTGTCTATCTTTCAACTTGAAAGACTTGGTTTCCTCCAACTCTCTATAAATGAATTCAATGGCACCATACGACTTGACATGATTATGAGGCTCCAAAGCTTACATACATTAGGCCTATCAAATAACAAGCTGTCAGTTGATATAACTTTCAATGATGATCATGGCCTTTCATCCTTTCCCAATATGAAATTTCTATTGTTGGCTTCTTGTAAGTTGGGGGAATTCCCAGGTTTCTTGAGAAACCTGCCCCAACTTAATGCTCTAGACCTATCCAACAATCAGATTCATGGAATAGTTCCCAACTGGATCTGGAGATTTGACACTCTAGTTTATCTGAATCTTTCCAACAACTTTCTCTCAAATTTGGAAGGACCCTTTGAAAATCTTAGTTCTAATATATATATCCTTGATCTCCATTCCAACCAACTTCATGGTTCCATTCCCATTTTCACAAAAAATGCTGTCCATTTGGTCTACTCAAGCAATGGATTCAGCTTTGTCCCACCTGACATAGATAAGTACCTCCCTTTTGTATACTTTCTCTCCCTTTCAAATAACAGCTTACAAGGTAGAATCCATGAATCCTTTTGTAACATTTCTGCTCTCCGGTTGCTTGATCTTTCCCATAATAGCTTCAATGGCTTCATTCCCAAGTGTTTGTCAACAAGTAATAGTACACTCAGAGTACTAAATCTTGCTGGAAACAAACTCACAGGTTATATTTCTGATACAATTTCAAATTCATGCAATTTAAGGTTCCTTGATCTCAATGGAAATCTCTTGGGTGGTGCCATCCCACAATCTCTGGCCAACTGCAAAAGCCTCCAAGTCTTAAATCTTGGAAACAATCTATTTAGTGATAGTTTTCCATGCTTCTTAAGGAACATTTCCGCACTGAGAGTGTTGATTTTAAGGTCAAACAAACTCCATGGTCCCATTGGATGCCAACATAGCACTGGTAATTGGGAGATGCTTCATATTGTGGATCTAGCCTACAATAATTTTACTGCTACACTACCTGGATCACTCTTGCAAAGCTGGACAAAAATGATAGGTGGTGAAGATGAAGCTCATGAAAAGTATGGCACTTTATTTTTTGATATGTTTGATAACCATGATACTATGCGTTACAAGGATTTGGGGAAGGTAATCAACATAGATCTTGTAAAAAAATTGCACAAATTGTTAGGAGCTGAACCTCCTTCTATGTTTGATCACATATTTGCATATTATGTCACTTCTAACCAATTTGGTGGTCGCTACTTAGATTCAGTTACAGTTGTATACAAAGATTCTCAAATGAAGTTGATCAAGATTCCCACTACCTTCACTTCATTGGATTTCTCGTCCAACCATTTTCAAGGTCATATACCACAGGAGCTTATGAGTTTGAGAGCCTTGAAATTTCTTAACATATCACACAATTCTTTCTCCAGCCATATCCCTTCATCTTTGGGAAATTTGACACAACTTGAGTCATTAGACTTGTCATATAACAGTTTGAGTGGAGAAATTCCCTCAGAGATAGCAAGTTTATCATTCCTGTCAGTTTTGAATCTCTCCTTTAATCATTTGGAGGGGAGAATCCCAATTGGCACACAAATTCAGTCTTTTGAGTCATATTCCTTTGAAGGCAATGAAGGGTTATGTGGAGCTCCACTAACCAAGAATTGTAGTGGTGATGGAGTACAAGGGATGTTACCACCAACTCCAAGAACTTCTGAAACGCATAGTTCAATTGACTGGAATTTCTTAAGTGTTGAGTTGGGATTCACATTTGGCTTTGGAGTTTTCATTTTCCCCCTGATGTTCTGGAAAAGGTGGAGGCTGTGGTATTGCAAGCATGTTGATGATTTGCTTTACAGGGTCATTCCTCAGCTTGATTTTGTATATGAACAACATGGATTGCGTACATATAGAACTCTAAGGTGGAGGCCTAGCTGATATCTCAAATGGTAAAGCAAACATATATATCATGTAATTTTCACTACCTTCTAGCTTGTACATTTTCTTTTAATCTTTCTTTTGTTTTAGTTTTTGTAAAATAAGGACTTTGTCCAGCAATGCTAAACCTTGAGTGCGAATATGTAGACTAATGTCATGAGATATTGGACGACAATTAAAGGTTGATCTCTCCCAATCAAATTTTTTTCATACACAAGAGTCAGAGATCGAATCTCAGACCACTTGCTTCAGGAGTCCGAACTCGTTATCACTTGAACCAACTACATGTAGGTTAATAAGTTATGTTTTAAGTGTGAAACATTGGTTGATGTTGAATTAGCTTTTATATACATAAAAAAAAAGCTATTTATGGAAACATCAGCATTCAACCAACCCTAATTTATTCCTTAATAAAATATTATCACCCAAATACTTAAATTAGTATTTTCTCTCGTTTTCTAATAAATATAAAAAGAACAAAAAAAATTAAAAACAACTAATATTTTATTAATTTCTGAACTATTAGGTACAATAATCCAAAATAAATTCTATAAAGTGATGAATGAATATTATAAAACAAAGAGTATAAACTAAAATCATATTTTATGTAATAAAATAGATTTCTCATTTTAATTTGGTGAAATTAATAGTGATAAATAAATGATTTTCGAAATTCAAAATGAGTTGACATCATGTGATTATCTTGTGATTGAGTTTGCACACTACAAGAAATTCGTTGATTACTGACGGTCACTATCCGTCTGTAATCGACTAATGCCGTCGGTAAAAAAGGATTACCGACGGCGTTGTGACAGCCATATATCCATCGGTAATTTGCTTGTCCCTAAATTTTACCGACGGATTAGGATATCGTCGGTAATTACCGACAGAAAAGGCCGTCGGTAAGTTACCGATTGCTTTTGTCCGTCGGTAATTTGTGGTTTGGATTACCGATGGGCAAAAGCGTTAGTAAGTTGTGGTCTGGTTTACCGATGGAACGATCCGAAGGTAATGTTAAATTTTTTTTAATTAAATTTAATTAAAATTATTATAAAAATATTAATTAAAATAATTATAAATTATAATAACTTAAATTAAAAAAATTTAATGAAAATTATATAAATTATATAAGATCAACAACGTTGTCATCAAAACATGAAAAATGTAATAAAATTCTACAACTAATACAAAAATCCTAATAATCTGTGTAGTCTCCTGGAGAGACGTCATCTGATGACTCTCGTTGTTGTCCCTCCTATTGTTGTTGTCCCTGCTACTGGTGGTCATCTGGTGCGAGATGCTGCTACAAAGCAGTACGTGTCTTAGGTAGGAGTACCTAGAGGACAGCCTGCAAGATCTGGTGCACTGACTCAACCTGACCCCTCAACTGTTGGTTCTCCTCCCTAGCCCGATGTGTAGTATCCTCGATGACAGTCAGTTGCTGTCTCATCGCGTCCAACTCCTCTGAATCCTGAGAGTGACTGGAGGATGAATGTGACGGTTGTGTGTGGCTGGGATCTCTTAGTCGTAAATTAACCATGAGCGAGGTATCCAGCCCCGTAAATCCGTCGCTTCTTCTTGCCCCCGACCACAACCAACCAACACTAGTCTGAAGTCTCAGCTCCTCAACGGGGTCAAGAGGGGTGGATGTCGAGCTGACGGTGTGGGATTCAGCATCCTCCATAGCCTGAGATAAGCTGCTGCCAAACTGTTCCTGTTATTCATAAACAGAAACATCATGTCATAAATATATATATATATATATATATTAAAGCAATATGAAAAAGAAAAAAATAAACTTGTCACGACCCGAAAACTCAAGCCGTGACCGGAGCACAGGCTCATACTGCTGGCCTAGCAAGCCTATTAAACATTACCACATACATGACAAAATAAATCATACTCTCATAATTTACTGAAATTTTGACAGAGTTTCCTCTATAATTTCAACATCCTAAAATATAAACACCTGCTTAAACATTCATATTATCATTTCAGTGTATCCAATCACATCATCCAAAGCACTAATACAACTCAAAAAAATGGACCTTATACTAGTTTCTTATAGCTGCAAAATGTAAAAAGATTCAAAATACATCAAAAGGGCCTCCGAAACAAAAGGGGCCTACCCAAAAGAAATGAAACTTCCAAAGCAAAGCTGGAGCGGTTAGCAGCCTACTTCTCTGCTGCCTGAGAATTTGGAAAAGAAATAAACAAGGGGGTGAGTCACATAGACTCAGTGACGGCATAACAACCACCATGAACTAGAAGGGAAACACACTAACGCACGAATAATATGTCTTCCAAATTTAGAGGCAAGTATGATATAGTATTGAATACAATAAATTCAAATAGTTTTGATATGCAGGTGCATAAAATCATTAAATATGCAAATTGAAACATATCACCAAAAATAATATTTCTAACACTCAGTCTAGTTAAAAGAATAGAATTAAATGAACAAAGTGGCAAAATACAAGAGGTTTGAAAATCAAATACAGTGGGGTTACACATGAGAGAACCAAACTTTGAGGCGGCTCCATCTCGCTGATAGCCCTCTCCTCCTAAGGGTGGCCTTGATAAGACTTTTCAGTGAATAAGCCTTATAGTCGTCCTAATACTGTGTATCAGGGTCATATCCACAAGGATTTCATAATATTAACAAGCCATTCAACTATTCTTATACTAAGGTGAAGTGTAAAGAGAATTTTGATGTGGTTTTAAACTTGTAACATGAACAAAGATTAACATGTTGTGATTCAAATACTTAAAGGCATTGGGATTGGATTTCATCAACTCCGTTTAGCGGTATCTAGTTGATTCGTTGCATTTCCATATCAAATCTAGTATTGATTTATCTTACCAAATCCTTCAACTATACTAATTCCTTAGTTAAAGTTGAATTGATCATTTGAATTAAATACATGATGATTCCTTAATCAAATGATTTAATCAAAAGCATTAAGTTTAGGTAAACAAGATTGTAACATTAATCCTATTCCTAGTGACTTAATATTATAGTTGATTCTAACAAGTTCAGATATAAAACCAGTTTTCCAACCTAGTCAAACATCCAAGATCATGAAATGGTTGATCAAGCCAAACCAAGCATTAAACACATATTAGAAGCAATAAACCAATACAGAGATCAATATGAAAACACTAGAATCTTTTATAGATACATAAATAAGAGTTGATTACATTCAATCCCAATAAGAGAAGAGTTAGCAGTCCATTTCCATGGAAGCTTTTAACAAAAAGGTGAAAGAATGAATCTCCTCAATGGTTGAACAGGTGAAGCAGCTTCTGTCTTCGTTCCTCGAGAAGAGAGTGTGTCTGAGAGGGAGCCCCTTTCTTTCTTTTTATATCACCCAAAATTCCAAAATAGGGCAACCAGTAAATGATTAATTCGCTGAGCCTATACAAATTCGCTAAGTGAATGAAGAATTCTTCAGGTGGAAGAAAGGTATTCGCGCTAAGCAAATTTGATTTTCCAAACTTCCCTGCTGCTGTGACAAATTCGCTTAGCGAATTCAGTTTCGCTTAAGCGAATCTTCAAAACCCGTCTATGGGATCACCCGTCTGTGATCATCTGTCTGCTCACCTGGGACAAATTCGCTTAGCGAATTTAGTTTCGCTAAGCGAATCTTTAACCCGTCTGTGGGATCACCCATCTGTGAGATCACCCGTCTATGATCATCTGTCTGATCACCTGGGACATATTCTCTTAGCGACAGAAATTCCGCTAAGCGAAATTTCTCCAGCTTGGGCTCTGTAAGGCTTTTCAAAATCTTCTACTCTCTCATTTCTTCACCTGTATACACAAAACAGGGATTTAAGATATAATCTTCAAAATAACTTCACAATATATTATCTATTGATCAAACTATTTACACATTAATCTTTTGGGGGTCAAGTGACTAAATTTTACCCATTTAAGTTTGATAAGTACCTTAAATTTCGAAAGTTATTAGCTAAATGTGGAACTTATCAGGCCTCTCCCCTAGGGGCGGCTCCATCTAACGAATAGCCCTCTCCTCTTTCAAGTCATATCAAATCTCATCGGGGGCGGCTCCATCTCGTTAATAGCCCTTTTCGTGCACTGGCAGTTCCATCTAACGGATAGCCCTTTCCGCCCGAAATAATCTAACTAGGTGCACCTAGACCGCTACCACCGCTAACGGCTACGGGATTCTAACATGGATCCCCCAAATCACAAAACTTAAGTCATTTTACATTTATGTCAAGTTTTTTTTTCAAGAATAAAGTCATCATTCTCATATTTTCGAGTTTCACCTCTACTAGTAGTTGATCTTCACAAATGTCAAATATAATCACAATCATTTAATAAAATCCATGACTTTAAAATCTTCATGAATGTCTCTAATAATCACAAAAGGTATGTTTCCCCAAATATACTTGCATAAATAATATTAATATAACAAGATAATTGGAAACATTAAGTATAAATATTGAAAATATGTCACAGTGATCATTATCCACTCACTAATGTGAAGAACCAACTAAACTGCTCCCCAGCAACTCCAAGGGAAGTAGTCAGGTACTGGCTGCCAGCTCTCAAAGAGCCTAAACGTGAGGCTTCACAAAGTGGGTACCTTTCCCTTGTTTAAGAGCTCCACCTATAACCCAAAAATCTCTAAGACTCAGGGGCCAAAAGAAGAAAAAAAAAAAAAGAGTAGAGCTTCAAGATTTGCACTATAAGCTCACAATGATGCTTGAGATTGGGGAAGAAATAGAGGAAGAAGAAGAGAAGAAAAAATGAAAGAAGAAGAATGAAAGAGAGATGAGGCATCAAGTGGGGGAATGGAAAGAAAGAGGGGGTGGGTTATTATAGAGGTTTCTAGTAAAGCTTGAAAAAAAAAATTTAATTTCTTTTTTTATATATATATATTGAAACGGTGCGTTTCAAAACTACACAGAATTCAAGAACTCACCACTGTCCGCCTGGACCTCTCATCGCCGAACTCGACAAACTTACCGATGGCAAGTCCGTCAGAAACTTATACCATATTACCGATGGAAAAGTCATCGGTAACTAAAAAAGATATTACCGACAGGTTATTCCGTCAGCAATCGTCTCGTACAAATTTTCGCGATTTACCGCGTCAAAGTGACCCACGGAATTGGTCGTTAGTAATCCCTTTTTTCTTTACCAACTGATTATCCGTCAGTAATATGTGACGTTTTGAATTTGTCATATTAACGACAGATGATTTCGTCGGTAATGAAAATATTACCAACGGAGTCGAGTCCCTTCGTAAATGACCCTCAGTAATATGCAGAATTCTTGTAGTGGCAACTTATTATCCATCTCGAGTGTTTATATTAAATATTTGATATTACAAAAATTATATTGTAATATAGCAATTAATGATTGATAATAATTTATGATTCACATATCAATTAAAAATTGACAGCCATTTTTAGAAAATATGTTTCTAATTTTTTTAATGGTAATTAATTGATATAATGTAATAATGACGAATAATAATAATAATAATAATAATAATAATAATAATAATAATAATAATAATAATAATAATAATAGTAATAATTGTAACACCCCTTACCTTCGGGTGTTACTTTCGTAACCCCAAACACTATTAAGTAAGAAAAAGGATTTGCTGGTTTGAAAAGATTTTCTTTACTTATATCTGCTTATTATGAAAATCTTGATAGAATTTTTCTTTTTATAATGTGAAAGAACATATACTCACGATAACATTGGTATAACTCACAAATATACATGTGTAAACTCATAACATCATCCATTAAAACCCACCAATCTACCCCACGACCATCAGGAGCCGATACAGATTAATCCGAAAGTAACTACCTCAAAATAAACCTAAGTTAGTCTGACAAAAGAAACCTACAGATGACAAAGTGTACTACCCCGACACCAGTTGTACCAAAAGGACAGGGTCTCGTCGTCACCAATCCACATCTTTTCGTCGTCAATCTCCATCACTTGAGCTATAGGGTCCCAGAGCGATCCAGAGGACTGCTAACAAACATCTGTACGTGCATCCAAAAACACAACAGGGTGTCCAACACATACAGGCAAGAGTGAGACACCAATACATGAACTCAAAATACAACAACTGCATACTTAAAGTACAAACAACAGATGCATATAGGTATATCAAACACAGTTATTAAACATGATAGACATAACATAGACTATCATGACAACATAGATAAATCCAGGGTCTCATACCCAACAGTCAGCGCCATTTTCAAAACATATGCATGACACTTCCAATATACCATCGAGCATTCGATCCTTAATTTCCGGAAATCCCATCACCAAAAGAATGAGTTGATCAAGCTTGGGGTACAGTGGCCATCAAGCAGCAATGTCTAGAATCAACGTGCCATAACAACTAGCACCAACGTGCCATCATAACTAGCACCAACGTGCCATCACTAGCACCAGCGTGCCATAATAACTAGCACCAACGTGCATTCACTACGTTGTCCAACTCAGGGTACAATACGAACACACAGCACATGTGACATCATGGTCCATCAAAGCACAATGTTACATAATGACAATAAGTCATCTCAGGTTTTCCTTACCATCAAGGTCCCCCGTTTCACGGCACGTCTGCCCAACACAAAATGCATGAGAAACTCTTTTGTCTTCGTATGTTTTTCTATGTCGTATACTTATTTTCTCGTTGAAGTTCAAAGCTATCAACCACCATATTTTTTAGACTCTCAAGTCTTTTCAATATTTTCTCAAAAATTGGACACTCAGTCCAAAACTCAAAAAGGACACGCAGTCCGCATGGCTCTAATCCAAAATCCCTATCTGATGCACCAGTTTCGGATTTTGGATTCCAAGATTGAAATTGTTCCCTTTATCACTTTAAAAACTACTCATGTCTATAAAACACACTCTTCACCTCAAAACCTTGTTTATCTCAATTAAAGTCAATCTCTCTCCATTTTACCCTTCAAGTTAACTTATCCTTAATAAAGTAAATCTTTTTATTCTCCTTCATTCTAAAAAGCCATTTGTTTCCTTTTTATTTCCAAAAACCCTCAAACTTAAATCTTTTCATTTTCTTATCCAATTTTCCAAGCTTGTTGAAGTTTTTAGCTTTACACCATTATGAACTCTAACCGATATTTGGTTCCTTAGCGTGATACCAATCACTATTCAATCACCATACCATGTTAAACATACATAGGCATAATCTAACATGCTTGAGCATAATAAAATGCAATCACCTATACTTAAGCAAAAACAAGCATAGGCACATATAATTAAGCAATAAATAAACCACTTCATGAAACAATTAATATTACGCACCACTACACAAATTTTCACCAAACACACATCATACACAGTATACAGCCGTCGGAAATTGAATTCCTCAGGTTATCACCCCTTATCTCTTGGAATTCCCGAAAAGCAATAAATCTCCCGGTTGATCCAAAAGTCGTTCGATCTCTCGTCCGATCACCCGACAGCAACTACAAACACACAACCAATCCAATCATCAACAATTAACAACATAAATTTCTCTAATCCCTTAGGGGCTAGGTTCGGCCATAGGGTGCCAACAATAGCTGATGCAAACCAAGGATGTTCAACTTTGAAGAGAAGAACCAAGCCAATTATGGAACAAGAAGAACCAAATTGAAATTTGTTGAAAACTTTATTTTCGTTGGTGATGACCTGTCTATCTTGTTTTGGCTGTATCTGGAGATCCAAATATCCGATGGATGCGTTTTTTGATGCGTTAGAAATCTAAGATAATTATCTACAAATCATATTACCAACTTTTTGACCAGATTCGGCTTCTAACATGGTGAAAACTGGGATACAAGTTTAGGATAAAATTCTGGGCTGGATTTTTCTTGTATTTTGGGCTTTCTTTGTATTGGGCTTTTGTTTTGTGCAAGATAGACTCCTTATGCTGAAGTAGGCATTATTTAAGTGAATATTAGGGTTAGCCGTCACCTTCTTAGAATAAAAATTCTATAAATAGGACTTGTATTACCTCATTTCTTAACTTTGAATGAAATTAGAATTTATCCTATTTGGTTATTTTTGTGAGTTGAGTATTGGCTCCTCCTCTTCAAGTTCTTGGATTAGAACTTGCTTGATTCTTATCAAAGAGTTCTATCTCTTTGTGGCGAATCCTCCTTGGCTTATCAATCTTCCCATTCTATGGATGATTGTGGCGCCTTCCCCTTCATCTTCTTCCTCTTCCATTTGCTTAATTTCTTTTATGTTCTTCTTTATATTTGCGCCATTTACATTCTGTTTTTAGTCGTTGCACTTTAATCCTTTGTTTGGTTAAGTTTCTTGTTTAGTTATTTCCATTCTTTAGTTGTTTTCTTTTGTTAATCATATTCGGGTGACAACCGCACCTTCTTCTTCCCCAATTCTTTTCATCTTTTTAACATAAGAACTAAGAACAAGCTCTTGGATAGATCCTTCAAATTTGATGATTCTAACTTGGATCATATCAATAGCTAGGGATGTCTCAAAGTTCCTATATCTTGGAATAAGGATCCTTAAGCACCCTTAACACCAAATCAAGTCTCAATTTTGAAACTTGAATTAAAATTTCATGCTTTCCCCTAATTGGGGGTTCGGCCATATAGCTAGAAAACATGGCTAGAGAGCTTCAAAAGTTCTCATCTCTTGGATTCTATACCTCCTAGGTGTGATAAAACTAGAATCAAGTTTAGAATATCCAAAATCCAACCAAAACTCTACTCACCCAAAAGGGGGTAGGTTCGGCCTTCCTCACCCATTGGAGCTAGAGGGCTCCTTTGGTTACAAGCTCTTGGATAGTGATAGAGAATGATAAAACTAGATCATAGAAATTGGTTTGACATTAAAATGATTTTTCTACAATTTTCTAGGGATTTTTAAAGTTTAAGATTCAAAACTTAAACCACCATGAATCATGAACTTGAAGAGATGAAAAGAGATATTGAGAGAGATACGAGAGAGTCTTTACCTCCTAGATGCTATTCATTGAAGAAAACTAGCTTGAATCACTTAAAAACTCGAAGTTTGTAAGCTTTATCAATGGAGAACTTCGAAGGATGAAAAGGAAAATGAAAGAAATGGGTTTAGGGGGGTGGGGAGTGTTTTGGCGGAGAGGGCAAAATGAGTGAGAGTGACAGATATTTAAGTTTTGCTACAATGACAATTTTGTAATTAAATGCAAGGGTATTTTGATAATTTCGGTCAAATTCCTATAAATATCTAGATATTTTTTTTGATGTAATGATGGGGATGATAAGGTGATGTGACTTCAACCTTATCCGTAGCGGGTCCTGATAAATCCTGTATTCAGCTCCGTTGTCCACCCGATTTAGGTTTTATGTCCAAATAACGTATAACGACTTATCTATTTTGAAAATTTTCAAAATGACAATATTGTTGGAAATAAAATATAAAACCTAACTATTTCGTTCACGAGTCAAAATTAGGTCATCTGAGCAGTAAAATCATACTTTCAGTATAAAATGTAGACGGGGCTCCGTCTGAGTTTTCGACCAAATTTAATCATAGCTTCCTACGATAGCGTAGAACATGACTATGGTCTCAGATTATTTTATTTCACTCTCTAGACCCTCCAATAAAATATAAATACTTAAATACTGAATAATTATAAAACTTAAAAATGGGACATTATAATAATAATAAGTACAAAAACCATTATAGGCGGGAAAATGAATGAATGTGGGGCTATGGGGTTTAGTGAAAGAGAAGACAGTGCGAAAAAGGTCGGATGTGTTTTACATAAATTTATAAATAAAATAAATAAAATATTAATTAGAATATGAGTGTAGCATTGAGCAGGAAACCAAAGCATTAGTAGAGTGACGCATGGCAGAGGAGAACATAATTTTATCATATAGCAAATAGATAGATATATAGTAGTAAATATTATAATGTTAAATGTATAATATTGATATGGAAGATAATTATTATGATGGCAATTTTAAACATTACATTTTTAATTGTATATTTTGAATATAGAGGATTGTGATTATAATTTTTTTACAATACCAATCCATTAATTTTTTTGCAATATCAATTCATTAATGATCCCAAAAATAAATGAAAACATTATTTAATTAAACATGTTTATATTTGGGTCCCTCCATCCAAAATCCTTCTCCATCAAAATATTAATCATTGGATTAATCTAACACCTGAAAGATCTCTCTCCCTAACCATTAGATTTTGTATGGAGAGATGATGAAGAATGATTTTGGATGAAGAGAATCCAAATTATTATTTTTTTTTTATATAAAATTGCTTTTTTAGATGGTTAGAATATTTGTAAAACATATATAATGATTTAATAATTTTTGATTTGTTATGAATGTAAAATATATTTATACTGGTAATTAATATCAATTGAATATTTTTTAATATTAGTAAAAATCAAGTAATGAGTTCCAACATTAATGAGTTCCATCAAATAATGTTGAATGTACTATAGTATATAAAATATAATATTACGATGTTAAATCTGTAATATAGATATTGTAGAAAATTCTTATGGTCACATTTGTAGATATAACATCTTTAAATATGAATACAGTTTAATTGTTATGCAATACTTATTGCAAATTTCCTACAATATTAATAATTCACAAATCCAAAAAAAATCAAACCTTTTTTAACACAATAAATTTTCTTCAGTGTCCATCAATCAAAAATCAACAAAATAAATCAAAAGATTTTGTAAGATAACATTTTGAAAAAAGTTAAATTATTATGCATCGTGATTGTGAATCTTTTACAATATCAATCAATATTCTATCATGATATGGATGTAAAGATATTAGAAGGCTTTTTGCCTAAAGAAATGAATATGATTGTGTTCCAATTTGCTACATTAATAAGAATATAATTAAAATCCTGTACTTATGCGGGAATTTTTTCAATATATCACTCTTTTAATATTTATTTTCCAAAATACCACCCTTTTCAAATTATGTACCAAACTACCACTGTTTTGAAATTAGTTTAGAAGTCGTTTTTAGGATTAACGACTTCTCAACATAATATTTAATAAATTTACTTTTAATCCCTTGAGAAGTCTGGTTTGCTAACCACGACTTCTCAAGGGCATATATTTTTTTTTTTTTTTGAAGTTCTATATTTAAATTAATTTAAATTATTATTGAAAATATTGAAATTAATTTTAATTAAGGTATAAATATTAAGGCAATTAATTTTATTAATTAAGATTAATAAAAAATTTATTTATTAAAACTAAAAGGGAAAATAATGACAAGTACCCAAATATTTTAGATATAATTAAGTAAACAAAAAATACAATAATGATAAGTGCACAAAAATTAATCTCCTAAGTGATGTCCAGTTCCACATCGTGGAGGTCGTCGGTTACGGCGTGGACGACTTTGATGTGGTTGTTCCTCATCCGCTGTAGCGGGTTGCGCTGCTTGTTGCACACCCTCGTTGAGATTAAGATTTGTGGGAGGCATTGAAGAACTAGCGTCGACTGGGAAGGGGAATGATGGAACGCCAAACGAGTACATACTTTGCATGTATGCGGCTGCCGACTGTGGCGTTCCGAGGTCTGTGCCAAACAGATTGCTATAAAATTCTCCATCACTGGAAGCGATAGAGTGTCGACCTTGGTCAAGCGGTGGGGAAGCGTCTCGCTGCATAGGGGTGTAGGCAAATGAATGGCGAGGCGGTTGGGGGTCATCATAAGCCATGGGAACCGGGGGGCTGGATTGGCGACGTGCATGACGCCGTGGACGCTGTTGGGTGGGCATACTTGGTCCAACATCCGGAACGTGTTGAGCATCACCCCGCGGGTCTTGCAACTGTTGCGGAATAGACAGGTACGGTCTCGAGTTCTGCCTAAACCACATCATATACTCAGCAGTGTGACACACATAACCCGGAATCGGTTGTCCCGATATGATGCCATTTCGGCGTTCTTGCCAACACTGGATCCATTCTGCATGCTTTATTCTCCAGTTTTCAGCGTGATTACCTCGCATGTCCAAGTCATGCAAGGCATCCATATTTGCAGGTTCTCCCGGTATTTCCTGCGAAAGACCAAATTGGAGCTTCACCTTATCTGTTTGATGCCATTCTACATTCTGGAAACATATGAGTGCGGTACTGGAAGTCCACAATCTGGATTCTCTATATGCTTCTCGTGGTATCACGCTCTGAAGATCTCTGTAAGGCAACCACAAAAACTGGTTACTTTCCATATGATCGACCCTCGATCTGTACCCCGTAATGTCACCCCGCGGAGTTCCGCTATACTGTAGTCCCCCGCCACTCCATCTAGTAAAATACATCGCAAGGTCAGTATAATAAGTAGAGGATGTAAGGTAATTTAACTATGAATAGAATCTTTACCGTCGTGCTAGTGGAAACGATGGTTCGCGGTTGCACCGTGGTGCAAGGAACGGCATGCGATACCATACCCAAGACTGTAGCAACAATACGCATCCACCCATACAGGCAGCGGCCGGTGCAGATGCACGACACATTTCCCTGTACAGATTTGCTAGACATGCCGTGCCCCAGCTGTATCTTCCAGCACGGTGAAAATCTTCCAACAGTGGAAGATACATCAAGTGAACTCTGTTACCAGATTTGTCAGGCATCAAGAGCCCCCCGATCAAGCGTAAAATGTACGCTCTACAATAGGCTTGTACCTGTTGGACTGTTGCATCATGAGGGGGAGTGGCAAACGTTTGTTGCAACCACTTGAGTTTTATTTGTTGTCCCTTCATCTGATTAGACGGAGGAACCACACCTAAAAGTCGATGGCATTCTTCTTGCCAGGCAAGGAAGCTAGGTCCAGTAACGGGCAGTCCGTTCACACGCAATCCTAGCTGAAGAGCAACATCTTCCATGGTTATTGTGCATTCTCCGACGGGAAGATGGAACGTGTGTGTTTCTGGCCTCCACCTTTCTACCATTGCAAGAACCAACGATTTGTCAATCTTTGTGTGTCCCACTGTTGCAGCGATAGAAAACCCAGCTTGCTCCAAGTATGGTACAATCAGTGGACTTGGAGCCTCTATGGTATGTAGGTGACAATCAATGTGGTCCTGCAACCAAAAAGTAGAGTTGTAAGTATAGAAATAGTAAGGACCATTTAATGTAAATATCATTTGCAGACACTTACCATATCACCCACTTGCGATGACCTATGAACGTGTTGCAGTCTTAGCAAATCCATTGAAGTGAAGTTTGTATGGTGTTACCTGTTGCAGGCTGAGTGAAGAATGAGGTTGACTGAAGAAATGAGGCTTAGTGAAGAAATGAGGCAGATTGAAGTTCAATTTATAGTGGTGAGTGGTGACATTATTGTGACCCGTCTGCCCCATCACCCGTCTGCTTCACCCGTCTGCTGCTTCACCATTTACTGTGCGCATGTGAGCGCATCAGTGACATTATTTGCTGCTGGGACCCGTCTGCTGTGACCATGTGAGCATGGCAGTGTGTCAGAATGACCCGTCTGCTGGTCATGTGGGTGTGTCAGTGCATTGGGCAGTATACTGTGCACATGTGAGCTGGTCTACTGTTTCACTTGTCTGCTTAGACAAGTGATGGGCAGACGAGTGAAACATCAGCTGATCACTTGTCTGAGGTTTCACTCGTCTAAGCAGACAAGTGAAACAACAGAGCTTAGACAAGTGAAGCCTCAGACAAGTGATCAGCTGATGTTTCACCTGTCTGCTTAGACAAGTGATGGGCAGACGAGTGAAACATCAGCTGATCACTTGTCTGAGGCTTCACTTGTCTAAGCTCTGATGTTTCACTTGTCTGCCCATCACTTGTCTAAGCAGACAAGTGATTCACTTGTCTGAGGTTTCACTTGTCTAAGCTCTGATGTTTCACTTGTCTGCCCATCACTTGTCTAAGCACACAAGTGATTCACTTGTCTGAGCTCTGATGTCTAAGCAGACAAGTGAAACAGCAGACTAGTGAATGACTTGTCTGCTTAGACAAGTGATGGGCAGACAAGTGAAACATCAGAGCTTAGACAAGTGAAACCTCAGACAAGTGATCAGCTGATGTTTCACCTGTCTGCTTAGACAAGTGAAACAGCACACTAGTGAATCACTTGTCTGCTTAGACAAGTGAAACAGCAGACTAGTGAATCACTTGTGTGCTTAGACAAGTGATGGGCAGACAAGTGAAACATCAGAGCTCAGACAAGTGAATCACTTGTCTGCTTAGACAAGTGATGGGCAGACAAGTGAAACATCAGAGCTTAGACAAGTGAAACAGCAGACTAGTGAATCACTTGTGTGCTTAGACAAGTGATGGCCAGACAAGTGAAACAACAGAGCTTAGACAAGTGAAGCCTCAGACAAGTGATCAGCTGATGTTTCACCTGTCTGCTTAGACAAGTGATGGGCAGACGAGTGAAACATCAGCTGATCACTAGTCTGAGGCTTCACTTGTCTAAGCTCTGATGTTTCACTTGTCTGCCCATCACTTGTCTAAGCAGACAAGTGATTCACTTGTCTGAGGTTTCACTCGTCTAAGCTCTGATGTTTCACTTGTCTGCCCATCACTTGTCTAAGCACACAAGTGATTCACTTGTCTCAGGTTTCACTTGTCTAAGCAGACAAGTGAAACAGCAGACTAGTGAATCACTTGTGTGCTTAGACAAGTGATGGGCAGACAAGTGAAACATCAGAGCTTAGACAAGTGAAACCTCAGACTAGTGAATCACTTGTCTGCTTAGACAAGTGATGGGCAGACAAGTGAAACATCAGAGCTTAGACAAGTGAAACCTCAGACTAGTGAATCACTTGTGTGCTTAGACAAGTGATGGGCAGACAAGTGAAACATCAGAGCTTAGACAAGTGAAGCCTCAGACTAGTGATCAGCTGATGTTTCACTCGTCTGCCCATCACTTGTCTAAGCAGACAGGTGAAACATCAGCTGATCACTTGTCTGAGGCTTCACTTGTCTAAGCTCTGTTGTTTCACTTGTCTGGCCATCACTTGTCTAAGCACACAAGTGATTCACTAGTCTGCTGTTTCACTTGTCTGAGCTCTGATGTTTCACTTGTCTGCCCATCACTTGTCTAAGCACACAAGTGATTCACTAGTCTGCTGTTTCACTTGTCTAAGCTCTGATGTTTCACTTGTCTGCCCATCACTTGTCTAAGCAGACAAGTGATTCACTAGTCTGAGGTTTCACTTGTCTAAGCTCTGATGTTTCACTTGTCTGCCCATCACTTGTCTAAGCACACAAGTGATTCACTAGTCTGCTGTTTCACTTGTCTGCTTAGACAAGTGAAACCTGAGACAAGTGAATCACTTGTGTGCTTAGACAAGTGATGGGCAGACAAGTGAAACATCAGAGCTTAGACAAGTGAAACCTCAGACAAGTGATCAGCTGATGTTTCACTCGTCTGCCCATCACTTGTCTAAGCAGACAGGTGAAACATCAGCTGATCACTTGTCTGAGGCTTCACTTGTCTGCTTAGACGAGTGAAACCTCAGACAAGTGATCAGCTGATGTTTCACTCGTCTGCCCATCACTTGTCTAAGCAGACAAGTGAAATAGTAGACGAGCTCACATGTGCACAGTATACTGCCCAATGCACTGACACACCCACATGACCAGCAGACAAGTGAAACTGACACACTGCCATGCTCACATGGTCACAGCAGACGGGTCCCAGCAGCAAATAATGTCACTGATGCGCTCACATGCGCACAGTAAATGGTGAAGCAGCAGACGGGTGAAGCAGACGGGTGATGGGGCAGACGGGTCACAATAATGTCACCACTCACCACTATAAATTGAACTTCAATCTGCCTCATTTCTTCACTAAGCTTCATTTCTTCACTCAACCTCATCCTTCACTCAGCCACATTTCTTCACTAAGTCACCCAACCACATTTCTTCACCAAGTCATGGCACCTACATCAGTCTTTGTTACACTCTATCACAACGGCCAAATTGAAATGGACTCTCCATACGGGGTGTTGTTTCAGTGCGACCACCGAATCTTGCTGAAGGTGAGGAAAACCATCAACCTTCAACAACTGAGAACAACTATCCATACGAAGATAAAAGCCGGCAACGACAAGAGGGTGGGCGATATTGTTTATCGATATCCTATGTCCATTGCAACGGGATATGTTCGATACCAGCCACACTATCTTCAAGGAGATGAGGATGTAGAACTGATGTTCGACATGTTCGACAATTGCAAAAGCCTCAACCTCGGCGTTACCACCATTGAGCTATACGCACATCTCGAGGATGTTTCCATCGATAACCCCCAAGCCGAACCGTCCTACATCTTTGACCTTAATGCACCAACGCAAACATTCCACACATCTTTCCCTGAATCAGAACCCTACCACACATCTTTTCCAGTGACTGAAGACTACCACCCATCTTTCCCTTCCTCCTCTGACTATGACTACAACCCATCTTTTCCTTCCTCCTATGACTACCGCCCATCTTTTCCTTCCTCCTCTGACTACAACCCATCTTTTCCTTCCTCCTATGACTATCGCCCCTCCTTTCCTCCGGCCGAAGAGTGCAACCCATCATTCCTTGATGCCGAGGACAACCACCCATCCCATGTTGATGTACAAACTCATGCAATTCCCGTCAGCGTCGTGGCTGGGTTCCACCACGAAGAAGTTGGTGACTTCAGTGAGGATGAAGCCGAGATTCTTGCACTGTCAGTCAATGATGACGACGACGACGAAGAAGAAGAAGCTGGTGTGGGTCCCTCCTCAACCGCGCCTCCATACGAACCACCACCACACTTTCGTAATGTGAACTTAGATGGGGTTGCTCCATCAGACGATTTCAGCCACGTCCTATCGCGAGTGTCTTTGGATCAAATTGATGTCCCAGATAGCCTACAAACAAACATGAGGTTTGCTACAAAAGAAATGGCCCAGTTTGCTATCAAGGGATACCATATCAAGAACTCCCTGGATTTCAAGGTAGAGCACTCCGATAACGACAGATGGATGATTAAGTGCAACAACCCTGCATGCCGGTGGAGGTGTAGAGTGAAGAATCGCACAACAAAAGGCTATTGGGAGATCCGTAAGCTGGACGGACCACATACATGTGTATCAGCAACTCTCTCACAAGATCATCGGAAGCTTGACTCGAACATTATTTGTGAAAGTATCAAGCAAATGGTGAAGGAGGATCCGGCGTTGTCTATCTCGGTGTTGATTGCCCACATACGAGAAAAATACAACTATACCACAACGTATAGGAAGGTATGGATAGCCAAGCAAAAGGCTATCGAACAAATATACGGGAACTGGGAGCTATCTTACAATTACCTTCCAACATGGCTCATGGCCTTACATACTTATGTTCCGGGCACAATCACTGAACTGCAGACGCTGCCAGCTTACGACGGGGCCTATCTAGTTCCCGATAAGAGAATCTTCCACCGTCTTTTCTGGACTTTCAAGCCTTGCATTAGTGGATTTGCATTTTGCAAGCCAATTGTTATGGTGGATGGAACATGGCTGTATGGAAAGTACAAGGGGACGCTATTGATTGCAACAGCTCAAGATGGAGCCAACCAACCAATTCCCATAGCCTTCGCTCTTGTCGAGGGTGAGACGGCAGAGGCATGGTTTTTCTTCCTCCAAAACTTGAGGAGGCACGTCACACCCCAAGCCAACATAACATTGGTCTCGGACAGGCACGAGTCAATAAAAGCTGCATACCGGCGAGCTGACAGTGGATGGCACAATCCTCCTTCAATGCATGTGTATTGCGTTCGACACATCGCACAAAACTTCATGCGGAGATTCAAGAATGCAGATATGAGAAAGAAGGTCGTCAATATGGGTTAGTACCGCAGTCATACAAATTGCAATTATTTATTGTTTCTATTCTATTCATGTCAATTTAGACATTTCTAACATTCCAACCATTCAGGATACGCCCTGAACCAGCCAAGCATGCGTTATTACCGGGGTTTGCTCCTCGACTGGAACGAAGAGGCCGCGGCATGGGTTGACGAGATCCCCAAGGAAAAATGGACTCAAGCGTATGATGAAGGGCGACGTTGGGGACACATGACAACGAACCTTTCCGAGTGCATTAACAGGGTACTTAAGGGAACGCGGCATCTTCCAATCACTGCTGTGGTCCAGGCAACCTATTATAGGTTATCTCAAACTTTCGCCGACAGTGGGAGGCAACTAAGCGCAATGATCCATTCCGGTCATGTCTGGTCTGAAATTGTCACCAAGGCCATTGAGGAGGAACGGGCAAAGTCCAACTCTCACCGTGTCCAACATTATAACCGGGAACACAGCATTTTCACGGTCGAGGAGTTGATCAACCCACGAGAAGGGCGGCCTGCGGGGCGATTCAAGGTAGACTTGAACGCGAGGTGGTGTGACTGTGGAAAGTTTCAGGCCATACACATTCCATGCTCACATGTCATCGCGGGATGTTCAAGCGAAAATCACGACTATTGGAAGTATGTGCCTGCTGTCTACAAGTTGGAATATGTCTTCAATGTTTACCGCGAAGAGTTCAGCGTGGTGCCAAACGAAGCATATTGGCCAACGTATACTGGAGTAGAGGTGTGCCACAATCAAGACATGCGAAGAAATCCACGGGGTCGTCCACAATCTACCCGCATTCGCACGGAGATGGATCTGAGGGAGGGGGGGAGTCGCCGTAAGAGATGTGGTCTGTGTCGGAATGAGGGTCATAGCAGGAATAAATGTCCGAACCGTGCCGGACCTTCTACGCAACAATAGAAAATTTGTATCGTTGTACCGTTTCTATATTTAATCGATGTTAAATATTTTCTATAAGTGTATTATTTATTTTTTTATTGTATTAATAAAATTAATATTTAAAATTATAATTTAAAATTAATATAATTAATTTAGCTAATTATCATAATTAATATAAATTAATATAAAGTAATATAAATATAGAACATTCAAAAAAAAAAAAAAAACCCCCTTGAGAAGTCGTGTTTGTCAAAACCGACTTCTCAAGGGGTTAAAAAACAAAATCAGATATATTATGTTGAGAAGTCGTTAATTCCAAAACCGACTTCTAAACTAATTTCAAAACAGTGGTAGTTTGGTACATAATTTGAAAAGGGTGGTATTTTGGAAAATAAATATTAAAAGAGTGATATATTGAAAAAATTGCCGTACTTATGCTTTCAAAGACATAAAAATTATAGAAATAGTCATACTGAATCATGCTCCGCTCAGTAATAGAACTCACAACAATTTCATAATTTGGAAATTGAACAAAGTCTATATACTGAAAAAAGTATACACATTAAAATTGAATAGAATCTATAGTTATTTTTTTTAACAAATAAAGACAGGGTTTAAACTACAAATATAGAGTATTTCACTCGATAATCCATACTTTTTTCGGTTCTTCTTGATTTCTTGTTTGATAGATAACGTACTGCACAATGACATTCGCAAAGAGCATAATTGTGATGATTGTAGCTGTTTACTTGTTAACAATAGTGACATGCATTGATATTCAGCTGACTCCTGACGAGGTGGGATATATATTCTCAGAATTGCAATGCTGTTATACTTAATAAAGTGTCGTCTCATGATTTTTGTGTAGAATATCCAGTGATAGTTTTAATTCTTAATCATTGTTTTATTCTAAAATGTGCACTTTTTATAATTTTTTTGTAGAGTGATCCAATGAAGGGAGCTGATGCTCCATCGGGGTTTATGAAGAAGGCACAGCCAATAATTATTATAGTACTTATTATAATAATTCCTATGGTTGTGGTTATTGTGATTATGACTCTTATATGCCGGAACTACTTTTTAGACCGGGGTGGCGCAGGTAATTAAGAGACGATTTTGCAAGGAATGAGCAGCTATAGTTATTTAGGAGCTTAGAGCTTCAACAAACATCATCAGAAGTCAATTAATTAATTATTTAATTAATATTTATTTTATGATGTTTTTCATATGTATTTGCTATAGGACCATTTTATTTCTCTTTTCGTACTCTCTTTTAGTTTTTCGTGAGATTTTTTTATTTTTTTTGGGGGATTTATCTTTTGTATTTACTTCCATTGTGTCTTTTAAAAAAGATAGGATAGTGTCTTACGTCAGAATTAGCGCTGGATATTAGTCTCCGTACTCCTTTAACTCAAGCCAAATAGACGAGCAAAGGCAACCGGTTTAAAATATCATTAAGAATTTAATTGATATGTATTGACAGTGAAAAAATTTATACGATCAACTAATTAGAAATTATCAATTGAACTAACATATTTGATCTTTCTCCTAAATATTTTAAACGTCATTCATATCAAGATTTCTGATTTGTTAATGATTTAAAAAACTTACTAATAATACATAGTAATTAAACTTCACTATTAAACCGTGATACAGTAAATAATTAAATAATTAAAAAAATAATTAAATTAAGGGGCAAGAATATTGTTTAAGAAATTAAAAAAAATATTTTTTTATGTAAATTGGTGTAATTAATTTATTGAGAATTAAAATTTTTAGTTTTAAAATAAAACGTTTCCTTTTCTTGAAACAAGCAAGACCCTAGAAAATAATACTCTAATTTGCATTTGTTGTTTATTTCTAAAACTTTTTATATTTAATCCATCTTATGATGATAAATGCTAGTCCTATGGGTAAAAGAAACTAAAAATAAACTCTAAATATCTGGTTAATGATTTGAGAATCATAATGTAAAAAAGTTCTAAATCCGGTAATTAGTAGCACCTGATTTACAGGATTGACAGGTTGACAGGCTCCATGATCATATCATATAAAAATAATCTAAACTCGACAATAAATCAAAAGAAGGTACCGTCATACAAAATCTGAGGAGTCCTACCAATTTAATCAAATTTGTATCTTTTTCAAAATTTATAGATAATTTGAATAAACATTTTAATCCACATAAACATGATGTCCAAGCAAAAAGAAATTAACATACAAGAAAGGGAAGCATGAAAACCACATACAAAGCCATGTCTGCACTTTCAAGCAATATTTTTTAAATCGGTTCAACCGGAGAGCTAAAAAATGAAAGCGGTTTAAGATTCAACCGATTTAATCGGTGGTTGAGTCAGATTATATATATCAATTAAATAATAAATTAAATACATAATAATGAAGAGATAAATCAACTAGCCAATTTTCAATCCAAGTTCAAAATTTTCATTCTAAGTTCAAATTATTCAATAACAACAACCATTTCAAGTGACAAAGTTAAACTTTAAATTAGCAAGCATGATCAATGTTTCTCAAATTGGGGTAGTTCTTGATTCAACCAAGCATGTATATCATCACGATCATAATAGGTTGAATCAAGACTCATTGCCTATAGCAAATGTTTGAAGATCAACTCCTCCACGTGGACCACTTCCATCAACTTGTTCTACGTCATCACCTTAATATTATCAAAATAACAAACAACGACTAGTGAGAAAAAAGAACTTACAATTTGTATTGAAGAGGCAAAATCAAAGTCGGTTTACACTAATTAGTAATTACTAACCTATCTCTAGATTTTCACCATTATTTGAAATAGCTTGATCATCATAAAGCATATTCTCCAACTCATCATAATCAAGCAATGGAGAATCATCTTCTTCCATAACCCAAAATTCATTGTCCTCTATGCTCTCATAGTCAATAGGATCAAAACTTCTCTACTTATTCATCAATCTTTGGGACATAATAACAATTTAAATATATAAGTATTCTTTTAATAAAGATTCAAAGAAAATATATTAAAGTAAAAGTTACCAATATCACTTATTTTGTAAACACAAATTATAATGCACAAATACAAGGTCATTCAATCTATGATGTTCCAACCTATTCTTTTTTTTGTGTGAATTTTTTTCAAAGACACTTCAATTTCTTTCACAACCAGATGAAGATGCAGTTTGATTAAGGATTTGTATAGCCAATTTTGAAACATTGGGAGCACTATATCTAAACATCCGCCACCATTCATCTATTTTCACCCCACCTTACATTTACAAATGTTAGCAAGATATAGCAAGGAAGCATAAATTTGATTTTGTCAAAATTTAAAAGCTGAAATACTTACCGGGTTTCATGTTGTTGCAACTTTGAATAGCAACTGGACGACCAAATGAATCTTGTTTATTCAAATACAAAGTACCTTCTTGCACAAATTTAGTTTGGGTAGAAGTAACTCTTACCTCCACAATATCAAGAAAGCCCTTTGAAACCTGTGATTTAATTGAGAACTCATTTTCATAATAGAAAGTTGGATTCAAATAATAAGTAGCAGCATGAATCTTTTGACGGAGTTGTGTATCCCACCTTCCCTTGATAACCGTAGTATAAGGCTTGGACAAGGATTTACTATTTAACAAGACATTCTTAATATATGTCCTTGCCTTATACATGCCATCATATACATAGCCAATTGAAGGCCTCTCATCAGCATCAACAATCTAAGTAAGCGAACAAGTGACGGCACAATCCGAACAATAATGTTAACATAATTCCAAAACTTGTTGATAAAAACATCCATAACAACCTTTGCTTTTGGATTGTTAGAGTATCTAGAGGCTGCAAATGTTTTACTAGTCATCAATGCAATCAAGTCATGCTTATGCTGAAGTAAGCTTTTCAATGCAATGAACGTTGTTGCAAAACGTGTCAGCCCTAGACGTATGATTTCAGTCCATCCTTCGCTTTTCCTTAACCAAGCTAATAGAAATGCATGATTGTAGATGAACTTAGTAACTAAAGATGTCCTCTTTGCCAAGCTACTAACATGTTTCATCTTCTCAATGTCTGCTAATATCAAGTTCAAACAATGTGCAGCACAAGGAGACCGAAAGATAGAGGGATACCTTTCATTAAGCTTCCTTCCTGCAGCTTTATAATTGGCCACATTATCGATTACCAAATGAACATTAGTCGCTCCAAAAAATTCAACGAACTCCTGGAATAAATTGCGAAGTGTTTCTGCATTTTTAACAACATCTAAAGCATCAATTGACCTAACAAAAGTTATCCCTCTTGGAGAATAGACAAGAAAATTAATGAGTTGCCTATTCTTTTGGTACTGTCAACCATCTGCTATAATAGTACAACCACTTTCTCCCTAAGTATTTCTACAAGCATCAACTAATAATAGAATGATAATTTGGCCCTTTATAACCCGGACCAATTGCTGCAATGGCATATATCATATGTTGATAGTAAACTAAATTCAAGACATTTATTGGGACGCAAGTATCAAATAAGAACCTAGCAACAGCTAAATCAGCTCTATACATAACTTATTTACCTGTAATGACTTTTTAATTGATAGTTGAGCACTGAGAGAAGTTCTAGGAGCAAAGAAACGAGCACCCCCACTTGCACTAGCCTTTCTTTTTCCTGTCGGTTTTGAAGCTTGTAGTTGATTTTCTTCTGGAGTAGCTATCTCTTCCGGTGAAGGTCCAATATATATATATATATATACTAGACAATGGACCCGTGCGATGCACGGGAAGATAATGTGTGAGGAATATAATTATCTATTATTTGCAACAAAATTATAATAAAAAACTTTCACAAAAAAAAAAAATATAGAAACCAAATGACTATTTCACATATCTTAAAATAGAGGTTGCCCAGGAATCAATAAATCTGAATTTTTTTTTTAAAAATGTATTTATTTATCATATCAACTTTAAAGTTCGACATATATCCCAATTGTTCGGTATTTTATTTCTCTCTACTTTTAATTTTATAATGAAATAATTTTTTTCAAAGCAAAATTATAAATTAATACTAATTATTTCTTCTACCACCATCTTGTTAGTGTGCTTATTTGGACATTTAATACTATCTATATTTTTCCAAACAACTGACTTGAGAAAAATAACGTAGAATTCATAATAGAATGAAAGCAATCCTTTTTTTTTTCTTATTTAAATAAAGAGAAACACATAACATGGTTGTGCTTATAGCAATTGTATCCAAACAACTCCAAATCTATTCGAAGAAATCTGATCTGTCTACAAAGAGTCTTTACACCTATTTTCTTTGCTGCCATAAGCTTTGAAATTTATTGTTCATGGCTTTTCATTTTTATATCTTTATCCCATGACCTTTTGATAAGTACTGTCGATTCTTCATTACAGGATCATGACCAAGAATCTATAGTCATGCTAGATAAAAATGAACAGAAATTGAAATGTTACTTGCCTAAGGTGGAAAAGGAGAAAAAAGTGGAAAGCATGTTATTCAACCCATTATAAGCAGCATGATTCTTGAAACTGAGAAAAGGATTAAACAGAAGACACCAGATGAACTACTAGAACTATTAAAGGACGTCCACGCTTAATCAGAGTTAGTATTTTTATCTCATTATTTTTCTTGAATGGTGATTTATTAATAATTATTTGTCTACCTGCTTTAAGAAAGGCACGAACTTATGGATAATATTAATATCAGTTGTGGCTTGGTAGTAATTTGATTATATGGAAGGTCTTATATACAATTAGAAAATAAATTCCCATATAATTTGAATTTTGTATCTGTCTG
This sequence comes from Ammopiptanthus mongolicus, assembly GCA_039655645.1. Classification (NCBI taxonomy): domain Eukaryota; kingdom Viridiplantae; phylum Streptophyta; class Magnoliopsida; order Fabales; family Fabaceae; genus Ammopiptanthus; species Ammopiptanthus mongolicus. The sequence continues at coordinate 91,770,303 of CM077346.1, forward strand.
TCTTATTAACAGAACCGAGCTGTCCTTGGACATCACTTATGATAATTATGAGACACAAAATTGTTGCAAAGAGAATCCCATTAATTGTGGCACACCTGATGGAGAGACGTTGGAGAATTAAAGGAGCTGTAGCTGTCACAAATCAATTCAGCAAATTAACCTCTTTCTATCTCAACAAAAATATGGAAACAAACCTATGTTTAGGGATTTGTCAATCTGTCTTTTTCTATAGCCGTTGCACTCCCTGCTATATATATACCTTATACTTCCATTGTATATTAGTGTTCACGTTTTCAGTAAAATAAGATTATTCATTCCTTTCCTACATTTTCTTTTTGGTATCAGAGCCAGTGTGAACACTACCACACAACCTACAATCATGACTTCCCTATCCCTCAATGTCAGCAACTTTATCACTATAAAACTAAGCCCTACAAATTACCCACTGTGGCGTGAACAAGCCTTAGCCCTTGCATAAAGCCAAGATCTGGTTGGTCACCTTACAAATGAAGATCCAGCCCCCACTCAATACACCACCAACACCACAAACTCGGAACTATTTGTTCCAAAATTAACTGATGAATTTGTCACTTGGCGAAAGTCTGACCGTCTTCTTCGAGGTTGGATAATCGGCACCCTCTCTGAAGAAGCACTTGGGCTGGTTGTTGGCATCGATACTGCCCATGCCGTTTGGTCTGCACTCAAAGATGCATATGCAGAAGATTCACAAGAACGTGAATTCACAATTCGTCAACAGATCACGTACCTCCGCAAGGAAGAGGACCAAACTGTCAGTGAACATATTCGCATTTTCAAAGGTCTGTGCGACAACCTTGCTGCAATTGGGAAACCTGTCCTAGACAAAGAAAAGGTATTCTATCTCCTCACAAGCCTTGGGCCAGAATATGAAACCTTCACAACAACCATGCTCAAACCCCCAAGGCCATCATACTCCGAGTTAATCTCTCAACTCCAAAGCCTTGATCAAAGACGTAACTGGTTCTCCAGTCATGACAAGATGCGAACTTCTTTTGCTCCTTAAGTGGCCTTCTATGGCCAACAACAAAAATCACACCAATTTTCCCCTCGAAACCGTGGGAACTCTCAAACTTTCACGTCTACAGGGCGAGGGTTCCAAGCTCAACAACCAAGTAGCCAAAATAAAAACCCACACACCCTGACCACCCAGCAGAGACGTCCTCCACCACCAGGAGAGCGTCGTATGACTCCTGCAGAACGGGATCTCTTTCGGAATGAAAAATGTCAATATTGTGGTGCAGTAGGCCATATAGCAAAGATATGTTGGTGGGTGCCCAAAAAACAAACTCAATCCGATGATATACCTCAAGCACTTGCAGCACTCACCTTGGACAACACAATTGCTGAAACTGAATGGATCTCGGACACGGGAGCTTCCAATCACATGACAGGTACAACTAGTATGTTGAGTAACATTCGACAATGTTCAGGTACAGATTCTGTGCTTATTGGTGATGGTTCTCCTCTACCAATTCATGGCATTGGGGACTCTGTCATTAAGCAAAAGAATATCACACTACCCCTCAATAATGTCTTACTTGTCCCTGATTTAACAAAAAATTTGCTCTCTGTAAGCCAACTAACTAAACATTTTCCTGTTAATTGTGAGTTTTCTAATGTTGATTTTTGTGTAAAGGAACGAGAAACAGGGGAAAAGATGATCACAGGGAGACGCAAGGGTGACTTATATGTCCTTTCCTCTTTGCCTGAATTGTATTTCTCACATCGCTTCAAATCTGGGTCCGCAGATATTTGGCATCAGCGTTTGGGACATCCTCAAACCTTAGCTTTACAATTACTAAAGAATAAAGGTTTAATTGATGTAATTGGAACTTTGAAGGCTAAGCATCTATGTGCTAGTTGTCAATTGGGAAAACTTAGTAAATTGCCTTTTTCTTCTTCTGAGCATTCTAGTTCTGCTATATTTGAAAAAATACATTGTGACTTATGGGGACCTGCTCCCGTCTTATCTATTTCTAAATTCAAATATTATGCGTGTCTGGTTGATGACTTTTCCAAGTATACATGGATTATTCCGTTACAACACAAATCTGATTTTGTTAATGCTTACTTATCCTTTGAGCAGTATGTTAAAAAACAATTTAACAAAGAAATCGAGGTTTTTCATTCTGATGGAGGCGGTGAATTCATCAACTCCAAACTTTCAACTCATTTTCGTTTAACAGGTACTATTCATCAAGTGTCATGCCCATATACACCAGAACAAACAGGTATGGTCGAAAGACGACATAGAATAATACGGGAACTAGGTATGACTATGTTGTTCCATAGTGGTGTCCCCTTATTTCTATGGGTCGAAGCTTTTACTACAGCTATGCATCTTATTAATAGACTCCCATCCTCTTCTCTTGATTTTGAAACGCCTTACTTTGTCTTACATGGAACACATCCTAACTATTCTTCACTACGAGTCTTTGGGTCTAAATGCTTCCCTTACACTTGGGACACACGGCGTCACAAATTTGATCCAAAAACTACTCTATGTGTCTTTGTTGGATATAGTGATACACACAAAGGATATAAATGCTTTCATCCTTCTAGTAAGAATTTTTTTATCTCACGACATGTTGTTTTTGATGAGTTATTTTTTCCATATAAGACTAATCACCATAATACAATTCCCTCTTCTACACCACATGTAATTAGTATATTTGACTCTTGGCTACCTCATACTAATTTCAACTCTTGTGTAGATTTGATAGCAACAACTTCCACCTCACCACCATGCTCGAGTCCTTTACCAACAACTTTAGTGCCCTCTTCCGCCTTGCTGGTCCCTACTATGCCTCTTGACCAACCAGAGCAGTCCCCTCAAATTGAAGCTGAGCAACCTGAACACTCCTCACATCCCATACAGAATGAAGATGAGTTTGAGCTTGAGCTTGTGACTCCTACTTCAACCCAGCATGCAACATGAGCCTATTTCTTCTACCCTGACTTCTCAGCAACCTGAGCCTATTTCTTCTACCCCGACTCAATTACCACATGATGTACCTGCACATCCAATGGTTACGCGCTCACAACACGGAATTGTAAAGCCTAATCCTAAGTACGCCTTGATTACCATGCCTTGTGCGGACATTCCACGCAACTCGCATAATATTCGTTCAGCATTAGCTCATCCCGGATGGAAAGCCGCCATGGGCGAAGAACTTGAGGCCCTTCATAAGAATCACACTTGGAAACTTGTTCCTCGCACCCCTAACTTGCATATTATTGGCTCTAAATGGGTCTTCAAATCAAAACTCAAACCCGATGGGTCCCTAGATCGCCTCAAAGCCCGCCTTGTTGCAAAGGGGTACCACCAAGTTGATGGAGTGGACTATACTGAAACCTTCTCTCCTGTAATCAAGCCAGGCACCATACGCTTAATCATCACTATAGCTCTTGTTAAGAAATGGCCTATTCGACAACTTGACGTCAAAAATGCCTTTCTGCATGGTGTTCTTTCTGAAAACATATACATGGAACAACCTCCTGGCATGGCTGATCCTCAATTTCCAAACTATGTTTGTAAACTCCAAAAGGCTCTTTATGGCCTTAAACAAGCTTCTCGAGCCTGGTTTGACCGCTTTAGTTCTTTTCTTATTAATTATGGTTTTTTTTGTAGCTTGGCCTACCCCTCTTTGTTTATTTTGCATTCTGATGTAGGTTCCTTAATTCTACTCCTCTATGTAGATGATATACTTCTTACAGGATCCACTACCTCTCTGGTTTCTGACTTCATTCAACTCTTGCATTCTGAATTTTCCATGAAGGACTTGGGACCTCTTCACCATTTTCTCGGAATTGAGATATTCACGACAACAGATGGCCTCCATCTCTCCCAAACACACTATGCTACTACTATCCTTGAACGAGCTAACATGGTTGATTGTAAGCCAATGAGCACACCACTTGAAGCCAAGACCAAGATCGGGTCAAATGACACTCCCCTTGATGATCCAAGTTATTTCCGTGGGCTTGTTGGAGCCTTACAATATCTCACTCTCACTCGCCCTGATCTTTCATATAGTGTTAACTTTGTGTCCCAATTCATGCAGTCCCCTACAATTATGCATTTAAAAATGGTTCGACGTATCTTAAGATATGTGAAAGGAACTATCGATGTAGGTCTTCACTTTACTTCTAACACTACACTTGATCTTTTTGCCTTTTCTGATGCAGATTGGGCAGGTTGTCCTACAACTCGGCGCTCCACCACTGGTTATTGCACATTCCTTGGAGGAAACCCCATCTCATGGTGCGCAAAGAAACAACACACAGTCTCCCGCTCTAGCACAGAAGCCGAATACAGGGCCATGGCAAATACTACAGCTGAACTCACATGGTTGACATTCATCTTAAAAGACCTCCACATTTGCCTTGCCTCCCCTCCAATACTCTATTGTGACAATCTTAGTGCTCTTCACATGACCATCAATCCAGTTTTCCATGCTCGCAGCAAGCACATTGAATTGGATTATCATTTTGTTCGGGAACGAGTTTCACTTGGCCTCCTTGTCACTCACTACGTATCCCCCAATGATCAAGTTGCTGACCTCTTCACTAAACCGGTGTCAAAGGCCATTCTCAGGCATTTCCAGGCCAAACTCTGCCTTCAACCTCGGCCTCGTTTGAGGGAGGGTATTAACAGAACCGAGCTGTCCTTGGACAGCACTTATGATAATTATGAGACACAAAATTGTTGCAAAGAGAATCCCATTAATTGTGGCACACCTGATGGAGAGACGTTGGAGAATTAAAGGAGCTGTAGCTGTCACAAATCAATTCAGCAAATTAACCTCTTTCTATCTCAACAAAAATATGGAAACAAACCTATGTTTAGGGATTTGTCAATCTGTCTTTTTCTATAGCCGTTGCACTCCCTGCTATATATATACCTTATACTTCCATTGTATATTAGTGTTCACGTTTTCAGTAAAATAAGATTATTCATTCCTTTCCTACATTTTCTTTTTGTCTGACATTTCAAAGCTGGATGTTGCTGCTTCTGGACAGTCTGAAATTGAATAAATGCTCTCAAGTTGGACATGTTATTGCAGATTGACTTTTGATTTCAAATAAGCCAGATTTTATTTTTTCCTTTTTGTGTCTAATGTTCATTGTTGCTTGCAGTCTGTACCATAGATCGTTGTCATTGAACTGATGAATCTGATGGTAGCCTCAACCTCTCGAATCTATGACTAGCTTTTGCTTCTTTATTTTGTTGGCGTTATCTAGCAGTCATGCATCAGACTATGAGCTGATGAAAATTGATAGAAATGTATAGATCATATAGTATGCATGAAAACCAAAGGATGGAATCTATGAAGTTTTGGTCAATTAACTGATTATTGTAATTTAGTTGTATGAATTTAGCTGAATTTTTTAAATATGTATCATAGAAATATTGGCTCCTAAGTAAGGTTTTCCTCTTTCTTTATTTTCCTGCTAATGAATCCTAAAGTACCGGTTGGGAGCACTTTTACATGTTCGAGTTTCAATTATACTTAGAGATGTATGGTGATAAAGCAGATTAAACTAAAAACAGATGCTTCCAACTTAAATGAGTTGTCTTACATAAATATTAGATTTGGTTTGGATTGTGGAAACAATAATTGTTACAGCTTAAACTCTTTGGAGAAAGCATAGCAGTGGTATTATAATTCATGTATGTAATAGGACCCTTCACATGAAATCCCTTTGGGTTTGAAGTATGAATAAAGCACTGATCTTGGACCACATTGTGCTCTTATATCAAGGAACTAATCTTCATACCATATCAAGAAACAAAAATATATATAGTTATTTTGCAATCAATTAAAATTGAATGTCATCTACGATGAAACAAAAATATTAATTCATATATTTTCCAAAATGAAGTCTAGACTCAATTTTTTTATCAGTTATGTAGTTCATTTTTATAAATTTGGATGTTCCTATCTAATGAGCATATCTCCGTGTGACGCAAGGGTACACGCACTAGTGTGTGTGTATATATATATATATATATATATATATATATATATATATTAGAATCTTCCCATTGATCTTGTACTTGTTTCTTTTCATGACATTGTCTTCAAGTTCTCTTCCAATCGGAAACGAACCATGTAACACCCCAATTTTCACTACTTTAATATCGGTAAATTATGATAATTGAGTTTATATTTTTATCTGAGGTTTATAAAGTGAATTTAAATAAACTAAGACCACATTCATATTCTACACCATCGTAGAAAGCTACGATTAAATTTTGGGTTGAAAATTCAGATGAAACCTGTAACGCCTCGATTTTTTTTTCAAGCTTTTGAGCTTTACGTTTTATTTAAACACTATTTATCTATTTGTATTTTATTGGAGGGTTTAGAGAGTGAAATAAAATAATCTGCCTACGCTATCATAGGAAGCTATGGTTAAATTTTGGTCGAAAACCCAGACGGAGCCCGATCTGTGTTTTACACTGACAGTATGATTTTACTGCTCAGAAAACCTAATTTTGACTCGTGAACGAGACAGTTAGGTTTTAAATTAAATTTTCTACGATATTGGAAAATTTAAAAATTTTCACTGAAAAAGTGAAAATTGTGATTTTACGGAACCGAATACGGATTTACCGGGACCCGTTAACGGATAATTACTAAGTCACTATCCATCCACCTCACTAGGGTGAGTCACCTAGTGACTCACCAAAGTCATCATGACTTTGGAGGGGCAAATGACCTTAATGTCCCTAAAACTTGCTAAAATGACCATTTTACCCTTTTAGCAAATTACCCTTCTACCCTTCTATCTTTACTAAGCTTAAAACATCACCTTTTCACTCATTTCTTCTCCTCATCTCACGCAGCCCCCTCCTCCATTTTCACTCTTCTTCTCTTTTCACTTTCTCTCCATAAACTCACCATAAACCATTTCAAGCTTTCTAATTCAAGTAGAAACTTCAATCAAGGTGATTAGGAGAAGCTTCAATCCTTGCAAACCCTTACTAATCAAGAGGTGAGCTTCACTCTTCTTCTCTCTAGATGATCATAGATGTTTATGATGTAGGTGAAGGTTATGGTTTTAGCTTCAAAAATCCATAACTAATTGTAGAAAATTCCTATGCTCATGAAATTACTTTCTATGAACTCATTAAGACCTCTAGATTTATCATCCAAGGACATCACAAGGCTGCCCTATTTTTGTACCCTAGGACCGAAATTCTAATGTTATGACTAGATGAGATTTTTCAATTATGAGAAAATAACCATAGATTTCATCTTTCTATTGCTTAGATGTCTTGAATCCCAGAGCTTGAAGCCAAATAAAATCCCTAGTTCAAACGGAGGAGTATGATGTTGTTTCAAATTTTAATTTATGACAATCTCCCTTAATTCTAGAATACTCTTTGATCATAAATCCTAGAGTATGTGAAAATTTGGAAATCCTAGCCACCTTAGCTAGTCATAACCGAAATCATACAGGGGTTGTGTTAGGTTATTCAACAAGTTAAACTTATTTTGTGTCTTGTGATGAAGGATCAAGAGAATCACCGTCGCCGGACGAATTGGGAAAGACAATTGGACCGTTGAACGGGAGACTTAGAGACCGGAAAGCTTAAACTTGAGTAGGTGACGAGAGGTAAGGGGAATTTACCTGAGGGATTTATGATAACTACATGTTGTGTTGTTGATGAATTTATTGAATGAAGTGCTTTGATGATGAGTTGATGTTGTTATATGTTGTTATGTGAACGTTGATGTGGTTTAGTGTGTTGATGGAATTTATTATATTGACAGTAATGGGATTGGCTATGTTTATGTGAATAGGTGTGGAATTGATTATGTTGTGATATGATAATTGTATGGTTGTGGTTTGTTGCATTGAAATCCATAAATAAAGATAAAAGCTTTTAAAAGCCTTGCAGAAAAATCATAGATTGATTGGGGGAAACATTGGGAAATATTTATGATGCAAATTTTCTCAAGTATACATTATGTTATGATAAGAGGAAAAACGTCAAAAATTTGGATTTGAATGACTTTCATGTGAAAAAGGTGATTTTCCAAGAAGTTTACGAAAAAATGTTTTATCGTTTTGAAAACTGTGTTTTTATGTTGAGATGGTATTTTTGATCTTAACCATCCTTGTAAAAATGAATCTTTGGGGAAGGCATTTATTTAATAAAGTTAAAGTTTCCTTATAACTATGTTTGTTTCGGTTTAACATGCATTTAAACAGAAAACGTTTTATCTGTAACAGAATTTTCCAAACAATGTAAAAATCCGACAACTCAGAAGAGTTTGTGGAGATTTGATTTGACTTCTGTATTTCACAGAACGAAAACGATGGTAACGCTGAAACGTGAACCTAGTAAACGAGACGTCGGGTTACTAGTGTTCTGTGATAAAGACACGTAGATTTTAAACCGGGTGACGGTGTTATGGACTGTGTGTCCTAGGAATTATATGTCTTTTTCATGTCATGATGGGTATGACTAAAGGTAAATACTGTTTTCTATTACCACGGACCTTGGGCTGGTGCATCGGTCTAGGGCTCTGCGATTGAGCACTCGGACGTTTCGTCCTGTGTTAGAAGTTTTAAAACGACGTAAATTGTGAATAGTCGGGAGCTTTGAGCTACGACAACGAAAGAATGAACACAAAGAAAAGTGGCAAGACTTGGAACGTTTTTCGCATGCATTTGTTTTTAGGCAAACGTGCCATCTGGATTGGGGGACCTTGATGGCAAGGAACCTGTGATGACTTTAAGTCATTGTGTAACATTGTGCCTTGATGGACAATGGTGTCATACAACTGACGAATATTGTGCCTTGAGTTGGACAATATCGTATGACCATTTACAGTTTATTAAGTACCGCTGAATGTAATTCCATGTAATCGCGTAATGTCATGGTGTTCATGTACTTCCGAATAAGCACTTAGGTGCTGGTCATTGTGCCTAGAGCCAATGTACCTTGAGCCTGATCAGCTCAGTTTTTACACAATGGTGTCCGGATTTTAAGGAAAGAATTAGATGATGAACATTGAAGTGTCATGCATCGCTTTTGAAAATAACAATGGTTGTCAGGTATAAGACCCTATGATACACTGCTTGTTTATCAGTAGGACCGTACACATGATAACTATTTATGCTTATGTGCTGTTGATGTGATATACATGTTGTTATCATGTGTGAATCCATATATTGGTATCTCACCCTTACATTTTCAGATGAATTCCAAGATGTCACTGGAATATTCGGGGATCCATTCCCTGACGTTTGAATATGCGGAGGAGCGTGACGCACGAGAAGTCATAGTGTTTTAGTAGTAAGACCAGCTATAGGATATGTCCTATTCTATTTTGAACAACAGTTAGTTAATTACTCTGGCTACTGACAGCCACGACTGTTTTGAATGGCCGTATGTATAAGGCCTATGTATTCTATTGTGATATATTATTATGTATACTCTATTTGATGTTTCTTTACCTGCGTGTTCAACTGATGTATGGTAAGCTAAGTTAGAAGAAAAATTGTATCACGGATTTTCACAATAAGTTAAATACTTAGAAAAACTTATTTTCCCAAAGCAACAAGTAAAAATTAATTAAAGTTTATTTTCCGCAACGGGTAACCATGTGGTGCCCCAGGGGGGTGTCACAAAACCCGGTCTGCGTTTTCACTAACAGTAAGGTTTTACTGATCAGAAAACCTAATTTTGACTCGTGAACGAAACAGTTAAGTTTTATATTCGTTTCGAACAATATTGGCGATTTTGAAAAATTTCAAAAAAATAAGTTCTTACGACTTTCTCGGGCGAAAAACCTAAATCGGGAAATCGACAGAATCGAGAATGGATGCGCGGGAACAAAACCGGACACCAGATGAGAGACACGAGTCACCAGAGCAGGGTGAGTCACCACCATGACTCACCAACGTCATCATTGCGATTCTATAAATATTTGAGATATTTAGGGTGAGAAAAGATCGTTTTGCCCATAGGAACTGATGGAATAACGTTCGTGCTATATGAGTCATCACCATCATCATTACTTCTCCAAATAGATATTTTGGTGACTTTGAAAGTGAAAGGACCAAAATACCCTTGGCTTTTCTCAAAATGACATTTTTGTCCCTAGGTGAAATGTCCATTTTGCCCTTAAGTGAAAAATTGTTGGACCATCTTATCCCTCCAATTTCCCACGCATAAGGACCCCCTCCATGGCCAGTTCACTCTTTTCTTCGCACACCTTCAACTTCTCTCTCATTTCTCCTTTCTTTCTCAAAGTGAAATCTTAGCCAAAAAGTGTGAAGAACATGTTGAATCCTTGCCATTTTTCATCATCCAAGAGGTAAGACTTACTCTCCTTGATCCATGAGTTCAGGTTCTTAACTCAAATCTAGATTTCAACTCATGAATCTCTATGTTTTCAACTTCTAACTTCAAACTTCAAAAATTGCTAGAAAATCATAGAAAAATCATTTTAATGTGAAATCAATTTCTATGATCTAGTTTCATCCTTCTCTATCATTATCCAAGAGCATGTAATCAAATAACATGCCTAGCTATATTTTCAAGGAGGTGGCCGAAGCTAGCTTTTGTGAAAACTATGAGTTTTGTTTCAAGTTTTTGAGTAATGGGTCTTGATCTAGTGTTATGTATGTTTAAGGATCATTGATCCAAGAGTTAGATTGGACATCTCTAGCTATTTTAAACCTTGATGGTCGAACCTAGGTCCTAGGAGACAAAGAGACTGTATTCGATAGCCCTAAAGCGTGCTAAAGTGCCGGATGCGGATCTATGTTCGAAGGCTTGGACGGGAAGGCAAGTGTGCGTAGCAGTTTCAGGTGAGGAGAAATAATCACACATTCGTCGGGAAGGCAAGATTAGAATAGTATATATTGACATATATAGGGGAATCCTAAACCCTATTAGAGGTTGAGCCCTGACAAAGTATCTAAACCCTGTATGTAGGTATCTTTGGGCTATCATCGTTAAGAATATACCTAGACTAGATAACTATTGCTGGGTGAATGACTGATATGTTTAGTATAATTGTGAATATGCACTCTATGTGATTTATGTGTTTATTAGTTTAGAATGGTATGCTTGATGGTATGGTTGTATGATCTTATATGCTTAAGGTGGTGTATTGAGATAATGAATATTATGTCTGCTTATTTTATGAATGATGATGATGTTGAGAGTAAATGAAAGTGCCATAATGCATGCATGAGGATAAAGTAATGGATACTGTAGTATCGAGAATAAAGTGATATAAAGATTGAGATGTTTATTGAGGTATTGGTGGCATGAGTGATGGTTGACATGCATAGCATAATCATGTGCCAAGTGGCGAGCCGTGTGGTATGGGACACACGAGATTAGTGTATCGGAGTGCGGATACAGATTGCGGAAGGGACGATCTTCGTGATCTTGGGGATGTAATCGTGCTTGGGACTTATCATAAGTGACGGATGGGGTTACTCCTATCGTGTCATGATGCCCGCTAGAGCGTGGTTATCCCGATTGGACCTTGAGTATTCCACGTCGAAGGTGGACATTCCGAGGCGACCAAGACACCCCTCCCGAGAGTTGGAGTGGGGATGCACTCTTATTGGTCACGGCGAGCGGAAAGGTTACCTGGACAAACTAACTGAGATTCTCTAAGACTGGGAACGAGTTTGAGATATCGGCCTACATACACGTAGATTTGAGATACAAATAGGATAGGCGATGAGTATGAGTAATATAATTGGGAGATGGTTGCGTATATACTTATGTGATGTGTGTGATGTTAATATATGTTACTCTATGATTACTTTCCCATATATGATGTTGTTGTAGATCCTTGTCTCCTTATCTTTTCTATGTACGTTTTCTCTTATGGCTCGTGGAGAAGATACTGCAGTTGAGGAGCTTATTCCTGAAGAGGATGGCATTCCCTATGAGTCCGATGCTGGCGGGAGAGCCTCGGATCCCGATGTTGGGAGACTTTGAGTTGCTGTACGAGGACGGCGACTGTTTCTGGGAGATTGATTACTCCCAACGACGAGTGGTGTATACGGGCCCGATTACCGTATACTTTAGAGCTTGGGGGTCTCGTTACCCTCGTTAGAGTCGTGGTTCGGTAGACAGTCTTAGTTTTGTTATGGCCAATATGGATTTGACCAAAATGTATTTTGGGGCCATGAGATGAAGTCTTATGTATTTTATTTTGTTGCCATGCTTTCAATTTATATATGTTGCATACTCTGAGGGTTTGTAGTTGGTATCAGTGGTTGTTGTTTTAATACTTCCGCATCTTTTTATAATAACACTATGCTGTAAGGTTAAGAACATGAGTTCGGGTTACTAAATGGGACCTCCAAAGAGGGGTTGTCTCAAACAGCAGTTGGCACGTCAGGATTCAGGACATCTCTTTGAATCATCTTTTTGTCCTACAAGGAGTTTGTTTCATTTTGTGTATCCCTCAATCTCAATCTCAATATATGCCCCAAATACAAACATACAATGATTGTTTGTTTTGCCCCATTTACCTTTATCTCTTGTTCATTACAATGCTCCCATGCAAGATCTAATTTTTTTCTAGCACCTTATAACCTTGAAGCAACAATAGACATAGATTGACTTATAGATGAATGTTAGAACCAAAACAGTAATGGTCTATGACCCCTCAAAGTTTTAATGATTAACACAATTATTATATGTTTTATGAAAATTGGTTTAAGCCTTGCGGTCACTAATCCATAAGGTCAAAAGTCGACTTTCTCTCTGTTTTGATTACAGATGGACTCACAAATATACACCAAGTTTCAGCGTCCAATAATTCAAATGATAAGTAAAGTTTCACACTGGATTGAAAGCTTAGAGTGATTTCTACATCCAAAAGATAGAAACTTGTTCTCAAACAAAGATGCGTCCAGAAAGTTATGTGGTTCGTCCGACTTGTCTTTGGACTTTATCTTTGAAGGATAAAGTTCTCTGCGTCCGGTAGTCACCAACTAGTTTTATATTGCGTCCAATATTGTTATATTGTTTGTGCTTCCACTAACTTCGTTTGCAGATGACGTGACAGCTGTTTTCAAAAGGCCTTTGAATATCATAAAAGAAATATTTTTGGATAAAGATAAAACAAAGTACAACGTAGTACACATCGAGCCTCGAAAAGCAAAAGCGTTGCAGCAAAAGAATAGGACAACCTGCTCTGTTGCACCCTACTACAATCTGCTTTCTCTGCTAAAAGCAAACATACCTCTCTGCTCACTCAAAGAAAGGGTACCTATGTACTGAAGACAACTTGCAATGGATATGTGTCTCACGGATATCCATTAGAGTCTAAACGGGCATAATTTATACCGTTTGGAATCCTGAAGATCATGAAGACTATTTATCAAGTCTGAAGAGCAACGTTTTGAAGAGTATACACACGAACCATTGAATCAAAAATATTCAAAGCAATCAAAACTCTCTCTGTTCAAAAAGTTGTAAACCTTTCATATTCTTTCTTTGTAAAATTTATACAATTTCAAAGAGCAAAACCTTGTAATATCCTCAAACATAGTGAGTTAGTCAAAAGCTCAAAACAACTTTCAAATCTTTGATTTGGTTCAACCTGAATAGGCTTGTTTGCAAAAGAATACTTGGAGCCTGAAGAGGTGTAGAATGCTTGGAGTTGTAAAGTCAGGAGTGACTAGGAGATAACTAGTATTTGGTGTTAAGTGTTTTAGTGGAAAAACCTTCAAGTAGAAGGGACTGGACGTAGCTCTTTGGTTTGTAAATAGTGAACCAGTATACATCTTTGTGTGAATCTTTTTATCCTTACTATTGTCAAAGTTTATTTATTTACTAACTCGAGGATTTTACATAAAGTTTCTTAACTTTCACTAAAAACTTGTTTTCCGTATGTTCATAATTATACCCGGCTTGCTTAAAAGGATTTTCAAAAAGGTTTAACAAACATAATTCAACCCCTTTTTTGTATTTCCCTGTTTCACTTTCAGTGAAGACATATTATCTGCAAATATAATATAACAAATCAAAAGAACACATAAACCTTTCCTTTTAAACAAACCAGCACCTAAATCATAACCATTACAGGCATCATTAAGAGAAAAAAAATCAGTTCCCAACCAGTTCCAAATATGAATTTGAAATCAGTTTAGCCGCAACAACTTGGTATGAAGAAATTCTGAGAAAATCCAATTCCTATTTGGTCTACATTGTTCCAACAAGTTCGCAACACAAAAGAAGGCAACTAAAAATAAATATATGAAAACAAAGGTGTAACACCCCGTTTTTGTTAATTATGACAATAATTAGGAAAATATATTTTTGAAGGACTTAGAGAGGGATAGACATATTCTACACTCTTGTAGGAAGCTATGGTTAAAATTTGGTCAAAAACGCAGACGGAGCTCGGACTGTGTTTTACACTGACTGTATAATTTTACCGCTCAAAAAACGTAATTTTTCCTCGGGAACGAAACAGTTAGGTTTTAAATTTAATTTCCCACCATATTGGAATATTTAAAAATTTTCACTGAAAAAGTGAAAAATGTGATTTTACGGAACCGAATACAGATTTACCGGGATCTGGTAACGGATAATTACTAAGTCACTATCCATCCACCTCACTAGTGTGAGTCACTAAGTCATCATGACTTTAGGGGACAAATGACCTTAATGCCCCTAAAACTCTCTAAAATGACCATTTTGCCCTTGTAGTAAAATTACCATTTTATCCCTCATTAATTACTAAGATTAAAAACACTCATTTTCACCCATTTCCCCTTCATATTTTCGCAGCTCTCTCTCTCCTTCTCCTCTTCCTTCTCTTTTCATTTCTCTCTAAAATCCTCCATAGAAATCAACAAGTTCCTACAACAATTCCTAATTCTCAAGAAGAAAATTCAATCAAGGTGACTAGGAGAAGCTTCAATCTCTACTAATCAAGAGGTAAGCTTCACTCTCCTTCTCTGGAGACCATACATGTTTATGATGTAGGTGAAGATGTAGGTGGAGGTTTGGGTGTTAACTTCAAAAATTCATAACTAATTGTAGAAAAACCTTATGTTCATGAAACTAATTTCTATGAACTCATGAAGACCTCTAGATTCATTTTCTAAGAACATGACATGGCTGCCCTGTTTTTGTATCTTGAGGCCGAAACCCTAAGATGGTGGGTGGATGAGATTTTGGTTCAAGTATTGGAAAATAACCATGGATTTTACCTTTCTATTGTTTAAATGTCTTAAATTCAAGAGCTTGAAACAAAATAAAAACCCTAGCCTATAGACCTAGAGTGAACCGAATCCATGCTAAAAGAGAGGAGTATGATGTTGTCTCAAATTTTAATCTATGACAATTTCCTTTAATTCTAGTATACTCTTTGAACACAAATCCAAGAGTATGTAAAAATTTGGAAAATTCTAGTCACCTAAGCTAGTCATAACCGAAACCATATAGGGGTAATGTTAGGCTATTCAACAAGCTAAACTTATGATTGTGCCTTGTGGTGAAGGATTAAAGCATCGGAAAGGAAAAACGGGCGATTGCACGGGAGATTCGGCAACCGGAGGCCGAGAGACGTGAAGACCCTACAAGAGGTAAGGGGGGTTTACCTGAGGGAGCCATGATAACTACATGTGGTGTGGTTGATGAATTTATTGAATGAAGTGATTTGATGATAAGTTGAATGTTGTTATGTGAATATTAAATGTGGTTGAACGTTGAATGTGATGATGGAATTTATTATGTGACAATGATGTGATTGGTTATGTTGATGCGAATAAATGTGATATTGATTATGTGGAATATTATGACGTTGTGATATGATGATTGTATGGTTGTGGTTTGCTGCATTGAAATCCATAAATAAGATAAAAGTTTTTAAAGCCTTGCAGAAAAATCACAGACTGATTTGGGGGAAAACATTGAGAAGTATTTATGATGAAATATTTTTTTGGTGTACATTATGTTATGATAAGAGGAAAATGTCAAATTTTTGGATTTTAAATGCTTTTCATGTGAAAAAGGTGAATTTTACAAGAAATTTACGAAAACCCGTTTCACCATTTTAAAAACAGTGTTTTATGCGGAGGTGGAAATTTTGATTTCAACCATCCTTATAGAAATGAATTTTTTGAGAAGGAATTTATTTAAAGAAGGTGAAATTTTATTATAATTATGTTGGTTTTGTTCTAAAATGTATTTAAATAGAAAATGTTTTGTCTGCAAGTGATTTTACAACAATGCTGATGAACCGACAACTTAGAAGAGTTGCGGAGATTTGATTTGATTTTTGTATTTCACAGAACGAAATGATGGAAATGTTGAAACGTGAACCTAGTAAACGAGACGTCGGGTCACTAGTGTTATGTGATAAAGACACGTAGAAAAACGGTGTTGTGGACTGTGTGTCCTATGATGTGATGTGGACTGTGTGTCCTATAATCTATGATCTATGTGTCTTTTTCATATCAATGATGGATATGAATAAAGATGAATATTGTTTTTCTACTACCACGAACCTCGCATTGGTGCACCGGTTCGAGACTTCTTGATTGAGCACTCGAACATTTTGTCCTGTGTTGATAAATGATGTTTTAAAACGATGAAAGACTTAGACGGGTCGGAAGCCTTGTGCTATGACAAGGAAAGAAAGAACACAAAGGACAGTGACAAAAAAAAAATGTTTTCACATGCATTTAAAATGGCAGACGTGCCAATGATGTTTTTAAATCTGGATATCTTGGTGGTCAGGATATTCCAGCTGGTGTATATCATTGTGCCTTGATAGACAATGAGAAACCATTACATGGTGTTTTCCTGTGCCTTGTGTTGGACATGTTTCAATGGTTTCATTACGGTGTGCCTTTTTGGGCAATCAAGCCTGATCAGCTCAGTTTTTATAAATATTTACGGTGTTGGGATCTCCGGAGATTAGGAAAATATTAGACTTGAATATTGAAGTGCCATATTTTTATGGTGAATGATGATGGTTGTAAACGGTGACTTTATATGAACGATGATGTGATTTCATATGTGGTGTGGTGTTCTCTATGTAGTTATCACATTTTATATCCATATATTGGTAACTCACCCTTACATCTTCAGATGTATTCCAAGATGCCGCTGGAACATTCAGGAATCCATTCCCTGACGTTTGAGTATACGGAGGAATGTGACGTACGAGAAGTCATAGTGTTTTAGTTGTAAGACCAGCTATAGGATATGTCCTATTCTATTTTGAACAACAGTTGGTTAATTACTGTGGCTACTGACAGCCATGACTTTTTGAATGGCCGTATGTATAAGGCCTACGTACGCTATTATCGTATATTATTATGTATACTCTGTTTGATGTTTCTTTACATGCGTGTTTACGTAAGTAACATTGTTGTATGATAAATCAAGTTATGTGGAAAAAAAAAATTATCACGGATTTTAATAAGTTAAATACTTAGAAAAACTATTTTCCGAAAGTAACAAGTAAAATTAATTAAATTTTATTTTCCGCGATGGGTAACCATGTGGTGCCCCAGAAGGGGGTGTCACAAAAGGTAATAGATTGACACACTTAATTGTTCGCAACAGAGAAGACAAAGATGAGGACGAAATTGAAATTGAAATATCAACATTTCGATTTTCGCAACAGACGAAATTGATATATCAACCTACGATTTTCGCAGTAGAGGCAATGTCACAGTTGAAGACAAAGATAGAAAGAATAGAACAAATTTTATTTCGCAAGTTATAGAAAGAAAGAAAAAAGAGATTGCAGAAAAAGAAAGTAAGAAGAGAACAGAGAAAAGAGATAATAAAATGAAGAAGAACTTATCTTTTTGTGGTGGTTTGC
This sequence comes from Ammopiptanthus mongolicus, assembly GCA_039655645.1. Classification (NCBI taxonomy): domain Eukaryota; kingdom Viridiplantae; phylum Streptophyta; class Magnoliopsida; order Fabales; family Fabaceae; genus Ammopiptanthus; species Ammopiptanthus mongolicus. The sequence goes on from CM077346.1 coordinate 91,788,191, forward strand.
CGTGCGCCACTAATCGTGGCCAGAAGAAGATTGGTCTTGTGCGTCGTATGCTGCTGGCCGCAAGAAGCTGCTGTCGAGAAGTGGTGGGGCGCCGCTGGCGCTGATGGTTTAGAGCTAGAAATAGTAACCCTAAGAGAATTGAATCACTCAGACAAGTGAGAGTGAGACATAGGGTTACCGAATATTTTTTTTGAAAAAAATAATTAAAAACATTTAAACGAATCGACTGGTTGACCGGTTCCGGTTATGGACCGGTTCAACCGGTTTTATTCATTTTTCTATGATCAGACCACTTAAGCCGTTTTATGGTCTCACTATAACCGATAAGAGGGCAAGCGACGGTTGGACCGGTTAGCATTGCTCTAAATATTGTTAGCATGAAAATACTTTCAGTACGGAAGAATGAGAATGTCCAATACACGTTAATCACAACAAAGTAAAATTTGCAAAAATATTTTGTGCCTTTTTTATTTTTTATTTGGAGTAAAAGTAAAATTGAAAACAAAAGCATATCGAAGGGTGCATACAGATGATTCAAATTAGGGATGGCAAAGTGGGTCAACTCGTCCCGCCCCGCCATTAACCCACCCAAAACGGGGCGGGGCGGGCCAACCCGTTTTAGACATATGGGTTGAAGCCCCCAACCCACCCCACCTAATGGTGGGTTGGCCCGCCAAACACATAAAAACATAATTTAGGTTGGTGGGTTGGCCCGCTATAAAAATAAAAAAAATTAACAAAAAAACATATAATATTTCTTTGTTTTTTGGACAATCTTCATATCCTTTCTTAAATTCTTATTAAAAATTGGAATAATCCTATCTTATAACATACAATTTGTGTTACAAAAGTAAAGACATTATTTTTGTAGTATAAAATAATTCCAATTAACAATTAAATTAAATTAAATAATTAACATAAAAAAATTATTTTTTAATATGACGGGTTGGCGGGTCAACCCGCCCCGCCACAAACCCGTTTTCGGGTGGCTTAAGTGGGGCGGGTCAAAGTGGGTTGGTGGGTTGAGAACCCCAATCCACCCCGCCAAATTCTGGCAGGTTGGCGGGTTGACCCACGGGTCACAACCCATTTTGCCATCCCTAATTCAAATGTAGCCCCACCCCTCAAAAAAATACGACAACAACAAAGAGAAAAAGAAAATAGAATCCAAAATTTAAAATTTAAAATCTATCATGTCCAGGGAAAAAGTGATATTGAAATGAAGGATAAAAAATCCAATCTAAGCATATGTTTGAAGCCGCCATAAGTTGGCCTAGAATTGCGTTTGACCGTGTTTGAGTGCATTTTTTCAGAAGCTAATATTGATAGTTTTTGTGTTTCCACCGAATATGGATTCTCCCCATCCACAATCCCAACCCTACATTGTGCATCCAAGGGCCATAATTTATATTTTAACCTTTTTATCATTCAAAGCAAAAATAAATTGTGAACCTTGGATGCATAATGTAAGGTTGTGAATGTGGATGGAGAGAGGATGAAGAGAAATTGAATGGAGAGGATCCATATCCTGACGACACTTATGTGGCTTTGGATGCTGATACAAACATGTGCTAAAATGAACGTACCCTGAAGCTGGAACTTCTTCAACCAAAGAATACTTACATGGTAATGCACCAAGATTTTTTTTTTCTACTGAAACAACCACTTAAAAAAGTTAAGCACCGTTCTGAATCCAAAACTGAAGTTGGAATACTTACAGAAGCGTGATGGAGTTTATTTTTAGCAAACTGAAAAGCAGATTTATCAAGAAAAGCTCTAGGAATAAATCTTGAAAGAAGAATGAGAGTGAGAAACAAAAATGAGAGGGAGAAGAATGAAGCGAAGCAAAATGGAAAAAGCGGAGTGGAATGACTTACAAACTTGGAGGAATTGGTATTTGGAAACAAGGGAGGTGCTAGGGTTTTTGACCTTGCCGAGAATTCTGGGAGGCTGCTCGATATGCTCATCTTCTTCGTTGAACTCGAAGACGACGTCGAATTTCTTGGTTGAGGATGAAGAAGATGATCGTGTGTGACGAGTCATTGAGCAAGTGAGTGAGCGGGACCAGGTTTGAAAGAGAGAAAGAGATATAATAGAGGCAAAATAGGTTGATTGGTCCCGTAAGTTTTTTTTTTTTTCACTTTAGTCCTATATGTGATATTTTTTACATTTTGATCCTATACGTTATGTTCCGTAATTAATGTTACTCATTTTGTCAATTTCTTCTTGACGACGTCGATTTCAAGACTAACTTGTAAGATAGAACATAACATATACAATCAAAATGAAAAATAAACGTTTTATATTTTTCATTTTGGTTCTGTACGTTATGTTATGTTTTCCATATTAATTATTTTCATCAATTCTTTCTTGACAACGTCAGTTTTAGGACTAACATTAGAAACAAAACATGACATATAAGATCAAAATAAAAAAAATATAAGACCAAAATAATAATAATAATAATAAAAATATATGAGACTCATCAACCTATTTAATTTGTATAATAGAATTAGCTAAAATTTGAATTGTGGGACGTATAATCAAATCTAATCAATGCATTTCCTGAAAAAATGGCAGGCTTAACATAAATTGCTTAGAGCACGACACATGTTTTCTGACCCTTGTTGAGAATGAACATGTTTTCTTCCTGATAGATATATATGATTTAATGATTTAATTAATTACGATGCGTTGTCACTTAAATTTTTACATTGTCAGTAAAACTTTAATGGATTCATCATTAAAAATATTTATAGCTTATAATAATTATTTTAAAAATAAAAGTAAACTCTCTCTCATCCACATATATATATATATATATATACATTACAATTCAAATTTCAACTAATAAGATTTGAGTGTAATTGTCACAAAAAAAAAAAAAAGATTTGAGTGGGATTGCTATGGATTCTCCTAGTAAATTTTTTTTATATAAGTGAATTAATCAGAAATCATGATATAAATAACTTTTAAGATTATTAAGATAAAAGTCAAATATTTTATTTTATGTAATAATTTTTGATCGATTGATAATATATTTTTTTTTATATTAATAATACATACAAATTAAATTCTAAATTTAAATATTGAAATAATAATTTTTTAAATAAATGTTACAATTTCAAGAATGGAATTTTGGTTTACTCTTGTTCTTGTCTTTTCTTGTTTTGAAGCTGATCGCCTTTCGTTATTCTCCCCCGAACCCAGCGAAGAATATTAGAGTAAGAGTGATCAACAATGAGTGGTTCTCGATTGTGCAGTTTGCTTGGAGAATTGGGGTACGAAGGTGCAGAATCATCGGACCCTGATAGCTTCGGATGGCCCTTCCAATATGAAGACACTCGTCCCATTCTCCACTGGATCTGTTCCAGTCTCCGCCCCTCTAATGTTCTCTCCCTCTCCGAGCTTTCACAGTTATTCTCTCACTCCCTTTCTCCTTTTTTGCCCCTACCCATTTCTGTTTTTTTCCTTATTTTTCGTTTTTTTTTTGTTAAAAAAGGATTTTTTTTAGTACAAACTCTTCTCTCAATTGTTTTCGCCCCTACCCATTTGCGCATAGTAATTAATTATTAATTTATTTTGGTGGAAAATAGTACAAATTCTTCCGTTAGTTTAAAATGCCTTAAGTGTCATAAGTCTCCCATCAGCTGAGACCATTTCTAATAATTTGGGCAACCTTGTGTCCCTAACCTAGTTTCTGGAGTGAAGTTAGATCCAATTTATTCTAAGATACTATCAGATCCTATCACGATATTGTACCCGTAGATGTTCATTCATGTATACTTTACATTCCAGATGTCCAATCATGGACATGAGGGGTGTGTTGAGTGTGAAAAGTCTCACATCGATTGAGTAGAACCATTTATAATAACTTGAACAACCTTTTTTTATGAGCTAACTTTTGGATCGGAGTTAGTTTCAATTATTGTAACACTCGAATATTGTTATATGGAGTTGGAAAATGGAATTTATTTATTTATTTATTGGTTGGGCTAATCATGCACCAGCGATCACTCCCCGCCCTCGTCAACCTCGAATGTTACATGAATGAACCAAATTTACATCGGAATGAGAGGGATCCTGAGACTATGCAGGTATGAGACTGTACAGTTGAAAGAAGGCTTATAATAATTGATTTATATTACCTATACCAACAAGATGTATCTTCTTTTTGGTAGTCCATCACTTAAGAATTCCGAAGTTAAGCGTGTTTGACTTGAAGTAATTCTGGGATGGGTGACCTCCTGGGAAGTTTTCCAGGAAGCGTGTGAGTGAGGACAAAGCTCGCTGAAAAGACTCGTGTTGTTTTGTGGGGACAGTCGGCAATCCTGAAAGCAGTCCAAGCCGTTACAGGTTGCGACCCTTTTCTTTTTTCTGTTGTTGGTGCCCTTGAGTTAGTGTTTTCCATTGATTAGGGTTTTGGTTGTTCCATCGATTGGAGGTATTGGGTGGCTGAAAGTTTGGATTTTGAGAAGTGGATGGTGCTCAATTTTGGTCGTGGTAAGAAAATTGATTGGAAAGAAGGAGGGTTTACATGATGGTTTTGTATCAGCTCTGTCAATTTTGCTTTTGGCTAATTTTTCGGCAGCTATTTTCCAGAATCCGGCAAACAGAGATGTTTTCCAGCGAAAATTAACGGAAAGGACCAAAATGAGCTAAAATTTACAAGATAAGGGACCATTTTGAAACAAAAAATAAAAGAGGGACCAAATCGAAACCTAAAATAAAGATAAAGGACCAAAAATATCGTTTAGCCTCTGATTAATTGTGATGAGTTGTAAGTTTTTACATTGTAAATCATACGTTAATTGACACACTATTAAAAATATTTACCTCTCATAATAATTATTTTAAAAATTACATATCTATGACAATGTAAAATACTTTACACTTATAATATGTTAAAATTAAAATCTCTTTCCTTATAAAAAAATAAAATAAAAGTAAACTCTCTCTCTCACACATACATACATAACATATCTACTAGTGTAAGGACTCTCTTTCGGTATAAAGTTTATTTACACAATTAATCAGTAAGAAATCATCATGTAGAAGTAAATTTTAAGAGAGAAGAGTCAAACATTTTATCTTACGTGATAATTTCTGATTGGTTGACAGTATAAAACAATCTTTACACTAACAAAACATACAAATTAAATCCTAAATTTAAACGTTGAAATAATAACTTTTTTAAATAAATGTTACAATTTCAAAGAATGAAATTTGGGGTTTACTCTTGTTGTTGTCTTTTCTTGTTTTGAACTTGATCGGCTTTCCTTCTTCTCCCCCCAACCCAACCGTTCTGATTAGGATCTAAGCGAAGAATATTAGAGTGAGAGTGATCGACAATGAGTGGTTCTCGATTATGCAGTTTGCTTGGAGAATTGGGGTACGAAGGTGCAGAATCATTGGACCCTGATAGCTTCGAATGGCCCTTCCAATATGAAGACACTCGCCCCATTCTCCACTGGATCTGTTCCAGTCTCCGCCCCTCTAATGTTCTCTCCCTCTCCGAGCTTTCACAGTTATTCTCTCACTCCCTTTCTCCTTTTTTGCCCCTACCCATTTTCATTTTTTCCGCTTATTTTCCGTTTTTTTTGTTACGAAAGGATTTTTTTTTAGTGCAAACTCTTCTCTCAATTGTTTTCGGCCCTACCCATTTCCACATTTTGGTTATTTATTGATTTATTGTGTTATTTTAGGGGAAAATAGTACAAATTCTTCCGTTAGTTTAAAATGCCTTAAGTGTCAAAAGTCTCACATCCGTTAAGACCATTTCTAATAATTTGGGCAACCCTCCTTCTGTCAGCAAGCTTTTAGAGTGAAGCTAGACCCAATTATTCTAACATGCTATCAAAGCCTACCGTGATGTTGGACCTGTAGATGTTCATTCATGTAAACTTCACGTTACAGATATCCAATCATGAGCATGAGGGGTTTATTAAGTGTGAAAAGTCTCACATAGGTTGAGTAGAACCATTGATAATAACTTGAACAACCTTCAAGCTTTTGGAGTGAAGTTAGTCTCAATTATTGTAACACTCGAATATTGTTATATGGAGTTGGAAAATGGAAATTTATTTGTTTATTTATTTATTTTTTGCTTGGGCTAATTTATATGGTATGTGGGTTTTCAGGTATGAGCAGTTTAAGCAAGAAGGGAAGCTCTTGGAGGTAGTATACTCATGCCAATTTGTGTGGACTGGAATCCAATTTTAGATAATGTTTTATTGTTGAATTGAAAGTTTGGAAATGGGCACTGAAATGTTGTTGCTGAACAGGGGGGAGATTTGGACTTTGCTTATGATAGTATTTCAGCCTTCTCTGATAGGAGAGACAATCAGGAAGCTGTTTTTGGTGCTGAGGAAGGATTAAAGGATATAAAGTAATCTATTCATTTCAGCCTTATGCTTTCAATAGATGTGATTTTGTTGTTGCTTTTAAGTAGTATATATGGATATGGTTGGTCTTGATCAGAATTTAGCCATTGATCCTTTGAGAAATTATTTTTCTTTCTGCATGTTGGTTTTCTTTTGAATCATAGATTGGAAATATTATAACAATATAATTGCAGTAACATGTTTCCCTTATGAATGCCTGTTTGTCTTCAGGGAGGCAACTTTCGCATATAAAGCTGAAGCTTCAGACTTGCACAGACAGCTAAGGCATCTGCAATCTCAGTTTGATATGCTTACTAGCCAGGCATCAACTTTGACACAAGGGAGGCGAGCACGGGTTGGTGCAACATCTATTGTAAATGGACACCTCACAACGATAGATGATAGCCTCTCAGTTAGAAATTTACAGGTGCTCAGCTGAAGTCTTAGGTCATAAACAATATATTTGGATGATTCTATGCTCAAAATTTCTGCTTTTCTTGCTCTACATTATCCATGTTAATGAATGATTTATAGTGTTTCCCAAGTAAGCAATTTTACAGCTGATGTTGCCTCAATAATGTTATCTTATGTAGAAATCATACATATTATAGCAAAGGCAAAGCAATAAATCCAATAGTATTTCTTAGTGGATCGCTTACAGACTCGAGTAAGGAATTAAGTAGGAAATTATTATTGTTGGAGATATAAATCCAATCTTCTGCCTTTACCAGTTCACCTAGTAGATTAAGCTTTTACAAGGGTTGGTCCTCCCTTGACAATTATGAACTCTGCCTTACTATTGAAATTCTAAAATGGCCCCATGGATGTTGACTGTATTTGATCTTCTGCTAGAAGTTATCTTGCTAATGTCATTAACTATTTTTATCAAGCACCATGTGCTATTTTGATTTTTTTGTTCATTTTTGTCCTGTGGAGTCGTTATTTCATTTTCCTTGAAGAATTGTCTCATTGTGCTTTGTGTTTATTAAATTTCTTTATTGTTTAGATGAATGCAGTTCTTGGAAGAATTGCTTCCACAACACAGGAGTTGGCTCATTATCATTCGGGAGATGGTAACAATCCCTTTTCTTATTTCACTCTGAATCTCTAATGTTACTTTCTTGTTCTCCTTTTTTTTTTTTTTTTTTTTTTTTCCAATTTTCATTTCTGCTTCTGTTAGTAGTGTATATGTGATCCCAAAGTGACAGCCTGAAATTTATTGGCTTTATCTTTGTAGTGACAATTTACCTGGTTTATGTTTTCAGCTTTGGTTGTTGGAATTGTTATACATAAAATCTTCAAAATGGACATCTTCCAAGGAGTTAATTTTTTTTCTTCTGAAATTCCATTTTTATGTAAATTTGATTTTTGATAGAACACAGTGGTGTCATTTGGCACATGTAGGCTGTAGCCTACCCCACCTACTGGGGTAAGGCTTGGCTGTTGTTGATTAGTATACTGAAAACTCATAATCTTGGACTCAAGATAGATACTGTTTAATGTACCTTCTAAAGTTGTAGATAATGCAAAGGAATATGGAAATCTATCATTTGAAACATATCAACAATTTAAGGACTTCTTTGGGGACAAAAGGTGTAGAAGGTGTATTGACAGTGAATAGTAATATTTTGCCACAAGTTTCTCTTTAATGTTTCAAAACCATTCTTGTTTTTTGGAAAAGTAAAATAGTTAGCATTGGTGATATCTTGGTCTTTCTTGTTCCAACTTTCAACATTGCATAAGATGCTCAAACTTTGGCACTGTAACTTGTGAGAGAGAACACTGTTTGTCATGTGATATGTTTGACACATTCCTGATTGTTACATTTTAACATGCAGTTACTGCTCCATGCTTTTGTAGCAGTTTCCTTCTTCTATGTTGATCTTCATTTCTATTTATTTGTACTTTTTCTGTAAAACTTGTTTTGTCCTTGATATTTTGCCAATTCAATCATTCTTCTAATGAGTTTAGTTACTTTGAAATGCAGAAGATGGTATATATTTGGCATACTCAGACTTTAGCCAATACTTGCTTGGAGACTCATCTTGTCTAAAAGAGCTAAATCAGTGGTTTGCTAAGCAATTGGACACAGTATGTGGGCATTTTATTATATATTTTCTTCTCACTGTATGTTTTGCCTCAAAAAATGATGAGAAATATTGTGTTCTTATCCAAAACGCTAAAAAAATCTAATTAATTATGACAAATTGACAATTCACTTATTTTAGAAGAATGAGTTCCTCTAGAGGTTGAGCCTGGACGCAATAGTAAAGGTTGCTATCTTGTGACCTGGTGGTCATGGGTTCTTGTCGCGGAAACAACCTCTCCACTCATAGGGGCCAAGTTGCAAATACATGAGCCTTCTTACAAGTTTAGATAATTTGTCTGCTAAGTGGCATCGAATGTGTTTTCCTTTGGTATTTCGGATTGCAGAAAGGATATCGATGTTACTCTCTAGTTAATAATCGCTACTACATCTATGCAGATGTTACATTCTTTGAAGAAACTCCATATTTCTCTGATTCTCTCCTTCCATAATCGAGTTCAACAATACTCTTGAAGTGTTACTAGTCCCTTTTTTGGTCCATCGCTTTCTCCTTTACAAGAACCAGTCTCTTCTATTGGTTTCACTGAAATTGCTCCTGATAATTCTCAACCCAAGCCATCTCGGCCGCCTTTCATCACATATCAGCTTTGTTGGTAGGATCCTAATGCACCATTGGAGGAAATTAAAAGACCAGGCGAATCATGTCCAACTCCAACAACCACTCCTACTACGGACCTTCTCAAAGATAATCTTGAATTGCCCATTGCTCTTCGAAAAGGTATCCGGTCAACCCAAAATCCTCATCCTATTTATAACTTCTGAAGTTATCATTGCCTTTCTCCTTCTTATTTTTATTTTGTATCATCCTTATCTTCTGTTTCAATTCCAAAACATATTCGTGAGACACTTGATCACCCTGAATGCGACAAGCCATGATTGATGAAATGCAGGCTTTTGAGCATAATAGTACCTAGGAGTTGGTTCTCCTTCCTCCTGACAAGAAAATTGTTGGTTGTCTATGGGATAGCATAGTTGGTCCAAAAGGTCCAATTGATCGTCTCAAAGCCCGTCTAGTGGCCAAAGATACACAGATTCATGGCCTTGCCTATGGAGATACTTTTTCCTCGATGGCAAAAATTACTTCAATTCGCCTATTTCTTGCCATGGCTCCCAGCCGTCATTGACCATTGTATAAACTGGATGTTAAAAATGCATTACTTCATGGTGAACTCGAAGAAGAAATTTATATGGAGCAACCGTCTAGCTTTGTTCCTCACAGAGTCTGGATTGGTGTGCAAACTATGACAATCTCTCTATGGGCATAAATAGTTCCCATGAGCTTGGTTTGGAAAGTTTAGCTCCGTTCTCCAAGCTTTTGGGCTGAAACGCAGTGAAACAAATCATTCCGTCTTCTATTGTCATACTTCTTCAAAAAAATATGTTTACTTGGTAGTTTATGTAGATGATATAGTCATCACAGGTAACGACCATGAGAAGATCTCTCAGTTGAAGGAGTATTTGTTCAACCATTTTCAAACCAAGGATTTGGGAAAATTAAAATACTTCCTTGGCATTGGAGTTGCTCAAGATGGAATTATCATCTCAATGGAAATATGCATTAGGCATACTAAGGGAAACTAGCATGTTGGATTGTTGACCCGTTGATAGTCTCACGAATCTAAATCATAAATTGTTACCTAGTCAAGGGGAGCCTTATTCAGATCCCGAGATATCGAAGATATCTAACTCACTATTGCAAGACCTAATATTTCCTTTGTAGTTGAAGTAGTAAGCCAATTCATGTGATCTCCCCATACTGATCATTGAGATGTAGTAGTATGAATTCTAAGATATGTTAATAGGGCCCTCGACAAGGGTTACTCTATGAAGATAAAGGGAATACTCAAATAGTTGGTTATTGTGATGCAGATTGGGTTTACTCCCTTGTTGATAGATGTTCCACCTTGGGGTATTGTGTCTTTGTAGGCGGAAATATGGTCTCATGGAAGAGTAAGAAGCAAAATGTTGTTGCTCGGTCTAGCTTAGAAGCTAAATATAGAGCTATGACTATAACCACTTGTGAGCATATTTGGATTAAACAACTACTTCAAGAATTGAAATTTAGAGAGATCCAACAAATAAAGTTATGTTGTGATAATTAGACAGCTCTTCATATAGCTTCTAATCCTGTGTTTCATGAAAGGACTAAGCACATTGAAATTGATAGTCGTGTTGTTTGGGAAAAAGTTCTTTTGGAGGAAGTTATCACTGAATCGGTTAGTTCCAATGATCAACTAGCAGACATCTTTACAAAGTGCCTTAGAGGGGCCCGGATTCATAAATCTGTTACAAGCTGAGCTTTTAAATTATATGCTCCAGCTTGGGGGGGGGGGGGAGGTTGGAAAAGAAGTAGAAACTAAATTCAGATTCATGTATGTATAGGTTCATGCACATAGAAAATAGCATTCATGAACATAGGAGTTAACACTTACTAATTTTCCTTGTAATCACGAGATGTAATTATTTCAAAGTGTATATAAATATCAAACTTACCGAGTGTTATTACACTCAAGCAATTCAAAAAATCTCTTCTCCAAATTTCACTAAACCTTTCTCAAGTTTTTATTTTTATTTTTATTAATATCAGGGCCCATTCCGACTTGTTGCTGAGGAGGGAAAATCTAAATGCTCTTGGGTGAGTCTTGATGACATCTCAAATATCTATGTTAGAGGTATACTTACCAGTTCTTACAATTCACTATTACTTTTCCCCATCCTTAATACAGTAGTATTATTTTACTCATCATGACTCCCAAATTTTGATTCGATCTGTCTGCCACTTTACTGGCAATGAACATGTTTTTTTTTTCTTTATTCTTATCAATATAAATATCCCTTGTCATATATATGATAATTATTTTTCTACTGATCTGAAAACTAATTAACATGAGAATTCATTTGCATTTTAGTTACTTATTCGTGGCTCTATGGGTTGCATGGGCCAGGACTTAACAATTCTGGCATTCCTGTTCCAACCCTATAATACACTGTAAAGCTGTAGTGACAAAGACTGATAAAATTATACTCACCTTACTTCACTTAAAGTCTCTGTATTCAACCAACAATGCTTTAGAGTCTCTGGAAAAACCATGGATCATAAACATCTATCCGTTTTTGACTCTATAGATTAAATGCAAATATACTGTGGCTTATGCAAGATATATGTATCCTGGATGAATTAGCATGTTGTTAACTGGATATTTATTTATTTACTTATTTGTTTTTTCTAGCCACAGGTTATATTAGAAAACACAATAAAACCTTTACCTGTTTTGTGGTTGAGCAGATTTAGAAAAATCACATCATCAACGTGTGTCTGAGTTGCAACGGCTTCGCTCAATGTATGCTATTCTCTCCTTTAAGATTGCAGGTTACCTATTTCTGTAATTTGTGGATTGATTTAATTAATATGTGCCAAATTGTACTCTTGAAGGAGTTGTATAGCTTCATAAAAAGTGAGAATTCAGGTGGGTACCTATGTTGTTAATTATGATGTACTCCTGTCTTATAAATCCTTATTTGGTTAGATTAGCAACCCCAAACTCGATTTCTTCCTAGACCTACGCATGGTAATCATGCCTGTGTTTAGGGTGTGTTTGGATAAACAGCTTAATTTAGCGCTTATTCAATAATCTCTTTTTCAAATAAGCTAAAAACAACTTATTTTCATAAGCTTCTCTGACAAGTTTATGGAAATAAGCTAAAAAGAGCTTATGGAAAGACCATAAACTATCTGTATAAGTTTAATTCCATAAGTTATTCTCATAAGCTCTTCCAAACGCACCCATAGTCCTATTTGGGCCTTTCTACCATCTGTGTGTGATAATTTCATGGGGTAGCTTTTGAAGACATAAAAAAAACAGTTTGTAGTAGCTCTTTTTTTGTTTTGGTGGGTTACTCCTAGATTTATTTTGACTGGATGCCAGATTCATGTTTCTAAGACTCCCCCAATCTTTTTAGTGTTTATGGTCTGCAAAAATATGACAGATTTGGAATAAGTGAAAGACAGTGGGTGGAAGCACAAGTTGAGAATGCCAAGCAACAGGCTATTCTAACGGCACTTAAATCACAAGTATCATCAGATGAAGCTCACATTCATCTTGATCTCCATTCTCTTAGGTACTTGCCTTTAACTGTAGCTTTAAATGTTAATTTGTTCTTTATAGTGCTGTTATGTATTCTGGCTCTTAAATATGTAAATTCTGACCTCCCTTATGACCAATTTTTCTCGGCTCATGAATCAATTTTTAACTTATCATCTGTACATTATTTTATTATTATCAAGTTGATAGACATACAGGGAAAGAAGCAGTCTTGATTTGCTGAAGTTTAAGGGTTAATTTCTTATAATTGTAAATCAAATATTTTGGTTGGTTGATAGATATACAAGAAAAAATCAGTCTGAGTTGTTGCAAGTTGAGGTGTTAATTTGTTGTAAATCAAACATATAAGGTTTTTGTCCTAAAAAAGTGCAGTTTTAGGCAATAAAATATTTTATTAAAACTTTAAAAGTGTTTTTAGGATTTGGGTTTTCAAAAGCACTTTTTTGTCAAGACTGTTTTTTAAAAATATTTCTCTTGTTTCGTGATGGTATTGTGTGGTGTAATGTTCAGGGCATTCTGAATTGAAAGGTGAACTTTCAACATCTTTTGTTAATAAATGCTTTTTTTATATGAATAATGTGATGTGGTGTAATGTTCAGGAGAAAGCATTCAGAATTGAAAGGAGAACTTTCAAATCTTTATAGCCGTGAAGAAAAGCTGCTATCAGAGGTTTGTTACTACACAGCTTGTGTCCTAGGCTTGTTGTACCGTCAAGCTAATAATACCATTGTCTGCTTCCTATGAAAATGATTGGACTTTTCTGTCGAATGGGCCACATCATTAGCAATTTAGCATTTAGCAGTTTTAGTTATGTGCTATGTGAATTTTGAAGGTCTTGCAGACGCATTCACCATTCTCTAACATTTTCAAGGTTCACTTTTTTCTTTTGTCAGTTGTTTTGAAGGTTAGTCCTTTTTCCAGCCACATTGTTAAGGATGACATTAATGTTAGTCTGTTATCCATTCTCCTATTAGATCTAAAATAACTGCACTGCTAGGTAGGAGGCATTATACTTGGTAACTACTTCATAGACTATTCCACCAAAAGAGTTTATGCTGTATGCATGTTACAGCTTCAATGGTCTACCATTTTTTTCATAAAGAAATGAAGCAAGGGAAAAACATGAAGAACTCCCAGCTTTTGATGTTTCATTTTGTTCAGTATTTGTTAAAGACATACCTTGAATGTAGGGAAAAATAAAGTTATTCAACAAATTGATGGGTTTCGCTCTATGAAGCCCGGATACTCCAAAAATGGAAATGTATCCGTGTCATACCCGTATCCGAGACTGATAATTGTAGGATGCTTCCGGATACGTACCTAAGAAGTATTCTTTTTTTATTTTTTAAAAATTTTCTTTTACCTGATACTCGTAGGATATTTCCGGATACGTATCCAATAAGTATCCTTTGGCAGAGTTGTCTCTTGATGAACTAGACATAGAAGTCATACTTTTTCTGGATGACGGTAATGGGGAGAGGCGACTGAACCAGTTAGCATTACATAGTAATTTAGTAAAAGATTTTTTTTAATTGTTGGCAATTATATAGAGCCAAGATTTGTTTTGAGTTCTATTAAAGTTGCTTTTGTTGATATTCTAACATAAGGGAAATAATACATTATGATATAGGCAGAAACTGTATTTTTTTATTATGATCACAGGTATCTTTTTATAAATTGTGATCATCATAGTTATATGAAAAATGATCGTTGTCTCTTTCTTTACAAATATTCCGCATCTATATAAAATATATGTTTTTCTATAAATTTTTTTAACGTATCTAGGCCGTATCGTATCATGAATTTCAAAAAATTGTCTGTATCCCCATATCCGTGTCGTATCGTACTAAGTATCCGGGCGTCATAGGTTTCACTTTGTCAATGAGCCAATTGACCTAAAAGTTTGAGCTGTCGAGCAAGGAACAAAGAATGACTCTTATAACTTTGTCTTAATACAGTTATGTAATTCATCATGGCATTTTACATTGAGATCCTGAAGCTACCTAAACTAATGGAAAAATGATTTAATGGGAAATACTTAATCAGATGAAACAGAACTCTGTCATTGAATAATTAAAAATGGTACTGACGAATTATATCCTGGGGGATTCCTTCTGGTTTACTTGGATATTATCATTTCTATGTTCTAACGTATTCTACGATTTTATGATATATGTCTGATAACATTTTCTTCCCTTTTTAGACTATTCCAGATTTGTGCTGGGAGCTAGCTCAACTCCAAGACACATACATTTTGCAAGGTATTTTCTCAACTCTATACTACTAGGAAGATATTCAATTTCATTTTATTCTACTTTTGTATTTTAGATGTCTTGTACAAATTTATTATGGCTCAAATCTTTTATCCTCTAGGTGATTATGATTTGAAGGTCATGCGCCAAGAGTACTACATTAACCGGCAGAAATCAGTAAGCTTAGCCACTTAATTGTTGATTATGACTTATTTCTAATTATGTCCTTGAGACTTGAGATATGATGGTTACATTCATGTTTACATCCTCCAATTTGATATGGTTCCCTAAATTGTTGACCCCGCACTTAAAAAGTAATCAGACATTATTTTGATGCATAAAATATGTTGAATGTACATAGTTTTATGCAGGAGGCATTTGCCTAACGGCCTAACCTATTTTCTGAACATAGCTGTTTTTTCCATGAATCTGTCTTCAGTTCGGAGCGTACTGTATTTAGTATCAAAGCTTGGTGATTTTTTTCTGCTAAATATTGCTGAGATTTTTTTCCCTTATGGGTTTTGCTTTTTCTTTGTTGTTGAGGGATACTGGCTTTACCTTCTTTGCTTCTAGTTTTTATTCTTGATAGAAACAGAAAAATACTGACTCGAATTTAAGGATCTAAATGCCTTTCTGGATACTTGTTTTTTCACAGAACAAAATGGGGTTGGGTGATCTATGTAGCGGAACAACCTAGTTGGAAAAGGCTTTTGTTGTTGTTGTAATTATTTTTCCTTTTTCTCGAAACAAAAAAGTTTCAATTAGTTAGTCAAAATTTTAGCTGGTACATTGACTTTCCTGGATTGTGTTATTTTTCTTTAGTTGGTCATGGTCATCAATAAAATGTAGAATATCATGACCATTTCTTTGTTCATTTTTCCAAGGAGGCAATTTATAATATTGGAGGGTTTCATTAGTTTAATACCTGGAATTGTCATCTGTAGCACTACTATCATAATTGTGCTATATGATCTTTAACCTTAAAATTTTTGTACATGTATTTAGCCTTTGGTAACAAGCACTAAATTCTTGTGGCAGTTCATATACCATCTCATCAATCTGCTTGCTAGGCATCAGTTTTTAAAGATAGCCTGTCAATTGGAAAAGAAGCAAATGCTTGGAGCATATTCTTTGCTTAAAGTTATTGAGTCTGAGCTCCAAGCATACTTGTCTGCAACCGAGGGACGAGTGGTATGTATCCTTTTACAATTTTCCATTTCACTTTTTCTTTAATTTTCTTTTATAATTCTTTTGTCATTGCTTTCTTTTGCAAACATTTTATTTGGTTGTGGTAATGGTATTTATTACTCTCATTTTAGTTCAATATCTCCTTTTACCCTTTATTCTCTAACCTCCCTGACTCTGTTTGCACATGGGTACATCTAGAGTGAAGTTGATCTTTTAGGTTGCCTCCTAAACAAAAATGTACTTAAAATTATGGGACCATTTATTTTGCATATCTGTCTAAACCAATGTGAGAGGGAAGGCATGCAATAATAAGGTGTATCATTCATGACTTGTTGGTTGCACTTGAAAAATCTTGGTGTTTAAAATAGTTGGTAGGTGGTTTTGTAATGCCATGCTAAGGATACTAGTCTATTAAACAACTTTACCTTTTGCCCCTTTTGCCACTACAATGCCCTTGAGAAGATATTTTCTCTCTCACCAAGCTCTAGGACTTTCTGAACCTAAAACTACATTGCTATGTGGGTTTTGCAATCTTGGCATTACCTATATTTTCCTTGGTAATCCCTAGCTTCAAAATTATATTACAGTTTACCGTGGAATTTCTACTTTTACATTTTGAACTTTCCTTGTGGTGGTTTGCAGGGTCGTTGCCTGGCCCTTATTCAAGCTGCATCTGATGTTCCAGAACAAGGGGGTGTACATGACAGTGATCATTTTTTGCATGCTATTAGAGACCTGCTAAAAGTTTATTCAAGTGAAGAATCTCTCATCAAATTGTTATGATTTATTCAAGTTAATATGTCTTGTTAGCCTTCTAATGAGCTGTCTTGTCCATTTTCTTGGTACTCTACTTGTTTTCCCAGATACTCAAGCTGTATTATCAACATATGTGTCAGCACCAGGAATTGTCCAGCAGATATCAGCTCTTCATTCAGATTTGACGACCCTTCAGTCAGAGCTTGAGAATTCTCTTCCAGAAGACAGAAATAGGTGTATTAATGAACTGTAAGTTTTTTGACCTTAGTGGCGGTTGATTCAATGATGAGACCTTTGTATGTAGCATCATAGAGGATTCTTAATCCTCAGTAGCCTAATGCAAATAACAGTGCACTTTTGGATGACAAAAGTATATTTTTTCTATTTTCTTATCACTATCAGAGGGTCAGGATATTTGACACCAATGAATAATTTTTTCGCAGGATGAGTTTCTCACAGTATACACCATTGGATTGAAATCTACATCATGACATCATGCTCATAAAATTTCATGTTAATTTAACAATGTTTTGTACTCCAATGAAATGTCTTAAATGTTTATATACTTTTTAAAGAAACTAAAATATCAACCACTTGATCACATACTTATAATTGTTTAATTTATCTAAAATTTGGCGTGCAAGATCTGCATTATACTGATTCAATGGTTAGATTAATCAAAATAATTTTCCATAACAAGTCATTGGTTGGTGTAAGTGTAAAATTGTATATTGGGGTCATTTAATATTCTTAACAATGAGAGAAAAAGGAGATAAACCAGAAGTTTTAGAATGGAAACTGACGCTATCTGTCAGTGTTCTCTTATTTTTATTCAAATAGTGAGCTTGTTCGACAAGCTACACAACTTTACAAAGAATCTTATACTAATAACAATAAACAACTATTTATCTAACAGATACAATTCTTAAAACCATTGGAGGCTGATATTTCTGTGAATTTAGCGTTTATGAAGGTGCGGAAATTTACCAAAACTAGGACATATATGCTTGCACAAGTAATTTGTGAAATTTGGAGCTCATGTCTAGATAATTTATGTATTTACATCAGATTAAAAGTTGCTGCATGTTTTTAGTAACAGACAATTTCCCATATTGGTAAGGTCTGAGGTGCCAACCTAATTTGGATTTCTTTCCTTATTGTGATGCCTTTGCATGCCATTTGTTACTTTAAAAAAATAATTGTGGAAGCATTCATGTCAATCCTTAAATCTATAGGTGCACCCTTATTCAAAGTCTGCAGCAATTGCTCTTTGCATCTTCAACAACAGCACAGCCAATACTGACCCCTCGGGTATGACTCTCAGATTTGCTTTCATGGCTTCATGATTTTGCTGTTAGCATATTAAATTATTTTTCATTTTTATTTTCTGTTTTTAGTTGTCTAAGTTTTTTTCAGATATATGTTTCACAGTTCACACTAGGGCAAGAATGGTATTCACAATATAGTACCTATGTAATGTGTAGGCTTTTCCTCATGTTAAAGTTTAAATGTATTTCAATGAGAACATAAATGGCGGCATTTTATTTGTATTTTGGCTATTGTATTTGTGAATTGAATGGAAGCTAGTTAAATTAAAGGGATAGATGAAGTCTGAGGGAAACTCCGTAGGTGAAGCGGTTAAAAAACCTTACTTTAAATGGTTTTGTTGATTATTTGGTTTTTAGTATCCAGTGGCGTTGATTGATTCATTTAGCCAAGGGACAATGCTTGATTGTTGTTATTGTTGTACGGCTACTTCTTATTGCTCATTTTCTTGTATGGTGAAAGTGAACACATATATGGAGGTTTCACCTGATTCAGTGATAATGCTAATGTTAATATTTTATTTATTATTGTAATTTATGACATATAACCAAGGTACTTTTGGATTTCTTTATAAAACAGTTCAGTTAATTATTTTGTCAAGACCGTTATTGTTAAAAAATTAAAGGTAGTATTCCTTTGTTTTTGTTGGGGTTTTAAGGGAATAGATTACTTTTTGCTGGTATAATTGATAATAATGCGGAGCTTATTGAAGTAATCTGACATTTGACTACATTTCTTAGCAATTTGCACCTCATTGTCTGGATCAAAGTCGTCTAAAAATGGGCATATAAGTTTTTTCACTTTTGGATTGTATTGTTATTTACGTTTGTTTTGTTTCATGCTTTATTTAGCCATTAATGAAAGAGCTTGATGAAATGGAAAAGATTAATGCAAAGCTCTCTGCTGCTGTGGAAGAGGTGACCCTAGAGCATGTCAAGAAGAATGAGGTAATGTGTCTTTAAGGTTCTGTTTCATCTCATTTGTTTTGCACGCTACCAGATCTGCGAACATCAAGGTCTTTGATCATATCTGTTTGTGGCTTGTATACCAGCAATAGTTCCTACTTATATATGTCTTGAGCATTGAGCTTTCCATCATGCCATCTAATCAATAATGTCCCGGGCAATGATTTTATGAAGTAATCTTGCTTATTTAATTGCTTCTAATTGATTTCCATCTTGTGCAAAATAAGTGGAATTCTTATCTAAGCTTACTATATTAATTAAAAGAAATTAAAGTGTTAACACTTGTCAGTCACAAAATGCATGCACGCATTAGAATTTATGCTCATATTAACGTGATCCATTAACTAGATTTTGTTCTTTAGTGACAATTTTATACCAATTTTCAAGCCTTGTCCTGTATTCCTACTTAATGCCATTCTTCTTCCTGCTTTTTATTGTTGAGGGGTGATCTTTCTTGAGTTTGAGTTTATATAGGAGCTTTACATTGATAAAGGTTTAAGGCTCACTGAGGCACACGCAACAACATAAGCGTGGGAGGGATAATTTATCTGACGCACTAAAATGCTATATGATTCTTTCACCCCAAAAAAAAAATGCTAGGCTTATTTTTTATACAGTAGACTAGAATATGCAACTCCACTCCCCTGACATCCTGAATTGAGAATTAGAAAGAGAAGATGTCTTGCTTTTCTCTTAGTAACTCTTTTACACAGTACCTTTGACGAAATAATTCACTGATACAAAATACTTTTGATCTTCTTGTATCTGAAAACTTAAAATACAAGTTTATCAATTTCTGAAATTCGGGCCTTGTTTGTTCACAAAAAAAAGGATGTTAATTTTGGGTTCTAAATCATTGTAGTCACTCTTGACCCATACTGAATTTTTTCTTCATACCAAAACTCATCACTTTCACTCTTCCATTTCCACCCCTTCTAATATTATATCACTCTATTCCTAGAGGAAGTAATTGTTTGCATGAATGTAGAATGCAAGAGATTCTGAACATATTTCTGTTATATTACGACTTTGATCGAGACCCTTACATCATTTAGAAAGATTCTGAACCTATTTCTGTTATGTTAACTGAAACTTGATTTGCACTCTGACATCCAGATTGTGAAACATCATTCACAAGAGATTGGACTTCAAAGGCGAGTGTTTGTCGATTTCTTTTGCAATCCCGAGCGGTTGAGGAGCCAAGTTAGGGAGCTGACTGCTCGTGTCAGAGCCTTGCAAATTTCCTAGCAAACATAAGTTCTCTTTTCTCTTTTTCTGTTACTTTTTCTTCAGTTATTTCATTATTTTTCCTATATGCTCTCCATCTTCACCGAGTGAGGAATGTGCTATCCTGTGTTTGAATCAGTGCTTTATGTTTGGAACATATATTTGCTGAGTTGTATATATCAATATCAGAAAGACATTAAATTTGGTAGTCACTGCAGCCTTCTTGAAAACTGGACTGGTCATTGCAAATTTCAATGTTTTCAATGTTTCAATATTTTTAACAAAATGTGGAACCAGATCAGCAAGAAAACCCGTAGCGGTTCGATGATTGACTGATTTCAGATCGGTTCAACGGTTCTTAGGTTGTTTCTTAAAACAGCAGGTTGAGCAGCTTCCAGACTAGCCAGGTTTGGTCCCTTGTTGAGCGGGTCGGACCATCCAGTCTAGTTTTTACTGTGATACTATTTACAAGACAATTGAGAACTCTGTTGTCTGCTAAAAAGAAAAAAAGAACTCTTCCATATGGACTGAACCAAGGTGAGATTTTTGAACACTTGAGTTGAAGCCGCAAGAAGTATTTGTATAATTAGTGGCTATGCACCATTATTACACGATTGTGGGTTGTCTGGCAAGTAGCCTATGTTGATTAGCCTGTTATGAAAGAGTTATACTTTGAGCTGTTTTTTTTTTTTTTTTTTTTTTGTCTAAGGGAAGACAAGAAGTCTTACATGAGAGAAGAGAATGGGAAAGGGGCGGA
This sequence comes from Ammopiptanthus mongolicus, assembly GCA_039655645.1. NCBI lineage: Eukaryota > Viridiplantae > Streptophyta > Magnoliopsida > Fabales > Fabaceae > Ammopiptanthus > Ammopiptanthus mongolicus. Next base: position 91,809,255 of record CM077346.1, read on the forward strand.
GTTGAGGTTTAAACTTGTGCACTCACAAATCATATCTCAGCTTAACCAACCGAGTTAACTCGAGAAAACTACTCTATGTTGTTTATTAAGTGATAACAATTCAAAGACCCATTTTATTGGGTGGTAATGATTGTGGTTTAAATCACTTAATCACAGACTCTGATATTATGTTAAGATTCAACTTTTTTAGACTCTAGTTTTATATTAAGAATAAACTTTTATAAAAGCCAATGAGTTTATATCTTTATAAATATGAGCTCTTTTGAAATTAGTCTTTGAGAAAAAATTTATGGGTTTGGGTCCTCCATGTTTTTAGTCCCTCTAAAAATAGGATCTTTTGAAATTAGTCCCTAGAATTTTTATATGGGTTTGCCACCTCCATGTTTCAAAACTTTTGTTTATAGTCCTCACTTTTACTTGGCGTACAAAACATGGTTAGATGACTATCGATTTTTTTAATCAAAACTAAAGGTCGAAAGCTACTATGTTGGCCCTCTACCCCTCACTTAAGCAATTGCGACTAGAGCTGAGATATTAGAGGATCGTGCCGCCTCAAAAGTTGCCACCTTAGCTACTATGAGCTCTATCTCCTCGCGACTCCTTTCCTCAACCATAGACGTAACAACAGTTGATAGAGCCAGACTTGAATGATACGAGGGGCTAATTATAAAAAATTAAAGTTCATCCCATAGTTTTTTGAGCATCAACTTGGACAAATTTGTAAGCATGGGTTTGAACAAAAAGAATAAGGTTGGGCAATCAACCTTTGGTGTTGGGTTCTCTTTCGTCTTACTAGACCACCTCCTGTGCGAGTAGTGCTACAACTGTTGTCATCAAAGCGCCACCGTCGATGAACCTCACCAAATGAAATGGGTGTCATGCTTGCTTAGGTCAATTCTTTTTAGGTTAGGTGTGATTTATAAGTCTCAAATTACACACTACACATTATCTTAAATCCTCATTTCATTTCAAAATTTTCTCTCATTCTCTTCTTCTTCCTAAACACCATCTCTCTTCTCTTCTCTTTCTTTCTTTCTTCTTTTCCTATTTTCCTCTTTTTCTTTCAAGATTTAAATGGTCCCTCCCTCTCTACATGGTTTATAGGTTGATGACTTAACCAAATGAACTAGAGAGCTTGTCATACAACAAGCCTGACAATACACACCTCGTGATTGACAATGGTATTGACACCACCGTAACGAGTGCTAAATTAGGTTTTTCTTTAATCTATGTAACGACGTAGACTATAAACAAAAGTTTTGAAACATGGAAGACTAAGATTTTGTTTGGCAAGATCAATTCGCTAGCTTATAGTGGTTGAGTTTGTAACCCGTTTGGTAAATGTTTTTCTCACTAGCTTATAACGTATTTTCCAGATGCTATTTCAAGTAGCGTTTGAGTTTATAATTCATAGCGTATTATTTTTTTTTTTTTTCCATTTTTATCCTGATTAATTTACTTAATTCCTCATTTATCCTCTTTTAAATAAAATAAAATATAATAATCTTAATATTTTCATTTTAGGTCTCACGTTTAAAATAACATATAAACAATTGATAAATAATTAAAATAAATTCAAGTATTAAAAGTGATAATTATTTTAAAATAATATATATATATATATATATATATATGTAAAAAAATATATAAACATTTTCTTTTATGTCATTTTATATTTATCAGCTAGTTCAACTGTTAATTTTATCAAATACTTCAAACTCTATCAGCTAGCTTATCCGCTATCAGCCAGTTTATCCACTATCAGCTAGTTTTTAAACAAAGCTTAAAACTCATAAAAAATAGGTTACGGAATAATTTAAAAAAAATCTCATATTTACATAGATGAAAAACTTATTTAAGCTTTACTTTATCACATGTGTCATGGGTTAGCTAACAGAGATCAATTAACGAAAGGGATTGTAAATAAAACTTTTGAAACATCAAAACTCAAAAAAAAAAAAATCAAGCTAATTTTTAAAGAGTCCATATTTACATTTACATGGACTAAAAAATTATTTTAAAAAAAAGAAGAAGGACGAAATATAAAATCCAAGTAACTATGGCACATGGGAGTCTCAATTATTTTTCTTGAAAATTCTATAGAACTCGTTAAAAGTTATGTAGGTATAATAGCCACACTACTAAAACAGAATATGCACCAAGATACTCCCAACTATACCTCTTCCCCAAATAAAACACACACACATCGACAAGATAACTTCAGGATAAACTAAATATCAATGCTTATATCAATAGTTGAGATGTCTCACGTAAGCAGTTAAGAAGCAATACAAAAAATAGTTCCTAAGCACACGCCCTGGTCTATGTTTAAAATTGCATTCGCCTAAACGATTATGTTAGCCTAGAAAGCGACTGCAACAGAATCCAATGACTCTTTAAAACAATAATCATTTTTCTGAACCTATTAAAATGTGCTAAAGTAAATCTTTATTGGGTTAAATATTTTTTTAGTGCCTTAAAAATGAACGGATTTTGGTTTTGATTCTAGTAAAAAAAAAATTTTGTTTTCATCCCTCTAAAACTTAATATCATCGTTTAACATTCATTTTAGGATAGATAAATATAATTCATTTAGGGTTCAACGAAAATTTTATTGGACTCATATTCTAACATGATATCATAGAGGTCATTGGATGTCACTTGGGATGACCATATGACCTTTTATTAGACACATAAGTAGTTAATGAATGTCACATGACAGTAGGGATCAAAAATAGTAATTTTAGATTTTAGAGGGACAAAATCCAACGAAATTTTTTTACATGAACTACAATCAAAATTTGCTCATTTTATGGGATCAAAAACATATTTAACCCATCTTTATTTCAGTGCATAAGACTAAAGAGAAATTGCAAGGTGCAAATACAAACACAAAGGCACCGAAGATAAACCAACCAACCGCTTGATTATGGGACCACGCCACTCTCCTTACATGCAATCAAATTGAGAATATTTAGTGGGATGGATAAGTAGCGAAAGCAAAATCCAAATGAATTTCCTCCTACTCACTATTCATTTACTGTAACCCTGCATTATATGCCATTTTCATTAAAAATCCAATCACTACCTAATGGTTGGTTTGACCTTGGAGTATTTTTCTTGGACAAAATTTAAGTAAAGTTTCTTAAATACATGTAATGAAAAACATAGTTATCGGGTTTTCTCGTTACCCTTACGGACCGTATATTGAATTCGTCGTACCGCATATTTCGTACAAGGTTCACCTTAAAAAAAGTCTTGTAATAATAAAAACGTAAAAAATGAAGAATTGTATACTAAATGACTCATGTACCGTGTAACCGTACTTCGTAGATAAAAACATAACATATCAATGACACCTACCTAAGTTATGTCAATTTTTCTTTCAGTCATGTTATTTGTACACAAAACTTGATAACATTAACCACATTTTGTATGTCATCAACCACAATTTCGACAACATTAAACCACTTGTCAAATACCCACATGACATCATTAATCACGATTTGTATATCCATTAACCATATTGTTTGATGTCTGGATATACAAATATCATTTTTATTTTTCTTTTTCTTTGCCCAATATCAATTTACAATAATGTTCTTGCCTGGAAATTTTAAGTAATACAATGATTAGTTTTACTTTTATACTGTAGTATCAGTTTGTATAAGATATTCAAGCAAATTTATTGAATATTTTATGCAAATAGAAGAATCAGTAAGTGCACAAAGGCCTTGTCTTCCTCTTTGTTGCTTTATGCTGTCGCAGGATTCATCTGGTTGTTTTCCTTGAAGCCATTGTAATAGTTTAAAGGGCATGATGCATATATAAAATGGAGGCTAAAAGGAAGAGAAGAGCTATCTGCTCTGGAAAATGAGGAACTGGATGGGTTGGAGTTACTTCAGGAGCTTGTCTATCTACACAGTTAAGAGTATCCTTCGGAAAGTCACTTCAAACTTGAGGATTAAGCCTCAAGGTAAGTAACAGACTGCATGAGACACTATTATAGTTAGCCAAATTGTGAATTAAGTATGCATAGAGCCATAGACATATCAACAATCTTGAATTACCAAGAAGTAAATAAGTTAAGTTTGTATCTGGTTTGTCCCTGATTCTTTGTTTATGTATGGTTTTGAGTTTTGACTACAGGACACAGAAATGGGCTTCTTAGTCTTTATAAGGACATGGAGTCTTGTGGGGAATATGCAGATATACAAGTCATGTGGAAAATGATTCAGTCTTCTTCTACTCAATATGCTTGCAACAAGAAAAAGACCAATAGGTCTTCTTCATATTGGATGATCTGTTTTAGGCCAACTTGAATTCTTTTTTTGAACATCATCTAAATGGTTCCAGATTTTCTTGATGCACTAGTCCAGGTTTAGAGTATGATTGGTTGGAGTGAAGAGAGAAGGGAATGGGACTTTCCTTCATGTCTACACAGAACATATCAATTTCATACCTTCGCCCTCTACTCCTTCCATCATATCATTAATTTTGTTACCATAGGAAGTGAGTGAATGATGTGAGTCCAAATTTGAATCTCATGTAGAAGCCAGTACCTGAATTTAGTCTATATTGTGGGTCAATATTTTGTCGTAGTTGTCCAAACATAACATGCTGAGACCACTAGCATGAACTGGCCAAAACTCAATACATTTCTGTCATTTCCTTCGGGGTAAAATAAAATAAAATTGTTCCTAGATGAATCAAGCAGATTAAACCACCTAAACTGAGTATTTTGATGGGGAATGCAAATGACATGAATGATGAAGTTGATGCAGGTGTGGATAGTTGTGGTCATTCAGCTTTTACCAATATCCGAATTGGCAATTTCCTTTTTATGCATGCCATGACTCTTTTGCATTGAATAATTGATACAAATTTATGTTCACTTCGAAACATACTAACCTCTTTTAAGTAATTCAATGTATTGGTATCATTAGGTGGTGCTTTTGATGCTTTTAATTCCCAGGTATAGAATCGAGGTAGCCTTCAATTTTCCCTTTGGGGATAATTTTCTTTTTCTAGTATTTTGCAGCATATAGATATACATGACAATTTTCTAACAATCACAAGTTCCTTTAAACCCAAATAGCCAACGTCACTATTATTTCTGACAAAGATAACTGAAAGCGGCTAACAGATATAACTGCATAATAATGGCTTGTAGCCTTTTACATGTGAAACTAGCATCCACATTCCACATTACTCTGAGTTGCTAAATATCAGTACCAAGGAAAAGCACTTACATACGTTTCTACAATAGAAAACAACCCACAAATTCATAAAGGACCAAATGTAAACGAAGACTAAATGCTGATCAAGATCATGCAGCATTTTCCTAATGAAGAAGTTCTTGATCAAAGTGCCAAACACCTGCAAGACACAAAACATTAATTTTATTAGAACCCAATGGTATTAGTCCTACTTATGGTTTCTTTCCTTTCTTTCTATTAGGAGGGAAAGTACCAAACTAATGGATAGGTACATGTAAGGGCAAAATTAGTGGGCCCATATGAAAAATGATGTTAGCTATATACATACCATGACCCTTTCCAACCCTTCTCAATTGAGCCACATATTCTGATATCTTCTTAATTGCTTCAACCTGTACAAAAGAAAACAAGATGTTTTGGCATATGCAGTAGTAATGTAAGGAAAATACAAAGAAGAAAGGGGGGGAGCAAAGTTTGGGAAACCCCCATATGTTGTTGAAGCAATTTTTTCCTCTCATTTTTCCTCTTCTAAAATTCTTGGCCTAATTTTAAATTCCATAAGTATATATGAATCACCAGCCTCACTATGGTTTAGATGAGTTTCACCTGCTCTGTCAAAAACTCGCTTTCAATGAAGTCTGCCATTTGAGGGTCATTGTTGCGGTCTGCCACCTATTATTCACAAATCTTCATTGATTAGCCTTAACAACTATGGATCAAAATATCCAATAATTTAAGTTCCTCAGGAAAAAAAATGCAACCAAAAGCTGAAGGTAAAAGAGGCATTACACTGTGCACATTCAGGAGTTTCTCGTTTGTTAACTTCTCCAAAGACAAAGCTAATTCCATAGCTGAATAAAGCGAAAGAGGAAAACATAAAATCAAAGGTTAGCAGCATAGTTAATGGTTTGAACAAATGAATATGACAAAGCAGGATGCACAATTTCACAGCTCTACTGTGTCAAGCTGCAAACAGAAATGGTCAAGGCATTGAGAAATAGAAAAGTTTGTAATGAAATCAGCATACTCACCATACAATGCATCCCCCTTTTCCTGATGCTCAAATTCTGAGGGGACATTCTTGATAGGGTGCAGTATTACTCTTCCACCGCGAATGTTCTAAACAATTTAATCAGCGCCAATGTGGCATACAAGTCAATACAGTTATTGTAAGAGAACTTTACAAATGTTTTATCTGCTTCATGAGGTGTCAAACAGAGAAGTAAAAATTCAAAACCAACCTGATATTTCATAAGCTTTTCAGCATGTTCTCTTTCCTCTTCACTAGATTCCTTGAAGAACCTGTTTTCAACAATAGCATCGCATGAAATTAGAAACCTGTTTGAGAAATGGAAGAAACAAATAGAAGGAGGAGGCATATGTGGTTTTGTGTTTGTTACTTGGCAAGTCCCTTGAGAGCAATGTTGTCCCTGTCAAAGTATGCAAACATGGAGTGGTACACATAGGAAACGTTGTATTCCACACTGTGACACACAATTAGAGAGAAAAATATATTAGCATAGGAAGAAATAGATGGAATAATGCTTTTTATACATCACCCACCACTCACATCTCTTCACAACTAGAGTATAGCTGTACGGATGTTTCATTTGAAACTAGTAGCTCTAATCAAATGGTTAAAACTTATCAGATGTGAAAGTTATGTGTGTACAAGGGTGTGTGATTAGAATCATTCAATGAGATGGATGCAAAAAAAATGAAATCATTTAAAAGAAGTAACACATGAATAATTTAGTGCTCCATTTTTTTTATTTTTTTGAAAATATAGTATTTTGATTCATTGGAGAAGGCATTGCTTTCAGCATGATTTTTTGAAGACTACCAAAATTCAAATAGACCACAATTTTTTTATATGCACAAGAGTATTCGCTAATAGTCGGAAACTAATCCCCTTGGAGGCATAGAGATACCCTTTCAAAGGGTAAAGATCACCGAAGAAGGGTATTCGAAGGGGGGTTTGTCTCTCCTAACAAAACATTTTCCACTCACACGGTCTTGACAGCATGACAGCATGATTAAGGAACTCAGCTATCTACCAACTCAACTATTTACTAAATAGATCACATTTTAAAATTATGGCTATGCGACTAACCCTGGGACATGAGATTTAAAAAGGTAATAACAATAAATCTTGAACATTGAATCTTATTTGAATGACTAATATTAAAAGATAAATACACTAAACTTTATATATGTATATAGGCTAGATTTGCTAACAAAAAATACCTATTTAAATAAGAAAACAAAAAACGAACTGAGAAATATAGAAGTGCTTACTTTATCTGCTCGTTAATTGCAGATTCACACTCATCTAAATACTTCTGACGAGCCAATGAAACTTGAGGTGCTGTTGGAACAGCAAGAGCATCATTGTTAACCTCCTCAAATGGTTCAAATATCACCCCAGTTAAAGGCATGGTTGATGCAAAAACCCTGAGATCTCTGCTACTCCATTTCTTAGTAAGGCTCAGAGAAGAATGTGAGGAGGAAGATATAGCAGCAAAGCTCAAAGAAGAACAAGTTGGCTTTCTCATTCCATCCCCAACAATGGTCGAGAGAGGAGAAAATGCAGAAAAGGATGAAACTTCGGAAGAAACAAAAGCCATTTTGGTAGAATCTTCAAATGGGTATTTCCACAAAGGGTTGAGATTAAAGAGAAAGGAAGTTAGAAAATGGAGAAGAATCAACGGCGGCTGTGAAGGTTGATGGTACTGAGCGACAAAGGAGATCTAAGTAGTGGTGGCGAGGGGCATTTTGGGAGTTTCAGATTACGATTTGTCATTGTGGACCGTTGGATGAGGAACACGTGGAGAGAAAGGATTGAGTGACAAGAAGGGGCGTGTGGCGGCCTCGTGCCCTATCCAGTGTGAATGCGTAATTTAAGGAAATTTTCGGTCCACATGGCGATCATTACGAATATTAGGTACTTTTATGTTACTCACTCGCTCGAGTATCAAATGTGATCATACTCGCGCTCAGAACAATTCGAACTATTTTTTAAGTGATTAAAAAAGATATTCATTCATTCAAATTGGTAAAATACATCAAAAACAACACAAATTCAACATTACAAAAAATCAAAAAGGATAAATATGCGAACAAACTCACAACACCCAAGTTAATAGCATAAAACGATAAAATGTCTATAAATGTGACAAAATCAAAGTGATCGGAATACCCATATCTCCGGATCTGTAACGTTGACACCCAAGTCTTGATTGAATCTGTAATAGATCAAAGCTGATATGTCAACCTGAACCAAACAAATACCGGAACAAGACGGAAAACCAAACAATGCCGCACCAAAATGACTAACAAAACAACACCGCACTCAGACGACGAAATCACGGAAAAACACGAAAGAAAAATCAAATGTATGTTGAAAAAAAAATTATTTAGATAAAAGGAGAAAAAAAATGATGTAGAGGAGTGATTCCAGGCTAGAAAATGGCCTAAAACAACCCCTCTGATGGATGAGAAAGAAGGAAGAGAGGAGTAGAGAGAAGGCTGAGAGAGAGGGGCGGCTCAAGGATTTACGATACTTTGTATTCTATAATTCGACCTATTTTTTAAAAATTGGTTAAATTGTTTTGTAAATTCTTATAATTTTATTAGAAAATTCAATTAATTCCCTATGATTAACAAAAAGGTTTAAATAATTTGTTCATCTTTATAAATAAAGCGGGATTTTTAATTTGGTCAACATACCTAAAAAGTTTTAAAATTGATTCCTACATGTGCAAAAGTTTGTAAATTCGTCTCTGCCATAAATTGATTCCATAAATTCGTTCACCTAGATTGCTCATTGTGTAAAGCTAAACTATAAAGTTGGTTCCTTTACGTGTCACACATTTTCATCTGATCTTTATATCTACAAGGTTTTTAAATTGATCCCTACATATGCAATCGATAATTATTCGGTCGTTAAGTAATGTTAGACACCAACCCTGTTTAGTAATTTGATTTAACTAATTTACTATCAGTTTAGTATTGAATATGTGGGGTCACACACGAACGAGTATCCCAATCTTTCTTAAGAGATTATTTAATTTATTATTCGATAACTTAAATCTGAGTATTTAACTTAATTGAATAAATAAATTTTAAATTAATGTAATATTATTATATTCTTTACTAACCCCTAGAATACAATTAATACATGATACAATCATATGAAGAGACTATTTGGCACATCCATTTTGCGAGCTTATAGCAGATGGAAAAGTAGTCCTGTTTGGCAAGCGTCTCTATCACGAGCTTATAACGTTTTTTCACGAGCTTATTACGTTTTTTTCCAGACATTACTTCAAGTAGCATTTGAGCTTATATCTTATAGCGTTTCATTTTTTCTCTCTTTTATCCTTATTATCTCATGTTAATTTCAGCTCTATCCTTTTAATATAATATTAATTAATAAAAGATGAGAATCTTTTATGTAATTGAAAGAATCTTACATTTTTATTTTAATCATTATACTATTTTCGCTCTTTTGGATTATTTTTTATTATCAATAATATTGGTGATTTATTATTTTTACTCTTTTTATATAACTTAAATTTTTTTTATAATAATTCTTTCAACATTTATTTGATAATATATATTATATATATAATAATATATTTTTATATGATAATATAACATGGTAAGATTAGCATTTATATAAAAATTTTATTTATTTATATATAATAATGTATCAACATTTATAATATTAACTTATATATGATTCTTTTAATATATAAACAATATTTATATAAAAAAGGTATTAACACATGTCCTTTTATATTTTTCAGCTAGTTCAACCGTTAATTTTACTAAACACTTCCACACAAAATAATCTAGTTTATCCGCTATCCGCTATTCGCTATCCGCTATCTCATCTGCTATCCGCTATCAGCTAGCTTATCCGCTAACAACTAATTTTATCAAACAAGCTCCAAGTAGTTAAGTTTGGATTAGAAAAACAAAAGTTTTAAATTACCAAAAAGAAAAGAAAAAGAAAAGTTTTCAAATTTAAAGTACAACGTTATAGACATGATATCAACAACGGTTATACTTTGAGATGGTATATAACAAGTCACCAATAATTTGAAAAATCGTATTAGATAGAACTAAAGCTGCACCACGTTTCCAATTTTATAAAGACGTTTTGGTCGTCGTTTATGTTTTTGAATAAATGGATTAAACAGGTTTTTTTTTTTGTAACCATAACATAGGTACGAAGTATCCACCATCATTAGCAGTGATTAATCTCCGTCGAGGAACCTGTTGGTCACATAAGGTGGGTTCTCCCCTCCCAACCAGGTTTTCTCAATACACAAGAGCCAGGATTCGAATCCCTGACCACTTGCTTAAGATAACCGAGTCCCTTACCACTCAGACCAATCACATGTTGGTAAACAGGTTTTATAGTTATTCAAGATGTGCAGCATGTGGCCCTTTTAGGTGCAGTAGAGAACTTTAATTCATGCTCTGTTTTTTTCTCTTTAGTTTTTCATTATGTAAGTTCCATGTTTCAAGCAGTGTTGATAGTAAGATTTGGTCTCAACGTGGATACAGAGTCTTCATATAATCAAAGAGAATGGGTAAATTGCCAATTTGATCGATCCCTGAAATTGTAAGGTCATATCAATTTGGTCTTTATGTCAATTTGATCCCTGAAATTATAAGGTTCGTATCAACGTGATCCCTGTCGGAGGGACTAAATTGATTAATTCTTGAAAACTTTAGGAATGTTTTTGAAATTTTGAAAATGTCACTGTTCGAGTTGATACGACCTTACAAATTCAGAGAACAAATTGGGGATCTACTCAAAGAATTTTTAAAATATGAGGAATCCTTTGCTTGGTAATTTTAGACTATCAATCTTAGTGTGGGAACACGTTATGGGTATTTTGTTAATATCTTCTTAGTGTAGGAGTACATTTGAAACTCGAAATAGTTATTTTGGATTGTTTGTTCACCTGCTGATTTAATCATCATGCAATCCTTCAGTCTGCCTGCTAGAAATCGCTTTAAGGTTAGTAGTTTGTATCATGACCATCTTTCTTCATTGATGATCACTCTATCCTACATGGACTTAGCTTTAATTATTGGATAGTGTTTGGCACACGAATATAAATAGATAGAATAGACGGAGTAGGATGTTCTAGTATGATCTATTTAGTTCACCCTTTTTAATGGAACTAGGATGTTATACGTTTTTAAGCTCATGTTCTATTTATAAAATAGCCCAAACACAGAGTGAAATCTATATATTTTATTGATTCTACTATGTTCCGATATATCTATCAAAAGCTACCTTAAAAGGGTAGGCATCATATCCGGAATAATTTTTTTCACATAAATTTTTATTGGACTGACAAGGAGTGGAACATTTGTTTTCCCATACTCTTCGCGAAAGGAATGTTTGTTCTGACTGCCTAGCTAATGGGAGCTTATCTCAACAACTGGATTTCCACGAGGTTTCCTCCCCAAAAAGTGACCTTACTAGGCTTGTCTTAGGTGATGTGATTGGTGCTTCCATACCCCGGATTACTTCTTCATTGCAATTTTCTCTTTTTTTGAGTTTTTGTTTCATTGAGTACCTAAAAAAAATTACAAGGACTTCATTGAAATCTTATAAATTATATGGACCTAACTACAAATTTGATTAAATTTTGGAAGGTTGGATCATATTATTTCCACTTGAGCATCAATTGAAAATTCAAGAATTTTAATTTCCAGGAAAACGAAACTAACCTTGACTTCAAATGCTTGAGCAAACAAATACATAGGCGGCGTAGAATTTTTGAGTTTCCTCCTCCATTTATTTCTAACGCATAATGATGGATGCTTCTTCTACTTGATTTCCTAGGAACTTCAAGGTTTCCTTTTACTTTGGGGGTTTAACCCAATGTTTTTCATAAAAAAAACATAGGCAACCAAGTAAGTGTGACAACACCTATTATTTCAATTTGTGTACTTGGCAACAATTGAGCATGAAAGATCAAATTAAATGCACCAAAAAATCCAACAAAATATCATCTTCAGAAAGCAACAACTTGTGTATTAAGATATAAACCATGTCATGCTCTCAAGAATAATAATTCGGACATTTTATCATAAGTACAATAAAGAATAACAAGTAAATTAAAAAAGAAAAACGCATACACCAGAAGACATCCTCAACTTTCCCCACAAATCAAGAAACCAAAATAATTTCATGTAACATCAAATGGCTAACCATCAGAAGCAGGATACATTAATTCTTGAATGTTTAATCAAGAGGCAATTCTAGAAAATTCTAACTAGAGATCGACAAGAAAATTTCATCATGTAACCATTCAAAATGCGTTCTCCTTAGCTACGGTTCCATTTGTTCAAGGAATTAAAGTAACACCTAAATCCGTTCATAGCAATATCAAGTAACAACACAATCTCTAAATCGTATGCCCAATTTTATATCAGTAAATGAGTTCAATAAAGTTCTCATATAGATTTATACTTCTCTTCACTCTGATTTAAGCAAGGCAAAACTGAATTGACTCAATTCATTGGATTAGGATACACTCACTACCTTAAGTATTTCAATTCATGACACAAGCTAGTAAATTATACCATTAAGACGACATCTCACGACCATCCATAGCAAAGAAAATTCAATTAATCATTTCTTTTAACCAGCCTAAGGTGGTCTTTAAAAGACAACATCAAAACAGATGAAGACAAAAACTTACATGCATACACATATTAATGTATATATCCTCAGGACAATCAAATATCCAAGCTAACACAAGGGCTAGCTCCTCAAATGCTTATCTAATAACATTTCATTTGTTAGCTATAAAGCAAGCGCACCAGTGGTCTAGTGGTAGAATAGTACCCTGCCACGGTACAGACCCGGGTTCGATTCCCGGCTGGTGCAACCTTGTTTTTAAATATGATTTGAAGCCAAATCATATTTTGCACCGCTCCACATGCTGCACCATTGAATCATTGATGATGACATTCGCATTAAACTTCCACAAATCCAACTAATATAAACATTTAGCAGACACATTATTGCCAACAAAGATTTTTTGGTGAATTATTGCCAACAAATATATGTATGATATATCTTTGGTTCATTTATATCTTCTTCTTTGGTTCAAAATATATGATATACCTAATGTTAATTGTAATAGTAACAAAAGACTATTTACAACACGAAAAAATACATTATTTACAATCTACGTCAACACACAGACTATGTGTCAAATGTTTCTTTTAACTTTGTAACCATGTTGTACGAAGTTAGCTGCAGCCTCTAATTATAGTGGGGAATCGATATCCGTGAGTTGATGAACCTAAAAGCTACTTTATTTATTGTTGTTCACTTGCCATATAGTGTTCCAGTGTTAAATAAGCTTTTTTGAATTGTGATATCAGAAGGAAAACATAACAAACTCAAACGGCGAAAATTGAAACTACTGGATGCATGTTTGATTAGGATTATTCTCAACGTAAATGTGAAAATATCACTTTCCGAGACAATTATTTTGGAAGCTATGTGAGAGGATTTTGCCTTTGCAAAATCTAAAACAAAGAAGCTATGGATCACCAACAAGGACCAAAAAGAAGTTCCCCCCAAATCACAACATTCACATCCAAAGGAGAACAAAATGGACCCCAAGAACAGAATTTATTTTACAGATTGTCAAACTGTTAACAAAAGGATGTTAACTGTTAATGTATTAGAATTTATCTACGGTTACACCATCCCTAGAAACCTCATATGCTTCCTTACTTCTTGTTTTCTTCATGCCAGCTGTGAAATGGAGCTTTGATCCTTCAGATAAAAGGGTGGTCACTTTTACCCAGATCAACACTTTTGTCTTCATTCCTTCTATGTCTGCTAGCTTTCCTTTTTCTAGATAACCAGTCACACTGGTTGAGAAACGCAAGACTGATGAATCCTTGTAGCCTACTTCACACACTTGAGGAATGCAAACAACAAGCTTTCTAGTTTCTTCATTAAATTCATAGTTTGTTGCATCAGGAGGAAATATTCCTATTGGTAGATCATACTCCTTTAGCAACTCTGTTAATGGTTTTTGCATCTTTCCTGTGAGGTTATGTTTTTATGAGTTAGAAAGTAGTAATAATCAAAATAAAAAAGGATGATTGAGGGGTAACATTAATTTTACTCTGGTTTGATTTGCTAATCAGCAGTATCAGAAGATAATAAATGGAGAAAGGAAAAGGGTGTATAAATAATCTTCAAAATGATTTAGCAGGTTTTCAAAATCCATGAATGTGGGGTGCCAATAAATTCAATAAATAACTAATGGAGAATGCAACCGGTGCGACACTGATTAAGGAATAAAAAAAAGACAAGTGTTTATGGAGAACTGATGTATTTATTACATTCAGAAATGTTATATTTAGTTTCTCAATACAATTTTTTCCTTTATTGATTCGTTAACCAGTACCATTAGCAAGACTCATAACTAATATGTAATGTACTAATGATTAGATATAAATATCCCACCTCCACAAATTAAGATAGCTAAGGAATGATCAAAGATCAAAAAGCTTTTTTGTACAAGATGACTTGGTAATAATAATGCAGTCTTACAATGCCTGTTTGCCTTGGTACATTAATTCCAGTTCGAACAGCTTTAAAATCCTTTTCAGTATATCTAATTGTTCTTTACAGCATAAGAAAAGTAGTTTCCGGAAAAGCAAGGCCAGTATAAATCTCCATGTTTACACGAGACTCCCACCTCAACTCACCTGTGTCCCCTCTAAAGAAAGAAGAAAGTTAAAAAAAAACAAGTTAACCAGTGGTTCAAATTTCTAAATTCTCAAGTTGCTGTCCACTCCACTCATCATGAGGATCCCCTACAATTCTGGTCAGATGAAAATCAAGTGCATATAAGGTTTGTTCAAGTATGTCATGTGTTAATGGCAATGGTTATAATCTGAGTGTGGATCCAAACTTTGACGCATTTCTTTATCTGAAATTACGAGTTTAAATAAAAGAAATCCCTACTACATCACAGATTTCCCAGCCTAAATTTGTACAACAAATGTTTAAGCAACAGATAGAAATAGTAAAGAGATACAAAGTACAAACCTTTTATTTTGTTGACCAACCATTTGGTTCCCCCTTCAATACTGGTCGAAAGTGACTAGTTAACCACCAAAGGAAAATGTGTTAATATAAACATTACTTCAGCAACGAAATGTCATCTTCAACATTTCTTGTGTCTAGGGGCACATGTCACAACTGATTTCTATTATCAGCAAAGGGTAGATCAATCTTGAGCATTGCACCATCCCTAATAATCATTCATATAAAAGAAATCTTCTGTAGTCTATACCCGAAGCAGGAAGAACTAGAGAACTAAGTTAGTCATTAGTGATTAAAAAGCCAACACATTTTGCCTATATGAAGTGAAAATCTCCAAATTCCAGTAAGGAAAAATGAACAAACACCTGTCAGTACCTAAACTCATTTCAAGCATGCATTGGGTTTTAAGGTAATTAAACTTTAGGGCTTACTGTGACACTACTTCAAACTTGGTTAATCAAAATTCAGAACTAAGTGCATCGTTTCATAGGGTGCATAAGACATTAAAATAATGCAAAATAAAAAATTACTGAATGTTGTTGTTGTGGTTTATTTACCAAATTCCGCCTTTTGCATTTGGCCCTTCGAAAAGTCGGTTCTCTTCCAACTAAGTTTTCACCTATTACTTTTGTTTTTTGGTACAAGAGAAGTTGGTTTCTTATGAATCGACTTTGATTCGGTTTGAGAAGTTCGTTTGCAAGAAATCGACTTCTCTTATGCCAAAAAAATAATGGAATTGGAAATTGGTTGGGGAAGAACTGACTTTCTAAAGGCGCTATAACAAGATGGCTTAGAATGGTAAATAAGGTGGGAAGATCCACATTCTTGTCATTAATTTTTATTTTATCAATATTTAAATATTTTACCCAATGGCGTCACCATCTAAAATTTTTACATAATAAATTTTCATATCCAGTCAATAATAATGTTTCAACTTCTACACTCCAGCCGAAACCAAGAATCCTACGTTAAGAACCACACAATAATTCCATAGTTTTTCATTTTGGAGAGGGGAGGAGCAACTAACTATAATAGCCAGAATTATAGAATTCAAGTACCCCAGATAAAAAAAATCTGAAATTTAACAAAGAAAAGAGATAAAAGAATAAAAAGGATTAAAAGGGGTATGCAGGATTATGTACATTGATATCATCACCGACAGAGTTAAGCTCATTTGTGGCCTTCCGGTTGAACCAATAGGACCCCACCTTGTTCAGTATCTGATCCATTTTTCGCTCTATTCTTCTTCTACCTTATCCAACACTCTTCTCTCTTCACAGATAAATAATAATTCACAAATTACTACAAGTCTACGCCCTATGCCATTTCCTCCACAAAAATTTCCTCCTCCAACACACGCAGTGATTTTTGGATGGGATCGATATATTATTGAATCGAAATAGGTAAAAGGGTTAAACTTTTGAGATTCAAGTACCCTTAAACTCGAGTTAGAGCACATTTGTAATTTGGGACTAATTAGACGATTACTTAATAAGTTTTTTAAAATAACCTAAAAACGGTTGCCTTCTAAGGTGAGGGGACAAATAAGTCCTTCACCCATGAGGAAGCAAAATCACCAGGTATAGCAGGTGACTTCTCCCCATGTTTTTTTTCCGGTGATTGTCCTAAACTCATCTCCTTTGTATTCTCTTCTATTTTGTTTCACGCTTCTCCTTCTATACCCATAGACTATGTTTCCAGATTTGCAAGAGCACCAAAAAGTTCTTAATGTGCAACCAATATTTTCCTTTCAGCAACCATAATCTATGGATTATCGTTAATTCCAATTGATGAAACCACTTACCAATATTGGGGATGCAATCATTCATTCCTCCATTTGCTCTATTTTAATTTAATTTTTTTCACACCTTTTAAATGGCAACTTCAATGTATAGAAGGCGAAGGACATGGCTCGTATTGCTCGTAAGCTTATTTTTTGATGAACAGAATGTTTGAAAAAAAATAAAACAATTTGATTTGTAAATTAAATCTTATGTTTATTTAAAGTAAAAATGAAAAACACAAAAAAAAAAAAAAAAAAAAAAACCCAAGATTTCTGAATATCCAAGATTTCTGTATGCGTCTACACCAGCATCGTTCTCCACCTTCCCCACTTTTTGATGAGCCTTGTTGTCGCAGTTATGCCTCATTCGCAATCAAAACACCGCCAACCCTATTTGCGCGACAACCGAGCACCACGACAACCAGATCTGGTCCTCCCAATGCAAGGCCACCGTCGTGAGGTCTGGGCCACCACCTCGCACCTAGTCTCAATTGCATATCCCTGCATCTGCGGTGGTTCATGGTGGTCAGCAGATTAAGGAAGGAAGACGGTGGGTCCAAGAGGTTACCGGGACAATTTCATAAATTTTGCACAAACCATGATATCAGGTTACCTTTAAATGATCCCAATCACTCACTTATTTAATTAATATATCTGAAGGTGGATTTTGCTCATTCATCGGTGAGAGATTTATTTGCTCTTTCATCTTAAAGGCCACCTTATTTTATAAATTTTATTGACAAACTTATTGAAATAAATTAAAAAAAATTTATAAAAATATTATAAATTATTTTTAAAAGTTATTTATATAAATTTATTTTTATAAGTTTTTTTATAAACTCAAATAAGTTCTTTCAAATACACCATTAGATAAGAATTTATGCATATATATAATATAATAATATGTTTATATGCATATATTAAAAACAAAGAAACGAAAGAAACCACACGTATCTTTTCATAAATTTACCATAATTATATTTAATATCTCTTTTATTTTAAAAATTATACTAAGAGTCGGTTTGAAAAAATTGAAAAAAAAAAAATGGATTATACTGCTAATCGATCATTGGAGCTTTTTCCACCTTGGACATGCGTTTGTCACAGTCAAACATGATTTGATCGCGTGTGACGATGTTTGGCTCCCTTTTTTAAAAAGCGATTCGAGCTCCAAACTCGTGTTACTCTGGAAGCTAATTTTTGTAACTTTCACGATAGGCACAAAATTGATTATGAGATTTATTTCTCTCCAATGGTAATATCTCTCCTTTACCCTTCAATAATTGCCTCTCACCTACCAGTGAAATATCATCATCCGCTGAAGAGGTCGCTGCCATGGTTAATGTATGTACCGGGATGGAGAGGTCGCTGGAGAAATGGGCGATTGTCAGGGAGAAAATTGGGGTTGCGGGCGGAGAAGGAAGAGGAATTGGTGCTGTCAAGGTGGGTTAGGGAAGAGGAATTGGTGTTGTTGCTAGAGAAATGGGCTTTGGTGATGCTGTCAGTGTCGGTAAGGGAGAAGAACGTTCATTTGCGTTTGAAGGAGACAACACTTATACTATATATTCCAAAATACTACCCTTTTTTTTTCTCTCTTTTTTTAAGCGAAATTAAGGTTAAAAAAAGTCTCATGCCCCAAAATAATAAAGCGTAAAATATAGATAATAAAGCCTATTGAGTTGAACGAAACAGGAAGAATTTGTCCTTGAAGTTACTTTGGTACCCTTTTTTCTTTTTCTTAAAGTATAAATATTTAACATTAATATCCATTATTAAAACTCATTTTGGTAATTGCACACCTAAAAGCAATTTTGATCCAAACTATCCAAACAACAAGATTTGATAAAAATCACTTTTCCATAAATGCATCCAAACACAAATCACTTCACCATCAATTCACTTTTAACCAAAATCAATTTTATAAAATCAATTCCATTCAAAATCACGTTTGTCAAACGTTTATCCAAACACACGCTATATATATATATATATATATATATATATATATATATATATATATATATATATATATTCAATTATTGTGATAATCGATTATAATCAAAATATGTTTTTGTTTGGTTATATTTGCTGGAAAGTGATTTTAAAATAATCTACTTCGTTTAGGTGGTGAAAAAAATCACTTTTACATAGTAAATTATGAAAAAAAATATGAATTTATTTTTATAATTTAATATTATTTTATTTGAAAGTTATTTTTGTAGGGGTAAATATGGAAAATAGTTTCAAGAATGAAAAATAATCAAATAACAACAGTCTTAAGCTAAAACAAATTAGATGACAAAAAACAGCTTTTTTCTCCCAAAAAAGCTTTTTTTTAAAATTTAAGTTAAATGCCAAACAATACAAATTATTTTAGAAACTGTTTTTTTTACTCAAAAACAGATGAAACTCAAACAATCCAGCTGTCCCAAACACACACTAACTTCCGTTAATATATACTTTAGGATAAAGCTCTTTAAAGTGACCTTCAATGTAAAATAAGAAAGTAAGAGTGTATTCATCCTTAATTAATTAAAGTAGGTTAAAATCTCAATGTACTTTAACTAATAAATGGTGAATACACTCTCACTTCTCACTTTATACTAAAACTCACATTAGATGAATCTAATCCTTTATTTTAGGATAAATTATTTTTTGAGTCCTTTATCTTAATTTTTTTAGTTCACTTTGATCCCTTAAATTTAAAAAGTTTCAGTTTGGTCCCTTATTTTGTCTCAGTGATAGTAAATTAATCCTTTCCGTCAGATTTCCGCTGGAAACTGGAAAACTCTTCCTCTTTCTTTTCCTCTCTCTTTCTCATCTCTCTCTCTCTTCCTCTCATCATTGAAAAATCAAAGGAAAGGCACATAAAAATAATATAGGAATCTTACAGTCCAAATATGTTATTATTTGACTGTTGCTCTAATAGTTGGGAACAACCCAAAAATTGTCTATTTTTTTTATTTGATTTTAATTTCAATTACAAAGAATTGATTTAAAATGTGTGCAAGCAAATGCACCAAACAATTGATTCTTAGAATCACTTTTGTCCAAATTGAATTCATGGTAATGGCGCGGAAAAAGAAAGCTAGAGTTTTCGACTAAGAACAAATTGAAGAAACTAAACATCAAAAGAGCCTCTACAAGGTAAAATAATGATGCTCTCTCTTTGCCTCTTTCTATTCTTCTCTTCTTCTACTAATAGTTGAAATCTTACATCCAATTGCAAAGATGATGAGGCGATGGTCGAGAGTACGAAGAGGATGAGGAAAGGGAGGTCCTTGAAGGAGCGAGGCCATGATTGTATGAGATGTGATTGTTGTACGAAGAAAAATCAGGAAATATTGTTGTAAATCTTCTACTTCTAGTTTGGTATCAATGTTTTTGTTGTGTTGTGTTCAATCTAAAAAAATTCAAGGATTTATTTTTGAGTATACCATTAAAAAAATAGGAAAGAAAGAGAGAGAAAGGGAAGAGTTTTTTCGTTTTCGATCAGTTTTTTCAGTTTTCGACCTGATTTTCCAGAATTCGACAAAAATCTGATGGAAAAGACTAGGTTGCTATCACTGAGATACAATAAGGGATCAAACTGTAACTTTTTAAACTTAAGGAAGTGAGTGAAACTAAAAAAATAAGATAGAGGACCAAAAATTGTTTTAGTCTTTATTTTATTACACCTACTTTCCCTGAAGTGTGTGGGCTAAGGTAATGTTTGATATTAGATGGGAAGGAAAGATTCCAAAGGGAATGGAAAAAATTTGGACTTAGCTACCCCAACTTTATTTAAAACATAATTGACCATAAACCTTCAATCATTCATGCTTGAAACCTTTTCACTCTATCTTCTATTCGTGTCGTTGTGGGTCTCAAAATCTGTGTGTCTTCCTGGTAAGAATCTTCTTATTTCTTGATTCTTCTTCACTTTGTATGCCATTGTTGATACAAATTATTTGTTCATTGATTCCCCAAAACCAAACCATTTTGTTTGGGTCAAAGTAAACCCTTTATGGATTTCAAAGCAAAAGTTTATTCACCATAGCTTTTGCTATTTGTTGAACGATTGTGTTTGAATCTCTTAATTAGCAGTTATTTGTTACAATTATCAATTATGTAATGCACAAGGCACATAGTCATATATAAAAGAAGATCCTTCCTTTTAATTATATTGGTGTGCCCCACCCCATCCTCCTTCTTGATTCTCCTCTTTCTTGATTCTAAAGTACGAATACTTGAGTTTTAGTTACTAGCTAGTTATTAACCTGATTTGAAAATGGATAGAATTTTGTATATAATACATTAGGAAACACGAAACTTTAATTGCAAGATAATATTATTTAATTTGGTTGAAATTGAACACAATTATCAGGCAATGACATTCTTTTAAGAAATTCTTTTTGGTTTTTTTTTTCTTCTGAATGGCTGCATGTTTTCAAGTTTATTTTAGTTTTTATGTTTGCTCTATGTTTCTAAGTATGAGCTGTGCATAAGTTCTACTTATGATTATGTTCTAAATATGTAGTGAAAATGGATTTTTTTGTGTATTTTCTAATTTGATTTTTTATGTGCCAGTTATTTATTTGTAGTGAAAATATATAGTGCAAAATACAAGGAAGATGCAGTGTGATTTTTGTTTTGTATTTAGAAATACTAAATGATTTTATTGTATGTTAATGTCACTTTACACATTTATCATCCATGATTATCTTAGACATCATAAGAATAAAACTTAGGATGCATATAGATGGCAATGGCATCTAGTGAGGGAAATTAATTTTGATAGGGTATTTTTTTTGTCTGATTACCATGTATAGAAAATATGAAGATGGATAGGAGGAGCTTCCATTCCTTATGCCATATGTTGAGATTGGTGTGTCAATCAGAGCCATCTAGAAATATGGGAGTGACAGAGATGGTGGCAATTTTTTTTACATATACTCTCTCATGATGTTAAAAATAGAATAATTAAAAGACAATTCATGAGGAGTGGCAAGAAAATTAGTAGGAGATTTAGGTATGTTTTGCATGTCATTCTAAGATGCTAAAGAGAACTTCATAAAGAACCCGAGCCAATCCAAGAAAATTGCAGCAATGAGAGAAATAGTTCAAGGTAATTTTTGTAATTTTTCATAAGGTTCTTATTTATTTTTTCAAACTCTGGTAATTGTGATTTTCTTTCGTTCTATTCAATATAGAATTGTTAGGAGCATTAGATGGAACTTATATCAACGTCAAGGTATCAGAAGTTGATAAACCTGGACACAGAACAAGAAAGGGAGAACTAGCAACCAATGCACTGAGAGTTCGTTCTCAAGACATGCAATTCTTCTTTGTAATGCTTTTGCATGTTACTTTTCTCACAACGGTTTTGAATTTGTTGTATATGGGTTAGAGTATCCCTTACACTCCTGTTAATAAATTTTTGCTTATTAAAAAAAAAAATTCATAAGAGAAGAGTTTATCTTTTTGTCGGCCCCAAAACAAAACTTTTTTGTCATCCCTACTTTCCATCCTCAAACAAACACCAAAATTTATTTATTTTCATCCGCTTTCATCCTCGGCACTTCTCTCTTCCTATGTTCTATCGAAGCAAACATAGGGTAAAGGTGGACACTTCTATGTATTTTTTTTTAATATGCTACGCTTCCTATATATTCATTTATGCATTTGTTCAAAAAATGGTTGAAAGCATATAAAGCATGTAAATAGTTATCTTTTAGTAATCACTACAAAAAAATTAAAATATAATATAAGACAAATTGAATCGAATATAATATGAGGTTTTTCTCCCCTATTAGTTGCGGTGGGGGTCCTATACCTATAGAACCAGTCTTCTCCTCAGATGGGCCTAATCGGTTATCACGTTTATTGTTTTTGGTTGGTCAAGTGGGAAGAAACGATGAAGGAGAGAATGAGAACTTCGTTATTCTTAGAAAATGAAAGAAACAACTAATAAAAAATAGAGTGGCTTTCAATTGATATTAAAAATGCATGTAAGTGGTCTACCTAAATAATAATAATGATAATAATAAATGCATGCAAGTGGGATAAAACTTATGAAGCCAGCAATAAATAACGTAGCTTACAATCCTATTATATATATATATATATATATATATATATATATAATATAAAAAATTATTTGTCTTTACCTAATAGTTTAAACTTTTCAAAAAATAGTTCATAACATAGTATTAAATTCTCAATAACCAAATTGTCATAAGTTCAATTATTAATGTCCCTATTCTTCAAAAAAAAAAAATATGCATACCTTCAGAAAAATGGCTTATGGCCATATAATTTTTATAAAGTCTCTTAAGATAACAGTAGAGTATTCATTGTTCGATTTAAATTCACAACAAAATGCATAAAATGAATTAGATTTCAGGATTTTAGACTTGATTTAATCGAATTGGGTTGTGGGTTTTGATATTTTAAATCAAATACAATTAACTTAATCAAATGAGTTCGACTTTTATTAATAATTTTCAATATCTTTTTGGTAGAAAAATTTTCAATATTAAGCAACCTTACTTGTTTTTCATTCTCAAAACAATATATAGTTTTTAACCAATTCGATAACTAGCTTCATCCAGTAATATCCGGCCAAGAACACAAAAGAGAGAGGACTAGCTTCATTCCAACACAGGAGGTTTTCGGGTCTAGTTGTCCATAATCCAACCCAACCGGTGAACACTTTATTTTCTGTAAATTGTGAATTGCTTTGAAGCATCTTTAGGGACTTCATGAATGCCAGGCTAATTGACCAAATTGACTCACTTTTAAAAATTATTTATCAATATAACTTTGCTTTGAAACTATTTACCAAACTAACTCACTTTTTGCCACGTGACATTTTTTATTATTTTTTTTCTGACATTGAAAAACGCTACTTTGACTAGCGTTTTCTGAAAACGCTACTGTCAGTAGCATTTTTACCAGATTATGTCACGTGTCGCTGTAAGAAAATTTAAAAATTTTACGTTTAGCATCGGCTGGCCGACGGTTGAGGTGTCACCCGTTTGAAGCTGAAGATCTTCACCCGTCTGATGGCTATCAGATGGGTGAAGAAATGTTCACCTGTCTGAGGGTGAAGATCTTCACCCGTCTGATGACATCCGTCTGCTTCAGCTTCAGACGGGTGAATAAATGTTCACCCGTCTGATACTCGTCTGACAGTCATCAGAAGGATGAAGAAATATATCATACGGGTGAACATTTCTTCACCTGTCTGATAGACGTCAGACGAGTGAAGATATTCAGCTTCAAACGGGTGACACATCTTGGCCGACGCTAAAAGTAAAATTTTAAATTTTTTTACAGCGAATCAGATTTTGTCACGTGATACAATCTGGTAAAACGCTACTGACAGTAACGTTTTCCAAAAACGCTAGTCAAAGTAACGTATTTGGTGTTAAAAAAATAATAAAAAATACCAAATTGATAAAAAATGGATTAATTTAATAAATAATTTCAAAATAAAATTATATTAATAAATAGTTTTCAAAAATAGATTAGTTGAGTCAATTAGACTTCAATGTCAAAATCTACCTGTCGCGACCGTCCCGTCCGGGCGCCGCGAAAGAAAAAGGGGTTAAAAAAAAGGAGAGGAGTCGCCACCAAAATTTTTATTTTTATTTGGGAAAACTTTGGAAAACCCAATTATTTAAGGAAAACTGGTCCTAAAAAAAACAAGACAGAGATTTGAGTTCGGGAGTCGGTTACGAGTAGGGAAGGTGTTAGCACCCTACGTCGCCCGTTCTAAGAACGGTACCCCAAGTTAATCGTGCAAAAATTTTAATAACCTTTGAAAATATTATTTTACCCCATTTTTAAAACAAAAAAAGGAATAAACACAAAAGGAAGAAAAATAACATTTTGGCTTGACAGAATGATTATTCTGCTCCTACATATTCCCCGGTGCGATGGGAAACTCAAAGCCACGTAGTTCTAAAAAATTTTGATTGGTTGGTTTATTTTAATTTTTGGGAAAAGATTTGATTTCGAAAAAGGATTTTATTTCGAAACTGGTTCGCTTTTGCACAAGGTTAAAGATAGCAGTGCTATACGATAAACCTTTACAATTCTTATGACACTTGAGGATGGGAGACCATACATCAACGTCATCAATTGTCGCGCGAATTTTAAAATATTTTACTTAAAGAAGAATTCACTCTTGCACGGGGTTAAAGATAGCAAAACTATATGATAAACCCTTACAATTCATGCGACACTTGAGGATGAAAAAATTCATACATCAACGTCGTAGATTGTTGCACGAATTTCTTTGAAAGTGATTATTATTTTTTTATCTTATTTTTCCCTTCCTTTTTCTTATTTAAGACCAGAATCTGACACACAAAAAGGTATGAGCTTGGTCCAAAAGAAAAAAAAGAAATCAGAAAGAAAGAAAAAAAAAACCTAAGCTAATCCTTCCTACCAAGCCCAACCCAATATTGAACACTCTTATCTATAGCTTGTCCCTTTTTCCCTACTTAACAAAAATAAAAAAAACTAATCCATTATATTAAAACAAATAAAGAGATCAGAGTTGAGAAAAACAAAAGGAGGAGCCTTTGCTCTCTCCCTTCACGTGACCCACCCAGAGCAGGGGAGGAGACCTTGCTGCACAGAGGCACGGCAGCGGCGGCGCGGTGGCTCGAAGCGGTGTAGCAGTGGTGTTGCGGCGAGCACGGCGGACGGGACTGCTCGCGATGGGTTTGGGGCGGTGCGAGCCTGGAGTGGCTGGACGGCGCTGCCGGGTGTTTCTGGTTCGGAGGTCGACGGAGTGGGACGGCGACGCTGGTCCACGGAGGTGACGCGGTGGGCGGCGGTGCTGGGCTCGAGCGATGGCGCGGTGGGCAGGGGCGTGATGCAGCGGTGTGAGCTCGGTGGAGCTGAGTGCTGGTTCGCGGTGGTTGAGGGAGCGCGCGGTGGAGCGGCGCTGCTCGCGGCGGAGTGGGGGGCTCGAGCGGAGTGGTGGGCGGCGGCGTTTCTGTCGGTGGTGGCTATGGTGGACAGAGATTGGAATGGAGAGGGAAAGTTGCAGTTGCTCTGTGTTCAGGTGAGGTTGAAAATGGCTAAGTGGGGTAGAAGTTTTTTTCTTTTTCTTTTTGCTGTTGATGAGAGTGTGTTGATGGAGATGAATGGTTGTGTGTGTGTTTTTTTTTGTTTTTGATTCAATGTGATCTGGCTTTGTTTTTCTTTCCCCCTCTCCCTCTCTTCTGCTCGAAAAAATCCCCCCTGTTCTCTCTGTGAATTGCTGAATTTATAGGCAACATGATAGGAGAGTAATTCCAAAAATTTCTGTTAGCTTGCTGAGAAGATGTACAATGCAAATCAGCCTTGTTCCCTGTCCTTGGGGATGCAGCAGCAGTGTGTCTGCCATTGCTGTTGTTGCTTAGGAGAAAAAGGGAATAAAGTAAAAGAAAACAAAAGAAAGAAGAGAAAGAAAGAGGAGAAGACTTCCAGAATTGCCAAAGCAAAACCAACTTATCCTCACATTTTTGAATTGAATTTGCTATTATTTTTTTATTTTTTATTTATTTATTTCGTTTTCTTTTTTTTTTTTTTGAACAAGAAAAGGGCTTTTAAGTGGGTTAAACAGAAATGGGATCATGGGCCAAAGCCTACTCAATTTTCTTTCCTTTTCTGATCACCTAATCAAAAGATTAATTAACCCGGACAAAATTGGGTGTTCACAGCTGCCCCTCTTTACTAGGTTCTTATTAGATAATAGGTGTAACCGTAGTTTACCTTTTATCGTTATAAGAAACGAGTAAAGACTTGAACTTCGATTTTGTCCGGGAGAATAAGATTCCCAAAGGTCAGATTGCCTACCGAGACTCAAACTAAAAAAACTTGTGGGATGGACTGCTCATTAGAAGCTTGAACAGAAACAAAGAGAGCCTACGGGGTGGATTGCCCGTTAGAAGCTTGAACAAAGGATAAGGAGCCTATGGGGTGGATTGCCCATAAGAAGCTTGAACGGAAACAAAAAAAAAAAAAGCCTACGGGGTGGATTGCCCGTTAGAGCTCGAACAAAAGATAAGGAGCCTATGGGGTGGATTGCCCATTAGAAGCTCGAACGGAAACAAAAAAAAGAGCCTACGGGGTGGATTGCCCATTAGAAGCTCGAACAGAAACCAAAAGAGCCTACGGGGTGGATTGCCCGTTAGAAGCTCGAACAAAAGATAAGGAGCCTATGGGGTGGATTGCCCATTAGAAACTCGAACGAAAACAAAAAAGAGCCTACGGGGTGGATTGCCCGTTAGAAGCTCGAACAAAAGATAAAGAGCTTATGGGGTGGAGTGCCCATTAGAAGCTTGAACAGAAACTAAAGAGCCTACGGGTTGGATTGCCCGTTAGAAGCTCGACAAGAAAGGCACCAAAACTTGCGAAGTCGGGTATCCGCTGAAGCTAACAAATGCAATGCAATGATTGGCCTAAGAAATGATGTTATGACGCATGATGTAAAAGCTGCTTTTGCAATTGAAAAAGATGGTATGATATGCAAGAGATGCTTTTGATGAAACCATGATGATTTTTTTTTAATTTTTTAATTTTTTATTTTATTTTATTATTTTTGTTGTTTTGTTTCTTCAAATCATTGCTTGATCCTCGACCCTTAAGATTCGATCACAGCGGGCTTGAGGATGAACTAGAACAAAGCCCATTACTCTTGGCATGTTTGTTAAAGGCATGCTTCATCCGTGATGATTGTCCCGATGGATGGAGAAATCGTTGTTTCCACAGCATCCCTGGTAGGGAGACCACCACGCTCTTCCCGAACTTCAAAACCTTCAAAGAAATCTAAATGCTTTTATGATTACATGTTTCTAGTTCAGTATACGCTTATCATAATGAATGCACACGGTTGATAATGAAAGGTGAGAGGTATACAACAGGAATGGAAGGAAATGTCATTTATTGAAAATGGAAAGGTGTACAAGGTAAATATCACAAATCACAAAGAAACTCAAGTTTAACAAGCAAGATTGTAGTGTGGAATCACATCTCTTTAATGACACCTTCTACAATGACTAGAGCTAGTATCTCGCATTTAACCTCGAACACCCATTAACCAACTTCAAAGAACATGATTTGCCCCAGTCAAGACTGAACATTGCCCCAGCTTACTAGCTTGATGACACTTCCTTCGTTTGCATTTTTAACCCTAACTTTTGCCTAGACTGCCTTCTCAGGTTTTCAGTCTAGCGGGTCGCTCTAACTTTTGCCTAGACCGCCTTTTCAGGTTTTCAGCCTAGCGAGCCATCTTTTTTCTTTTTCTCTTTCTTCTTTTCTTTTGCCATTTTGGAAGTGCGCTCAAGCATAGTACCTTTTGACCGCGTCTGAGTTTACAGGGAGTGGCAGATCCTCACCATCTATCCTTGTCAGGATTAAAGCTCATCCGGAGAAGGCCTTTTTCACAACGTAAGGTCCCTCATAGTTTGGAGTCCACTTCCCTCGGTGATCCTTTTGGATGGGTAGAATCTTTTTAAGCACTAAGTCCCCTTCCCGAAACTGTCTTGGACGCACCTTTTTCTCATAAGCTTTCATCAACCTCTTTTGGTAAAGTTGGCCGTGACACAACGCGGTTAATCTCTTTCCTTCAATGAGGTTCAATTGGTCGAGTCGAGCTTGTACCCATTCAGCTTCCTCTAACTCGGCTTCCATCAGCACCCTTAGTGAAGGGATCTCTACCTCGATTGGGAGTACTGCTTCCATCCCATAAACCAGGGAATATGGAGTTGCCCCAGTTGAAGTACGAATAGAAGTGCGGTAGCCGTGCAAAGCAAAAGGCAACATCTCGTGCCAATCCTTATACGTCACCACCATCTTTTGAACAATCTTCTTGATATTCTTATTAGCGGCCTCGACTGCCCCATTCATCTTCGGACGATATGGGGAGGAATTATGATGCTTTATTTTGAAATTTTCACATACCTCTGTCATCATTTTGTTGTTGAAGTTGGTCGCGTTATCAGTGATGATTTCACTTGGCAACCCATAACGACAAATCAACTCTCTTTTGACAAATCTAATCACAACATTCCTAGTCACACTAGCATAAGATGCAGCTTCAACCCATTTTGTGAAGTAATCAATCGCGACTAGAATGAAGCGATGCCCGTTTGAGGCTTTTGGTTCTATTGGTCCAATGACATCCATTCCCCACATCGAAAATGGCCAAGGCGATGTTATGACGTTTAAGGATGTTGGCGGCGCATGAACCCGATCGGCATATGTCTGACACTTGTGGCACTTCCTTGCATAAGAGAAACAATCTCCCTCCATTGTTAACCAATACTAACCAGCCCTCAAGATTTTTCTTGCCATGGCGTGTCCACTCGCGTGAGTCCCAAAAGATCCTTCATGCACATCCTTGATTAACCATTTCGCTTCTTCTGCGTCGACACATCTTAAAAGCACCATATCATGATTTCTCTTGTAGAGGACATCCCCGTCTAAATAGAAACTCATTGCAAGTCTTCTTAGAGTCCTTTTGTCATTCTCTGAAGCACCTGAGGGGTATTCTCTTTTTCGGATAAAACTTTTGATATCGTGGTACCAAGGTTTCCCATCGGGTTCTTCTTCTACCACTTGGCAATACGCAGGATGATCACGACTTTCCATCTTGATGAGTGGCAAGTCTCTCTCGTCGCTTACTTTGAACATCGAGGACAAGGTAGACAGCGCATCGGCTAACTGGTTATCCTCCCGGGGAATATGGTGAAATGTAACTTCATAAAACTTCTCAATCAAACCCTTGATGTAATCATGATACGGAATTAACTTGGCATCCCGAGTCTCCCAATCCCCTCTTAGTTGGTGAATGACCAAAGCAGAGTCCCCATATACCTCTAGCACCTTTGCTTTTGATTCTATTGCTGCATGGATCCCTAGCGCGCAAGCCTCGTACTCGGCGATGTTGTTCGTACAACCGAAGCAAAGTCTTGCGGTGATTGGGAAAAAATTACCTTCCGGTGAGATCAAGATGGCTCCGATCCCATGCCCCAGTGCATTAGAAGCTCCATCAAACAACAGGGTCCACTTTTCTTCTTCTGACGACTGCCCCTGCTCAAGCAAAGCCATTATGTCTTCATCTGGGAAGTCGCATTGCATCGACCCATAATCCTCTACGGGCTGGTTGGCTAAATAATCTGCGAGAGCGCTTCCTTTTACTGCTTTCTGTGTGACGTAGACGATGTCGTACTCGGATAGCAGGACTTGCCAGCGGGCAATCCTTCCAGTCAGAGCAGGCTTATTAAAGATGTACTTGATCGGGTCCATTTTGGACACCAACCAGGTAGTATAACTCAGCATATAATGCCTTAAACGACGAGCTGCCCATGCCAAAGCACAACATGTGCGTTCCAGCAAGGAATAGTTGGCCTCACAACTCGTGAACTTCTTACTCAGATAATAGATGGCATGCTCCTTTCTTCTTGATTCATCATGCTGCCCCAGCACACAACCCATAGATTCATCTAGCACTGTTAAATACATGATGAGCGGTCTTTCAGGGACTGGAGGTACCAATACCGGAGGTTCTTGCAAGTACTGCTTGATCTTTTCAAACGCCTTTTGGCAGTCCTCATTCCATTTTACCACCTGATTTTTACGCAGCAACTTAAAGATCAGCTCACATGTCGCGGTTAACTGAGAGATGAACCTGGCAATGTAGTTCAATCTCCCTAAAAACCCACGAACTTCTTTCTCAGTGCGAGGTGCTGGCATATCGATGATCGCTCGCACCTTATCAGGATCAACCTCTATTCCTTTCTGGCTAACAATGAATCCCAAAAGCTTGCCCGATTTCACTCCAAAAGTGCATTTGGCCGGATTCAATCGAAGCTGGAACTTTCTCAACCGTTCAAAAAGCTTTTTCAAATCGTCAACATGGTCATCTTCAGACTTGGACTTTGCGATCATATCATCCACATAAACTTCTATCTCCTTATGCATCATGTCATGGAATAGAGTCACCATGGCGCGCTGGTATGTCGCCCCTGCATTTTCAAACCAAAAGACATAACTTTGTAGCAAAAGGTACCCCACAGAGTGACAAACGTGGTCTTTTCCATATCTTCCAGAGCCATTTTAATCTGATTGTATCCCGAAAATCCATCCATGAAAGAGAAGAAAGCATGATGAGCGGTATTATCCACCAGAACGTCGATATGAGGGAGAGGGAAGTCGTCTTTCGGGCTAGCTCTGTTCAGATCCCGGTAATCGACACATATCCGAACTTTTCCATCCTTCGTTGGAACAGGGACAACGTTTGCAACCCATTGAGGGTACTTCGCAACTGCTAGGAAGCCGGCATCTAATTGCTTTTTGACCTCTTCCTTGATCTTCAACGACATCTCTGCTTTCATCCTTCGTAACTTTTGCTTCACCGGAGGACATTCGGGCTTTAGAGGTAACTTGTGTTCTACTATGCTAGGGTCTAACCCCGGCATGTCTTGGTACGACCATGCAAAAATATCTTTAAAATCAAGTAGCAACTTGACCAGTCTGTGTCGCTCGCTTTCTTTCAGGGAAATAACAATCTTGGCCTCTTTTTTATCGTCTTCTGTTCCCAAGTTGATCACCTCAGTCGGCTCTTCATGGGGTCGAATTTCTTTGGTTTCCTGTTCTACTAATCTCATTAGCTCAGGGGGAATTTCCTCACTGTCATCAATATCCTCGTCAGCTTGATTAATGGGATAATCGAAATTGTATGCGGGAACACTAACACTGTCATTTTCAAGAGAGTCACTTTTAGATCTGCATTTTGATGATTATCAGGGAAGGGTGAATAAATAAAGGGGAAAAGGCGAAAACTGTATTATTGATAATTATTAGGGAAACAAAACAACAAAAGGCGGAAGCATAAAAGGGACCGAATGCATGCATTTATTGATAAGTTAATACTGAAATAGGAACAAGTAAGCCCAGTACAAAAGACATCCTAAAGCCTTGGGCAGAGCTAAAGGATAAGCATTACAGAATTACTTTGACAAAGATTCTATGGCCCTCGGGAATTCAATGGTCTCCCAATTGCTGAGCTCTGTATCAGGAGAGCATGGATAAACAAGATTGACACTGCGATTGGTGGAATCATCATCTCCAAGGGCTGCTACTTGGTCAAGGAACACGAACCCTGCACTGCGGAAGCTTTGTCGTATGTCACAGATAGGAACCCTTTCAGCCTCGTACTCACGATTTTCCAAACGAGCAAGCCTCTTCTCTTTCCTCTGTTCTAGAACTCTCCTCTTATCCGCCTTGGTGGGTTTGTATCCTAACCCAAACCTATCCTTGTTTTCAGTAAGCATTATGATGTCGGGAACCCCTTTGTTGCTTTTTCCCAATCCGTTCCCAGGTCGATATCCTCCTTTAAGCATAACCCTCACCATCATGACAGATGCTTTTGACGGCCGCGGTTTTGAAAGCAAAGCCCCCTCTCTTACGTAAGTAGTATTGGCAATCTCCAGTGATTGGAAAGCGGTCTCAAGGACTTCTTCTGCTGCCTCAATGTAAGGGGTCGCTGTTGGTTTGCTCACCAGCATGTCTTCTTCTCCAGAAATAATTACCAATTTATTATCAATGATGAACTTCACCTTTTGGTGCAGCGTGGAGGGTACAGCTCCAGAAGAATGGATCCAAGGTCTCCCAAGGAGGCAGCTGTAGGTCGGTGTGATATCCATTACTTGAAAAAGGACCTCAAAGGTACAAGGACCAACCTGAATAGGTAATTCGATCTCACCAATGACCTCTCTTCGCGTGCCGTCAAATGCTCTTACTATCATTGAGCTCGGCTTCATGTGGGTCCCATCGAAAGGCAGCTTAGACAAAGTCGACCTTGGCATCACATTCAAAGAAGATCCATTGTCAATGAGCACTCTAGCCATAATATGATCCCGACACTTCACAGAGATATGCAACGCCTTGTTATGCCCCATTCCCTCAACAGGTATTTCATCATCGGTGAAGGTTACATAATTATCGGCGATGATGTTGCCCACAATGTTATCAAACTTATCAACAGTTGTCGCGACCGTAATCGCGAAGGAAAGATGACGAAAAAAGAGAATTTTAGAAAAAACATGTAGAGTCGCCACCAATTTTATTTAATTTAAGGAAAAATTGGAAAACCTTGAAAACAAGATGGTCTTTGGAACCAAGTCGAATTCGGGAGCCGATTGTACATAGAGAAGGGTAGAGAATTAATCCCACAACACCCCTAATGTACCCGTTAAAAAAAACGGTTACCCAAATTAATTGTGCAAATCATTAATGAATTTTTATTATATTTATTTTACCCAAAAAAACAAATTTATATTTGCTTATTGAATCTTAAGAACACAACCACAAAAAAGAAAGGAGAAAGAAAAAGAAGAAAATCAAATGAAGTTAGCAGAAGTCCCCAAAGAATAATAGATATCAATGGACAATCAATTAGAATACATTGTAAGAGTTACGTAGCAAAGATAGTGTCTCAAATTAAAGGCTTTGGGTAAAAGTGGACCAGTATGAAAGCATTATTCATTAGCAAAAATGAGGCGCAAATATGGGATGAAATACGCAATGGCAAGAAGAATGATACTACCTATTATGCATGTTATTGCCTCTTGTGCTCATCTTATGATTACCGTAAATAAGCACCCAAAATCCACAATTAACAAGCATTACTTTTTTTTTAACAAAGAATTGACAAGCATTACTTGGCACCAACATTTAACAAGATCTTTCATGCATATGTTAAAAACCACAATTGTCACATGCAGCCAGCAATTCCCAACTCTGAAGACCTGCAACAGGCTTTCAAATAACAAGAGAGATAGGCAAAAGATTTCATTCTTCAATTCATTCCCAAATCAGGTTGCATTATGGTTCCAAAGGTTATTAAAAAAGTAACGACATAACGCACAAGTAGACGTTCAATCATCAACAGAGAAGGCAAAGGTATGGTCTATTAGGCATTTTATCATACAGCTAGCGTGGTGCACAAATAAGGCCTTATTAGAAAATAGGGAGCTATTTGCATTAACTCCCAATTCCCAGGTTTCATATCAACACAAATCATTCATACAAGACACGACATTTCTCATTAATTCGGAGGTTTAAATACAAATGAACCGGGAAGAAGACAAACAGTTACCAAGTGAGAATCCTTCCAAGAGGTTGAAAGCAATGACTTACCGTTGCCTTGGACCCTTAATCTCGTTCTTGCAACTGGTCACAGTGAAATACAAATGAAAGAAACAAATCTCACTTAGATCACCCTGACACCCACAATATTCCCTTGGAGAGTCAGAACCTAAATTCTCCTCCTCAAAGGGCAGAACCTAGAAGCTCCTCCTTCTTCTTCGGGTTGCTCTATATCTCCCTCCTTGTATTGGTCCGTTCGCACAGTGTGTTTCTTTTTCCCCTATCAAGCATTTCTGCCCTCTGCGCTTTTTTGTGGTGGTATCAGTTGATGAGCGAGTATGAGAGAGTCCCCTTTTTCGTATCAAAAATGATCCCCCCGCAATGCGTATGCCTCTCTTCTTTTCCCTCCTGCGTATGCCTCCCCTGTTCTTTATAGAGTGACTCCTTCTACATCTCTCCCATTTCTCTTTCCTGTCAATCAATGAAAAACCACAATCAAATATCTTGATTTGAATCAACCATAAAGAGTAACGATATTACCTTGATTATGGAAAATGGATGAGAATCACATCCCTGTAATCTCGCACCCTCCGCTTGCGTGAAACGTGATCTACGGGATTGAGTATGATTCGGTCCAAAAATTGAATGAGGGAGAGAGTGTTTCTGATGTGGATCCGGGTTAGGCTGCTGGATTTCCAGATTGGGAGAAGATTGATTGCGCAATTTCTGGAGCTGGAAGAGTTTAGTGTGCGGCTGTGTTTTTGGGGAAGGGGAAGAGCGAAAATGAGGTGGAGGCTAGGGTTTCTGATGGGTGAGGGAGTAGATAGACGGGTTATGGAGGAGATAGACGGGTTATGGAGATAGACGGGTTATGGAGATAGACAGGTTATGGAGATAGACAGGTTATGGAGGTAGACAGGTTATGGAGGAGATAGACGGGTTATGGAGGAGATAGACAGGTTATGGAGATAGACAGGTTATGGAGGTAGACAGGTTATGGAGATAGACAGGTTATGGAGGTAGACAGGTTATGGAGGAGATAGACGGGTTATGGAGGAGATAGACAGGTTATGGAGATAGACAGGTTATGGAGGAGATAGACAGGTTATGGAGGTAGACAGGTTATGGAGATAGACAGGTTATGGAGGTAGACAGGTTATGGAAGTAGACAGGTTATGGAGGTAGACAGGTTATGGAGATAGACAGGTTATGGAGGAGATAGACAGGTTATGGAGATATACAGGTTATGGAGGTAGACAGGTTATGGAGGAGATAGACAGGTTATGGAGGTAGACAGGTTATGGAGGAGATAGACAGGTTATGGAGGTAGACAGGTTATGGAGATAGACAGGTTATGGAGGAGATAAACGGGTTATGGAGGAGATAGACAGGTTATGGAGACAGACAGGTTATGGAGGAGATAGACGGGTTATGGGCTGAAACTTGGTTTATTGGCCCAAAGACATTTTTCCTTCTTATTTTTTTATTTTTATTTTTATTTTTATTATTATTATTATTTTTTTTTTTTTTTGGATTTCTATAAAAAAAAGACTTTTTTATGATTATCTGGTCAAAATGAGGTGTTCACAGTTGCCCCTCTTTACTTGTTGTTTTCTAGGAGACATGTGATCATAGTAAACAACGAGTAAAGAAAAAGAACACACATTTTGTCCGGGAATGCATGTGATTGTACAAAGATATTTAATGCAAATGATGCAGGCATAATAACAAATGAAAGAAACAAAGTGCCATGGGCCTCTAATCCCAAAAAATAAATGATCACGAGACTCTGAGCTCGCAAATTAAATGACCGTGGGCCTCCGCCCCCAAAAATTAGTGACAATGAGCCTCTGAGCTCAAAATAAGTGATAGTGGGCCTCTGATCCCAAAGATACTAAATTGCGATGAGCCTCTGAGCTCAAAAAATTAAATAACAATGGGCCTTTGATCCCGACTCTGAGCTCGAAAAGTAAATGACTTTGGGCCTCTGATCCCCAAAAATTAAATGACAATGAGCCTCTGAGCTCGGAAAAATAAATGATGGTGGGCCTCGGATCCCAAAGATACTAAATTGCGATGAGCCTCTGAGCTCAAACAATGGGCCTTTGATCCCGAAAAAATAAAAGACAAAGAGTCTTTGAGCTCGAAAAGTAAATGACTTTGGGCCTCTGATCCCCAAAAATTAAATGACAATAAGCCTCTGAGCTCGGAAAAATAAATGATGGTGGGCCTCGGATCCCAAAGATACTAAATTGCGATGAGCCTCTGAGCTCAAAAAATTAAATAACAATGGGCCTTTGATCCCGAAAAAATAAAAGACAAAGAGCCTTTGAGCTCGAAAAGTAAATGACTTTGGGCCTTTGATCCCAAAAATTAAATGACAATGAGCCTCTGAGCTCAGAAAAATAAATGATAGTGGGCCTCTGATCCCGAAAAATAAAAGACAAAGAGCCTCTGAGCTCGAAAAGTAAATGACTTTGGGCCTCTGATCCCGAAAATTAAATTGCAATGAGCTTTTGAGCTCTTTATTTCTATTTTACCTTTTCTTTAGACAAACTGGACCCAAACACTTCCCAGGAAAACTTCGACCAATCATACCCTTGTTCACAAACACCTTTGAGTTGAAACACCATTTATTCCCTTTGATGACATGGTTTCTTTTGTAAGAGGCGCAGTCATGAAGAGATTTATCCCGGACTGTGACCTGTGGAGACTTTCCTTATTCTTTTAAGTCCCCCACTCGGCGTGCACTGTCATCTTACTTATTGACTTTGAAGTGCTGAATCTTTGTTGGTCCAAACCATTCATTAAAGTCACCATTAAAATTATCAAATCATACTATCAAACTCATATTTACTTTGATTGAGACATAATTTTAATGCATAAAACATGATTTGAGCACAAAGGGGTCATGAATAAACTTTTGCCTTCACATGTGACTTTGGATCATACATAAGGGAATCAGAAAGGATAACATGGGGAGGGGAAGTGCAAGGGCAACACAAAGGATAAGAGCGAATAAGAGGAAAGGAATAAAATATGATAACCACATAAAAAATTTGCCCCAGTATCGGTTCCTTGATCCTCATTCAGATGATTCCCATCGGCCACTGACGTCGCAAGTCCTGGCCTTACTCTCAACTTCTCTTGATGTGCATTCCTCCTTTAACCCTCCAACAGTTTTCTTCGCAACCATGTACCCAATCACAAGCAAAATTGCCTCAGTGTGGTGGCCTTTGTGCTATTTTCTTCACTTGAACTGCCCTTGCAGGTTTTCAGCCCAAGATTTATTTTCTTTGCCCTAATTTTTGCTTAGGTTGCCCTTTACGGGTTTTCGACCTAACGGACATTTT
Organism: Ammopiptanthus mongolicus; assembly: GCA_039655645.1. Taxonomy (NCBI): domain Eukaryota; kingdom Viridiplantae; phylum Streptophyta; class Magnoliopsida; order Fabales; family Fabaceae; genus Ammopiptanthus; species Ammopiptanthus mongolicus. Next base: position 91,846,857 of record CM077346.1, read on the forward strand.
TCTGCCCTAACTTTTGCCTAAGCCGCCCTTACGGGTTTTCGACCTAGCGAGCAACAATTTTTTTTTTTTTTTTTTTTAAGCATAAAACTTTTTCACAGCATCAGAGTTTATGGGCCTTGGTAATTCTTGCCCGTCTTCATCTGTTAAGATCAATGCTCCGCCCGAGTATGCCTGCTTTACAATATATGGCCCTTCATAATTGGGCGCCCATTTTCCTCGAGCGTCTTCTTGATTGGGGAGTATCTTCTTTAGTACCAAATCGCCTGGTTGAAACTCCCTAGGACGAACTTTCTTATTAAAAGCTTTAGCCATTCTTCTTTGATATAATTGTCCGTGACAAAGGGCCACCAATCTTTTTTCTTCAATCATGTTCAATTGATCATACCGAGCCTTCATCCACTCAGATTCTTCCAAGTCTGCTTCCATCAACACTCTTAATGAAGGGATTTCGACTTCTATGGGAGAGACAGCCTCCATTCCATACACCAATGAGAAGGGCGTTGCCCCGGTACTTGAACGTATATTGGTGCGATACGCATGCAAAGCATAGGGTAACATTTCATGCCAATCTTTATAGTTCACTACCATTTTAGCGACAATCTTCTTGATATTCTTGTTGGCCGCTTCTACCGCACCATTCATTTGGGGCCTGTAAGGAGCAGAATTATGGTGTTTGATTTTGAAGGTCTCGAGCAACTTCTGTACCTCTGCCCCATTAAGGTTGGAAGCATTGTCCGTAATGATCCTTTCAGGTATTCCGTACCGACAAATGACATCTCTTTTGAGGAACTTTGTGAACACCTTTTGAGAGATACTGGCATATGATGCCGCTTCTACCCACTTTGTGAAGTAATCTATTGCCACCAAGATGAAACGATGCCCGTTTGAAGCCTTAGGATTGATCGGCCCGATTACATCTATTCCCCACATAGAGAAGGGCCATGGGGACACCAAATTGTGCAGTTGGAATGGAGGAGCTTTGATTCGATCTGCATATATCTGGCATTTATGGCATTTCCGGACATACTCCAAGCAATCTGTTTCCATGGTTGACCAGTAGTAACCACTCCGTAAAATCTTGCGTGCCATCATATGACCGTTGGCATGCGTTCCACATATCCCTTCATGTACTTCTGTCATGACAGTTCGGGCTTCACGAGCATCAACACATCTTAAGAGGACCCCATCATGGTTTCTTTTATATAGAACTTCTCCGTCCAGAAAAAAGGCCATGGATAACCTGCGAATAGTCTTCTTGGTCCCTTCATTTGCTTCAGCTGGGTATGCCCTACTCTGCATATACTGTTTGATGTCATGATACCAAGGTTTACCATCGGGCTCTTCTTCCACATGGGCACAATATGCCGGTTCACGCTGGACCTTCACTTGGATAGGCTGGACGGTGGTACAAATGTCCAGCTTAGTCATAGCAGCTAACGTGGCTAAAGCATCTGCGAATTGATTCTTGTCTCGAGTTAAATGCGAAAGGGTAATATCATCAAATTTCGCAATCAACTGAGTCAAGTACTTCTGATATGGGATCAACTTGGAATCTTTGGTTTGCCATTCGCCATTGACTTGATAAATAATTAGAGCCGCATCCCCAAAGACCTTCAATTGTTTTATTCCAAGCTCAATTGCTACTTGTAACCCACTCGCACATGCTTCGTATTCTGCAATGTTGTTGGTGCATTCAAATTCAAGCTTAATGGCCACTGGGTATTGCTTGCCATTCGGCGAAACCACTACTGCTCCTATACCTCTCCCGTGCATATTAACTGCTCCGTCGAAATACATCTTCCACACATTCTCATCTTCGGCTTCATCTTCCTCTAATGACAATATCTCTCCATCTGGGAACTCGTACGTAACTGGTTGTCCACCCTCAAGAGGGTTTTCAGCTAAATGATCAGCAATCGCACTCCCCTTGATGGACTTTCGAGTCATGTATTTAATATCAAATTCTGATAATATCACTTGCCACTTTGAAACCCTTAAGGAGATGTGAGGACTTTCAAAGATATACTTCAAAGGGTCCATTCGAGAGATTAACCAGGTCGTGTGATACAACATGTACTGCCTGAGCCTCTTGGACGTCCATACCAATGCACAACAAGTCTTCTCAATTGCCATATATCGGACTTCGCAGTCATTAAACTTTTTGCTCAGATAATAAATTGCCTGTTCTTTCTTGCCAGATTCATCATATTGCCCTAGCATTGCCCCCATTGAGGTCGGTAATATAGTGAGATACAATATCAGTGGACGTCCTCGAATCGGTGGCAACAACACCGGAGGACTAAGCAGATATGCTTTTATCTTGTCGAAGGCTTCTTGGCACTCCTCATTCCAACTTCCAGGATTATTCTTCTTCAGGAGCTTGAAGATCGGCTCACACGTGCTAGTCAGGTTAGCGATAAACCGTGCAATGTAATTCAACCTTCCCAAAAAACCTCTTACCTCCTTCTCATTCTTGGGAGCGGGCATGTCCCTTATTGCCTGTACCTTGTCCGGGTCCACTTTTATTCCTTCTCTGCTAACAATAAAACCAAGCAACTTCCCAGTTGATGCCCCAAACACACACTTTGTAGGGTTGAGTCTCAACTTGTACTTCCTCAGTCTCTCGAATAGCCTCCGCAAAACTGCTACATGACTTTCTCCTTCCTTGGATTTGGCCACTATGTCATCCACGTACACCTCTATTTCTTTATGCATCATATCGTGGAACAATGCTACCATAGCACGTTGGTAGGTGGCCCCGGCATTCTTCAAACCAAAAGGCATTACTTTGTAACAAAAAGTTCCCCAAGGAGTGGTAAAAGTTGTCTTCTCCTTGTCATCGACGTCCATGAGGATCTGATTGTATCCAGAATACCCATCCATGAAAGAGAACCTGTGGTTCCTTGCTGTACTGTCTACGAGGATATCGATATGAGGGAGCGGGAAATCATCTTTTGGACTGGCTTTATTCAGATCTCTGTAATCCACACACATCCTGACCTTCCCATCCTTCTTTGGTACCGGCACAATATTAGCTACCCACTCCGGGTGTCTTGACACTTCCAGAAAACCAGCTTCTAGTTGTTTAGTTACCTCTTCTTTGATCTTAAGCGACATTTCTGGATGCATCCTCCTCAATTTTTGTTTCTTAGCCACCATATCTGGGTACAATGGGATTTTATGTGATGCTATCTCTGGATCTAAACCTGGCATATCTCTGTAGGACCATGCAAACACATCCAAATACTCTTTGAATAGTGCGATCATTTCTGCATGCTCTGGGTTATCCACTACCTTCAACTCCTTCTTGTCTTCCTCTGTCCCCATATTAACCACTCCTATGACCTCATCATTCAAACTGAACCCTTTTTCAGAGTGTTCCATCAACTTGGAGAACTCCTCAATTGCTTCTTCTTCATCATCAGACCTGGGATCACCTTCGTTCACAGCCGCAAGGGAATCAATAAATGAGGCTTCAGGGTTCCTTTTATGAAGCAAACTTTCAGTGGGAGAGAGATTCCTGAAAGACAATTTTTGCAATAGGAACAATATAGACAAGAGTTTTATTTGTTGAAGAAGGTGCAAGCAATATAAAGCAATGAATAGTAAAAGAGTGAAAAAAAACATGCTGGAAAATCATGCTAACACATTTTATTCATGTCTCAATTAAAGTAAACACCAGTTCATTCCTTGTACAAAGAGATAATTACTTTATGGAAATAACATCAACAAATGGCTCAGATCGCCAATTGCTAAGAACTTCATTGTCACCAGAGAGATAGATAACATGGTTTCCCTCTTGCTCTTCTTCAAGTGCACTGATGATGAAATGAGGGGAGGTCAACTTTTCTGGCTTGATCACTTCAGCTGGTGTTGGGAAAGTCTCCTTTAGATGGGGAACATACTTGTTTTCTCCCTCTCCTTCTTTTCTTCCTCTGAGAGTCATGATCTTCATTTTTTCTGCCAGAGAAGGCTCATACCCTAGTCCATACTTTCCCTCTCTGGAAATGGCCTCGATCGGTTGTGGGATCCCTTGAAGCTTAGACCCCAAGCCTCTTCCCTTCTGGTATCCACTCCTCTCCATAATACGAAATACCACTTCATTCACATTCTTTATTGGTGGCTCTTTCCTCTGGATTTCTGACCTCAAAATTTCAAAGTTGTGCAAAGAGTTATCCTCAATTTGCTCTGTATTCTCTATATAAGGTACGGAAACGGGCTTTGTCAGCATGATTTCCTCTTCACCACGAATGGTAATTACCGCCCCATTGTGGATGTACTTCAAGCACTGATGCAATGTTGAGGGAGCAACTCCAGCGCTATGAATCCAAGGCCTCCCTAGAAGCATAGTATATGCTGGTTGAATTTCCATGACTTGGAATAGGACAGGGAAACAACTAGGCCCTATTTCAAGTGGCAGAGTTATTTCCCCTAAAATCCCTCTTGTTGTTCCATCAAAGGCTCGCACAATCATCTCTTGTGGTGTTAAATCTGTTATACCCATGTTCAGTTGCTCTAGAGTAGACATTGGAATCACATTCAATGCCGAGCCGCCATCTATGAGTACCTTCGCAATCACAAAACCCCTGCACTTTAAAGTAATATGCAGGGCTTTGGGCCCACTACCCTGCCTCGGAACCACCTCATCTTCCGAAAAAGTAATCATGTTGACACGCTTCACCGGATCTACCATGTTTACCACATTTTCGGGAGTGACATCAGGCTTGACATAAGCTTCACCCAACACCCTCAACAAAGCCTTACGATGCAATTCTGATGTTAGAATAAGTGATAAGAGAGAAATCCTGGCTGGAGTCTTCTTCAACTGTTCCACCACATCAAACTCACTCTGCTTCATGATCTTCAGGAACTCTTCTTCCTCTTCCTCCACAGCTTCATTCTTCTTTTTATCCTTGGCACTCTTCTTTATTTCTTCTTCTTCAGGGCCATAACATCGCCCACTCCTCGTAATACCCCCGATCCTTATCACATTGGCAACTTGGGCCTTCGAAGCCTCTCCTGCAGCCGTCAGCTCAACTTTTGTTTCATAGTTCCATGGCACAGCATGAGTGTCGTCATACGCAAAAGGAACTGGCTTTTTTACCCTTAAGATCACTTTTTCTGGTGTCGGGGCCTTATTAAGGGGTGGCACTCGAAGTACAATCTTTTCGACTACGTTGATTCCCTCAAACGTACCTCGCCTGGCTTGTATCACTCCGAGGGTTAGTAGTCCCTGAACTCGGACCTTAAAGTCCCAACAACTCTCAATGTCATGTCCTGCCTGCCCATGGTGATAAACACAATTTAAGATTCCATCATCCTTTTGTTCTTCTTCTTCTATTGGCACCCCCGGCGCGACGATGTCATACCCTGCTTTCTTTAGTCCATCAAACACCTCTTGCATAGGCGTTCGTAAGTGGAGGACCTTCTTGACTTGATGCCCCTCTACTTCCAAGCTATTCACCCTGTTTTCTACATTATGGCTTGGGATTGGATTGTTAACAATGCTAGGCCCCGATTCCTCTTCAAACCCCAATCTTCCACAAGCGATTAGTTTTCTCACTGCTGTCTTAAAGGCTTCGCAATCTTCAATGGAGTGTCCTGAGACATCCATGTGATATTTGCAGGTCAAGTTTGGATTGTACCAAGCAGGGAAAGGTGGTTGAAGGGGACGTACAGGGTTCCCAGCAATCAAATGACGGTCGAACAATTGTTGGAATAATTCTGCATTGGAAACGGATAGTCTAGGGAAAGGTGGCAGGTTTGGAGTGGTGGGGTGTCCTTGATTTGGTCGATTATAGGTTGGGCGATATGGTTGGACTGCAGGGGGATAACGTGCGTATGCAGGGCGAGTGGGGTTATATGGCTGAGGTGCGGGGACATTATTTATCTGGTTTTGTGGTTGAGTGGTGCTTGGCAAGGCTTGTTGAGGTGGGTAAAGTGGTGCTTGAAGGTATGGGATGTGAAGGTTCGGGTTATATGGTGCTTGGTACGTTGGGTATGAGGGAACATGTCGAGGCCCAACATTCTGTTGGTGTTGTACATAATTCGCCTCAGCTTCCTTCTTCTTTGGTTGGAATCCCTTCTTAGGGGCACTACTTTCTGCATCAACCGACAGTTTCCCAGCTCTAGCTAAAAATTCAATTCTTTCTCCTGCAGCTATTAAGTCGGAGAAATCCCTGTAAGCCGCTCCTGCCATTGCCCTTATAAAAGGGGCATCGAGAGTTCCCAAAAAGTACGAGCACATTTCTGATAATGTCAACGGGGGCTGAACTTGTGCTGCTAAGCTTCTCCACCTTTGCGCATATACTTTAAAGGGTTCCTCATTTCTTTTCTGCATTGAGGTCAGTTGTTCACGGGTAGGAGCTGCATCCAAATTGAACTTATACTGGTCCATGAACAAGTCAGCCAATTCTGTCCATCGCGAAATCTCAGAGTGGTCTAGCTGAAGGTACCATTCTAACGCAATACCTGTCAAACTCTCATGAAAGAAGCTAATGAGGAACTTGTCTTCCTTTGACCAGATGGCCATTTTGGTGGCATAGCTGATAAGGTGAAACCGAGGATTCCCACTTCCATCATACTTTGAAAAATCAGGGATCTTAAAATCCTTAGGTATCACCACGTCCGAGGCAGGACAAAGTTCTTCTATTTTTAGAAGGCCATAGGTACTTGATCCTTTTATCGCTTTTATCTGTTCTTCCATCTTTTCCATCCACTCATCTTTCACCTTATCCTTCTCTACCTGAGCTCCTATGAACAGTCCAGGGATGGATATATGGGGTTGCTCCCATGTGGGTCCTGCATAGCCAGGAGCTTCATGATAGGCATTCTCAAAAGGGCGGTATCCTTCTCCGATGGGAAGTACTATTGGTGCTGTGTGTTGCTGTTGTCCATGGGCACGCATTCCCTGAGTAAGACCTGTGTTGATGTTTGAGAACATAGGTGCCGATACTGTGGAAAGGGCTGGCTGTACACTCACATAGGGATCATCTTCATTTGCACCTCTATTTGCGCCAAGCCTATTGAGAGATTCTCTCATATCTTGCAATATCGCCTCCAGCCTTGCTTGGGTTTCAGTCATCTCAGCTACTCTTCCCCTTACTTCATCTAACTCTAAGCTCAAATTTCTTCCCACCTCGGCATTATTATCAGCCATTCTAGTCCGAGATCTGGTGTTGTGAACTCGGGTTTGATTGGTGTCGTCTTTCCTGGGTCGCGCAATGGTTCCTGAATTTTCTGATTTTAACCCTATTCAAATACATTAAAAAAAAAAAAATTTAATTAGTGAAATCAAAGTTACGTCTATCTCATTTACACTATTAATTCTTTTTGTCAAGGAAAGACCGTCTCTGTAGCAAGAAATTTCCATCCCATGCGCAACTCTAGGGGTACGTCCCCCTTAGATTGTGCATGGTTGATGACATATCCATGAGGGCGTGCATCTCTCAATGGATCGCATCACTCACTAGCAATGCAACCATGCAGGCAGACTTATAACACAAAGGAGAATTCATCGATGGACATAACGTGAAAGATAACTTTTATTTGATTGAAGAGCGGTACAACGTCCGACATTTAACAAAAATTACATCAAAAGTTTCGAGGTTCTCTTTTTGAATCCACTAGCAAGACTTCTACAATATTTTATGAAGCTGGCTACTTTTGGAGGTATTAGAGATTCAGCGCTCATGTGAACCTGAATGGACGCCTCCTCGAGGCGATCTATGAATCGAGAAGCATGGTATTGCAAGCTTCCCGACAAGTATTCATATCTTCTCTTCCAAGCATTTCTATCAGTCTTCAGTTTCTCTGCCACTACATGCCAGTCTTCTAACCATTCTTCTTGCTGATGGATCTCATCCTCATATTGCTTTTTCTCTCTTTCAAGCTTTCGTATCTTCATCCACAGTTGGTCTTCCTTCTCTTGTGCCTTTGCCAATGATTCGCGATACGTTGCAGCTGCATTCCAACCTTGATCAGAGTAGCGCTCAGTATGGGCAAATGCCTCTTGCAAGGATCCTATTCTTTCCTCCAATATCTTTATCGTTTGGACATGTACCCCGACGCTTGCCTCCAACTTTTCTTTTTCTTTGAGAGTTTTTGTCAGTACTCTTTCTTGATCTTCTACCTTTGCTCGCAACCCTCGGACTTCTGACCCTTTCACATTCTCTTTCCTCGCCCTCTTTGCTGGACAGGCGGCTTCATATGCATCCGCACATTCATCTTTCAACCATTCTACCTTCATGTTTAACTTATGGACTTCATGCTGAAGTGTGGCAATGGTGATTCGAGCCGTTTGATTCATCTCCTCTAGCACCCCCATCTGAGCCATCAAAATCTCAGTCTTCTCTAGCAACTGTGCTTCAGTCTGAGGAATCTCATCATGGTGTGGGATCGGCTCAGGATCGGTAATGTTCTCTCTCCTTGCTTTCCTCCAAGCGAGGTAGTTGCTAGTGTAAGCAATGATTTGTCTTCCCAACTCATTTGATCCCACTATACGGATATTACTCCAAGCCAATCTAATCGCTATTGATGTATTCTTGACAACTTCGCAATCTTGGAATAAGAAAGAGATCCCACCCATCACTTCTTCAAGAGGTTCACGTTGAGTCCACTTCAATTGTCGAATCACAAGTGCTGGAGAATATGAAACACAACCTCTTGGCCCCATCAAGGGGACATTCGAGAAATTCCCACAGCTGAAGATAACAGTATCTCCTTTATACCATGGACACATCCAATTAAAGGATTCTGAATCAATCTCATCAAACTCTCGCTTCCATTCATAGGATTTATTTGGCTTTACTGGTATGCGGTGGAACCTCTTCAAAGGGTCATCCGTCTCGCTAATGTGCTTGCGAGCATACATATGAGTCACGATCCAAACATACATCAATTGTGTGCAACACCGCAATTTACCTTGCTGACTTTCGTGGCATACTTGCAGTGAGAGGAACGTTTCTGCCAAAATAGCAGGGACGGGATTCACAGCATACTCTTCAACTTTGTAGAAGACATCCATGGCTGCATAATCCACCATGTCCGGTATAAAAGGAAACAACACCAATCCATAAACGGTCAAAGCTAACACTCGATTGAAAACAACCCAATTTTGTTGTCGAGCCAATTCCCTGAGATAAACCTTGAGGAATCTCCTCTTCAAGCCTTTGACTACTCCTTTTTCCATTTTGTCTGATGGCTTCGGTTGAACTCCTAATAATTCTGCCACTTTCCCATCACTGACATGTTGGCCATAGTAGAGGTAAACACGAAGCTCCTTCGAAAGAGGTATCCTTATCATGTAAGCATATTCTTCTATAGTTGGTGTCGTATCCAAATTTGGCAACTCAAAACATCTTAGGGTAGGATTCCAATACTGGGCCAAAGCGCTCAAGCCCGCAACATCTATAGGAATATACAACAAGTCCAAAATTCTCCCATATTTGCTTGCAAATGCTGAATGTGTCTCTCTTGGCATCAACTGACTGATTTCTATTAAGGTCTTCACATCATTTACCTTCACATCAATCCTAATGTTCCTCCTTGAGCTGATTGCATTGCTAGAATGAGATCTTTCCATTGCTTGCTACTTGGATTGTAACGGGATCTTTCCTTCACAAAAGAACTCACCTATTAAAAATAAATAAATAAATAAATAAATAAATAAAAATAAAAATGAGAAACTAAGCACAAAAATGTGATGCAAAAGGAGTCCTTATAGGGTTGTAAACCCAAAGGACATGGGACGTCTAATGCATTGTCCCTCTTGTGACCCATTTTAATGGATCATTTGGGCCCAAGGCGATGGGAACCCATTTACCTTTTTATCTTCTATTCTTTTTTCTTTTTTTTCTCTTTTTTTTTTTTTTTTTTTTTTAGAAGAACGAAATAAAACACATAATCACGAATGAGAAAGAAGAGAGAAGATGCACGCCTCCAATTGTCCTAAGAGGGAGGTCCTATAGTCAAGGGTACCTATGACGACTCTTAAATTAGGCAGCCACTAGGTTAATCTATGAGTGCAATGGTGGTTCTAGACTTCTAAAGGTCATGGCTCCCAGATTGTCCCAATCACGAAAGACCGGGACCCAGCTCATGATCCTAGCCACAAGTAGGGATAAACCCTCCAGGATGACTAATCCATGATACTAGTAACAATCTGAGTGGTGAATCAACAAATATCAGAGGGGCACTAGGCTTTCCAATGACAGTGTTGAGGCACCGCCTACTCCTAAGGCTTCCACAAGCTCGGGTATAGAGCTGAAAATGTGTGACACGAGTGATTGTGATGTGTGTGCTGGAGGCATACAAACCTGTAAAATCCTAAAACTAAAAAAACCTGCAAAACAAAGTCACATATATATACAAAAAAAATCAAATGTCATCTACCCTAGAGTTCAAATAATATATTCCAAGAAAAAACAAAATCCTCTACCCTAAGGTTGAAAAAACCACCAACAACAAAACACAAAAGACTTTTTTTCATTTTTTTTCAAAAATTTTTTTATTTTCATAGAGGATAGAGAAACAAAACATAACAAGAAAAACAAAAAAGAAGAAAGAAAAAAGAAAGGGTAAAACAAACAAGTTAAAATTTATTAAAGATTTGCACAATTAATTTTAATGGGCTTGACTCTCTAAAATTGTCCCCAGTGGAGTCGCCATCTGTCGCGACCGTAATCGCGAAGGAAAGATGACGAAAAAAGAGAATTTTAGAAAAAACATGTAGAGTCGCCACCAATTTTATTTAATTTAAGGAAAAATTGGAAAACCTTGAAAACAAGATGGTCTTTGGAACCAAGTCGAATTCGGGAGCCGATTGTACATAGAGAAGGGTAGAGAATTAATCCCACAACACCCCTAATGTACCCGTTAAAAAAAACGGTTACCCAAATTAATTGTGCAAATCATTAATGAATTTTTATTATATTTATTTTACCCAAAAAAACAAATTTATATTTGCTTATTGAATCTTAAGCACACAACCACAAAAAAGAAAGGAGAAAGAAAAAGAAGAAAATCAAATGAAGTTAGCAGAAGTCCCCAAAGAATAATAGATATCAATGGACAATCAATTAGAATACATTGTAAGAGTTACGTAGCAAAGATAGTGTCTCAAATTAAAGGCTTTGGGTAAAAGTGGACCAGTATGAAAGCATTATTCATTAGCAAAAATGAGGCGCAAATATGGGATGAAATACGCAATGGCAAGAAGAATGATACTACCTATTATGCATGTTATTGCCTCTTGTGCTCATCTTATGATTACCGTAAATAAGCACCCAAAATCCACAATTAACAAGCATTACTTTTTTTTTAACAAAGAATTGACAAGCATTACTTGGCACCAACATTTAACAAGATCTTTCATGCATATGTTAAAAACCACAATTATCACATGCAGCCAGCAATTCCCAACTCTGAAGACCTGCAACAGGCTTTCAAATAACAAGAGAGATAGGCAAAAGATTTCATTCTTCAATTCATTCCCAAATCAGGTTGCATTATGGTTCCAAAGGTTATTAAAAAAGTAACGACATAACGCACAAGTAGACGTTCAATCATCAACAGAGAAGGCAAAGGTATGGTCTATTAGGCATTTTATCATACAGCTAGCGTGGTGCACAAATAAGGCCTTATTAGAAAATAGGGAGCTATTTGCATTAACTCCCAATTCCCAGGTTTCATATCAACACAAATCATTCATACAAGACACGACATTTCTCATTAATTCGGAGGTTTAAATACAAATGAACCGGGAAGAAGACAAACAGTTACCAAGTGAGAATCCTTCCAAGAGGTTGAAAGCAATGACTTACCGTTGCCTTGGACCCTTAATCTCGTTCTTGCAACTGGTCACAGTGAAATACAAATGAAAGAAACAAATCTCACTTAGATCACCCTGACACCCACAATATTCCCTTGGAGAGTCAGAACCTAAATTCTCCTCCTCAAAGGGCAGAACCTAGAAGCTCCTCCTTCTTCTTCGGGTTGCTCTATATCTCCCTCCTTGTATTGGTCCGTTCGCGCAGTGTGTTTCTTTTTCCCCTATCAAGCGTTTCTGCCCTCTGCGCTTTTTTGTGGTGGTATCAGTTGATGAGCGAGTATGAGAGAGTCCCCTTTTTCGTATCAAAAATGATCCCCCCGCAATGCGTATGCCTCTCTTCTTTTCCCTCCTGCGTATGCCTCCCCTGTTCTTTATAGAGTGACTCCTTCTACATCTCTCCCATTTCTCTTTCCTGTCAATCAATGAAAAACCACAATCAAATATCTTGATTTGAATCAACCATAAAGAGTAACGATATTACCTTGATTATGGAAAATGGATGAGAATCACATCCCTGTAATCTCGCACCCTCCGCTTGCGTGAAACGTGATCTACGGGATTGAGTATGATTCGGTCCAAAAATTGAATGAGGGAGAGAGTGTTTCTGATGTGGATCCGGGTTAGGCTGCTGGATTTCCAGATTGGGAGAAGATTGATTGCGCAATTTCTGGAGCTGGAAGAGTTTAGTGTGCGGCTGTGTTTTTGGGGAAGGGGAAGAGCGAAAATGAGGTGGAGGCTAGGGTTTCTGATGGGTGAGGGAGTAGATAGACGGGTTATGGAGGAGATAGACGGGTTATGGAGGAGATAGACGGGTTATGGAGATAGACAGGTTATGGAGATAGACAGGTTATGGAGGTAGACAGGTTATGGAGGAGATAGACGGGTTATGGAGGAGATAGACAGGTTATGGAGATAGACAGGTTATGGAGGTAGACAGGTTATGGAGGAGATAGACAGGTTATGGAGATAGACAGGTTATGGAGGTAGACAGGTTATGGAGGAGATAGACGGGTTATGGAGGAGATAGACAGGTTATGGAGATAGACAGGTTATGGAGGTAGACAGGTTATGGAGATAGACAGGTTATGGAGGAGATAGACAGGTTATGGAGGTAGACAGGTTATGGTAGACAGGTTATGGAGGTAGACAGGTTATGGAGGTAGACAGGTTATGGAGGTAGACAGGTTATGGAGATAGACAGGTTATGGAGGAGATAGACAGGTTATGGAGGTAGACAGGTTATGGAGGAGATAGACAGGTTATGGAGGTAGACAGGTTATGGAGGAGATAGACAAGTTATGGAGGTAGACAGGTTATGGAGGAGATAGACAGGTTATGGAGGTAGACAGGTTATGGAGATAGACAGGTTATGGAGGAGATAGACGGGTTATGGAGGAGATAGACAGGTTATGGAGACAGACAGGTTATGGAGGAGATAGACGGGTTATGGGCTGAAACTTGGTTTATTGGCCCAAAGACATTTTTCCTTCTTATTTTTTTATTTTTATTTTTATTTTTATTATTATTATTATTATTTTTTTTTTTTTTTTTTTTTGGATTTCTATAAAAAAAAAGACTTTTTTATGATTATCCGGTCAAAATGAGGTGTTCACAACAGTGATGTCATGAGAAACATGAGCTTGATTCAAAACCTTCATCAACACCTTTCTATGTGGTTCAGAGTTCATGAGCAGAGACAAAAGAGATATTTTGGCCGGAGTTCGATTCAACTGGTCCACCACCCTATATTCACTTTGTTTGATGAACTTCAGAAATTCGGAGACTTCTTCATCGGATACTTCTTTTTTGTATCCATTCCCTCTTGCGCCCTCCTCAACAAAAGTTTCTTTTCCTTTTCCCTTGCAACTTCCTCCTTCCTTTTCTGTATCTTCTTTTCGCAACGCCTCCGGGGTATAAACACGACCGCTCCGAGTCATCCCGCCGACTCCCGAGACATTAGTGACTACAGTGGTATCTTCAGAATATGGTGGTTGAACCTGCATGTCATATTTCCATGGTACTGCTTTGGTGTCCTTGTAAGGAAAAGGACGTGGAACTTGGATGACGAGTGGCCTCGGCCCACTTGAAGTCGGTGATGGTACCTCTTTGGTATAGTATATCACCAGCGGTTTTGGAACGATTGTTTCAACAACTGGCCGAGGATCGACCCGGATGGTCAAAGGAGTTACATTGACCCGCATCGGGGGGGCTGTAGACTCAGAAACCACATTTATGCCTCCCTCATCCAACTGGCAACCAATCAGGATCATCTTCATATCTAATAACCGTTGTACAACCTGTTTGAACTCTGCACAATCTTCAATTGCATGACCTTTCTCCCCATGAAAGTCACATCTTAAGCCTTTGTCAAGGTTACTTTCCTCCTCAATCGAGGCTTGCATCATCCCATGCTTACACATCTCCCTGAAAATAACTCTCATGGGGGTCTTGACCTTGGAGACTTGACTGATGAGAGTATACTCCATGAAGTCCTCTATGGCGTTGACGCCAGGACCCCCATGATTTGGTAGAGGATCTTGCCCCACATTAGGCTGCTCGAAGCTCAACCACTTGGCGTTAATCAACTCTTGCACCTTAAGTTTCAAAGCTCTACAATTTTCGGTGGAATGACCTGATGCCCCTGAGTGATAGTCACATTTAGTATTTGGGTCAAACCACTTTAGATACGGGGGTTCCATTGGTTTTGTTGGGATAGGAGCTAGCATAGAGCTTTTCACGAGTTGGCGTAGCAGCTCGGTGTAGGTCATGGGTATCGGATCAAAATGTACAGGTTTTCTTTCCAGGTCATGAGGTGGCCTTCTCTGGTTTGTGTTCGGGTTGTGATATGGTGGTTGAACTGTTTGGGATGGTATGGCGGGAAGTGTTTGGTGATGGGTAGGGTATGATGGCCGGTAATGTGTCATTGGATGCTGAGGTTGGGGGTGTGGAAATTGTGAGGTGGCGGCAATATATGGATGGTTAGTTTGGTGGTACGGAGTTTGTGGGTAATACTGGGTTTGGAAATATTGCTGAGGGTGGATAGGCATCAAGTTTGGTCTCCACTGGCCAGACTTATTCTGGTCAAAAGTCACAGCATGTGCTTCTCCTTCCTTCTTCTTTACAAACGGGGGCTTCTTCGGGCCAGGTGCCCCAACTGAAGTCTCGACAATCTTGCCATTCCTCATTCCACCTTCAATCCTCTCACCGATAACGACCATATCTGAGAAATTTGACGATACACTACCAATCATCCTATCATAAAAGGGCGACTGAAGTGTGTCAATAAACATCGCAACAATCTCTTTTTCTGCCAACGGGGGCTCTACCTGGGTTGCCACTTCCCTCCAACGCTGCGCATATTCCTTGAAAGTTTCTGTGTCTCTCTTAGACATATTCTACAGCTGCATCCGATCAGGCGCCATGTCAACATTGTACTTGTATTGCTTCAAGAAGGCATCGGCCAAATCCCTGAAAGATCGAATATGTGCCCTCTCCAGGTGCGTGTACCAACTCGAAGCTGCCCCAGACAAACTGTCCTGAAAGAAGTGAATCAGCAACCTATCATCGTGGGCGTATGATGCCATCTTTCGGACATACATGGTTAAGTGGTTCTTGGGACAAGTGGTTCCCCTGTATTTGTCGAAATCCGGGACCTTGAACTTCGGTGGGATTACGACATTGGGCACAAGGCAAAGCTCTGAGGCATCTCTGAGGCCATAACTACTTGCTCCTTCAATAACCCTTAATCTTTCCTCTAGTGTCTCCAACTTTTCCCTAGATCGGGGGTTCTCGCCTGACCGATCCACATGAGCTTCCCCGTACATGTTCTGGGGAAGATACTGTGGCATGTAGGCGGATGTGAAGTTTGGTGCCACTTGAGCCCCATTGGGTCCAAAGTGCAGGGTGTATGGTGGGAGCTTTGGATTAGAAGAAGGTATCATTGCCGGGGTACTACCTTCCGGAGGGTTAATGGTTTGTGGCGGAGGGACCCCCTGTGTTGGGAATGTGAGGACAGAATTTTGAGGGACTTGGGCAGTGTCTTGGTGATTAGGGTTATTGTCCTGTGGACCAGTAGCAGTTGGCGGCACATAACCTGGAGGAAGGCCGTATGGAGGATGGTTCATTACAGCGGACTCATGATGATTGGCAGCTGAGGAATGAGTCTGGTTGTTTGGATAAATAGCGAAAGGCACCATGACTCCTTGTTGGTTGAATCCTTGCATTTGCACAGGAACCTGAGTGAAACCAGGTGGGAGAAGAGGCGTAGCCGGATGCTCTTCATTCGAGGCCGAAGGGTTCTCATCTGTGCTTTTCTCCTTTTGCATCGCTTGCAACAACTCCAACATCTTTGCCATTTGTTCCTTGAGTTGGTCTACCTCTTCTCTCATCTCTTGGGTTTGTTCTAGGTCAGCCATAACTTTAGCTTGCGAACGAGTGCGGTAAGGGTGTCGCGGAGCAATGGTTCAAAAGATCACTGTTTAATTACAACAACGAAAAAGAAAATGAATAAAAACAAAAAGGGATAAGAAAACACAGAAAACGTATTAACCCTTTCGAGATGCTTGAAATTATTCAATTTTATTTTTCAGAGAGTTAACGCCCCAATGATTGACAAGAGATGGTCCCTCCACTCCATTCAGAGGGCATTTTGCCCATAAGGCGGCGTGGGGTTGACAACGAATCTAGGGGAGAGGATCCTTTCCACAATAGATGTCGTCTTTAGGCACACTAGCATTGCTGATTCCGAGTCGAGGGAGTAACAACTACACTTTACACAGAAGGATAACTCCTATAAGGCAAGGACGTAGTTAGCAACATACTAAAGGGAGATTACGCTCCACGATAGGCGTTGTCATGAATCAAGTATAAGAGATGGAGAGCGAGAGAAAGCAAAGGCGAGAAAATGCATCTCATTTCATTGAAACCTCCAAGGGTAGTACATAGATTGAAATAACATCAAAACATAAATTCTCAACAACGCTTTTATCCTAAAGTCAACAACTTTGATCTTTTCCTTTTTAGGCCTCGGGTGAACCCATCACACATCTGCATGAAATCCTCTAACTCCGGAGGGAGACGTAGCATAGGGTTCACGCGAATCTGCTTGTTAGCCTTCTCAAAGCGTTGAACAAAGGTCGGGATGCAATGACTTAGCTCATTAGCCATACTTATGTACCTCTTCCTCCAGATGTCGACATCCAATCCTCGCTCTTCGGCTTCTCCCCTCCACCATTTCATGGCATTCACCGCTCGCGACACCTGGTCATGATAATGTTTGGCTGACGTCCACCCTAGGTCGCAACTTTGTTTGATTTCGAACAGCAAGGCATTCAGGTCCTCGGCCTTCTATGCCAATCCAGCTTCCACCTTGTTGTGTGTACAGATCTGGTTTTTTAAATCTTCATTGGCCTCCCTTTGCCGATTAATTTCCGCCTCTAATGCCCTTCCTCTCTCATCTCGCCGATTAACTTCGTCTTTCAACTGGCGTGTCTCCTCCTTTAGTTGAAGCTTATCCTTTGTCAAAGTCAACATTTTCCCTTCAAGTTTCTGGATTCTGGCCATGAGGCTCGCTGGAACCTTATCTGTTGTTCTTTTGACACCTGAGGTTGTGGTGATGTCGGCGCACATGTTTTTTAAGTGCTCATTTTCTCTTGCCAACTTCTCGTACCGCCTTTGATTGGTGACTGCCTTCAGCTCAGCATCTTGTTTTTCTTGCTCCACCGCTTTCATTTGTGCCTCCATGATCTTTAATTTTTCTGTCATCTGAGTCACCAAAATGGAATGATCGTCCTTCTGATCCTTTTTCGGAGTGCTGATGGGAACCTTCCTTGCTCTTCTCCATGTTTCATACTCTGAGACAATGATTAGGATCGGCCTGCCTAATTCGGCTCTCCCTGCCATCTTCACATTTTTCCATGCATCTCTGACCCTTTTTGCTGACAACTTGGTATCTTCACCGTCTTCATATCGGAAACAACATCCACCGAGTTGTTCTTCCCGCGGTACAGTTTGTGTCCAGCAAAGCTGTCGCAGGGCTATGGTTGGTGTGTAAGATATGCATCCTCTCGGGCCCATTAAAGGCACATTTGGGAACTCGCCACAACTGTAAATGATATCTTGCCCTTGTTGACCTTCGTACCATGGGCATACCCACTTGAAAGAGCTGCCATCCACTTTGTCAAACTCGTTTTTCCACTCTTGTTCACTTTGCTGTTTTACTGGGATATTGTGGAAGCCTCTCAGTGGATCTGAATGTCGGCTGACATGGCCTTTCGCATACATGTGAGTGACGACCCATACATACAATAGTTGTGCACAACATCGAAGCTTCCCCTTTTGATGGCGCTGGCAAAAATCTAAGGTCAGAAACGTCTCAGCTAATATCGCGGGCACTGGATTCCTTTTCCTTTCTACTGTGAAGAATACGTCCATTGCAGCTTGGTCGATCATATCCAGTGCTGATGGAAACAAAACCAACCCATAGATGACAAGTGCCAATACCCTTTCAAAAGTCCCCCAATCTCGTTGATCTTTCAACCTTTTCAAGAGATTTTCAAGGAATGTTCGAGTCAATCCCCACGAGTTTGAGTGTCCGGTCAAGTGGACGTCTTTTTCAGGAAGCCCCAGCAACCCTGCTATGTTGGTGACGGTTAGGTATTGCCCCATATGGAAATAAATGACAGGCTTGGTCTGCATCGGTAACTTTAACAGACAAGCATATTCTTCGATGGTAGGGGTAATGTCCATGTGAGGCAACTCAAAACATCTGAGCTGCGGGTTCCAATACTGACTCAGAGTGCTCAAAACGGCAGTTTCAACTGGTATAAAGATAAGGTCCAGAATCCCTCCATACTTCTTGACAAAGCTTCTTCGATTCTCTTGAGGTAATGCCCGACTTAGCTCCCTCAGGCTCTCCAGCGAGTTCATTATCACCTTGGAGCTCTTGCTAGTGTGCCTGGCTTTTTCCATCTCTTGTTTATCAAAGAAAGGGTTAACTCTCACCAAATTAATCTGTGAAAGGGAAATTTTTATTAGCAAAAATTGAAAAATGAATGCACTTTATGAATGAATGAGGGTGCTGGTACACATAAAAGGGTCGTGAACCCCTTAGGGTGCGCTATGTATTGCTAGCGCATGACTGTCCTTGCAATTGACTGCGTTTCGAAGTGCAATGGAAACGTAGCATAATGCTCAAGTCAAGGACGACATTGGTCATCCAAGCCTAACCTTAGGCGCAACAATGCATGAAAAGGGAAATGGGTAATATGCTTGAAATCATGATAGATGTGAATACGTATGCAGCAGAAAGAAAGGCGGAATGTGCTCTTCTTTGTCCTACACAGGTTGCATCCTTATGGTTGGGATTTCTGAAGTTAAAACCCTAATTCGGACGGCTTCTATTGGCAACTTATGTGCAGAACTCTTGGCATAGATCTAGACTCCTAAAAGGCCCCCAGATTACCCTCATCTAAAAAGATAAGGACCCGGATCTATGAACCTCACCACAGGGACAGATAAGTCACAATATAGCAGTCCATGTACCGGTAGCAATCTGAGCGGGAGAATCAGTGACTGTCAGGGATGCAAAAGCATCACAATAACACCACTGAAACCCCTTCTAATCCTATGGCATTCCAGGACTCGGGTATAGAGCCCAACAGTGTGTGAAGCAAGTGATAGTGCGGTGTGTGCTGAGAGCATACAAACCTGTACAAAATCCTATACAAATAAAAAAAACTCCCCAAACCTGCAAGAAGAAACAACCCACAGCACAATGGTTTTCTATCCTAAGGTTGCAAGAATATATACAAAAAGTATTAGAGAAAAAAAAATAAAAAAAAATAAATATATAAATAAATAAATAAAATAAAAAACAAAACAATGTACCAGGTAACAAAAAAAGAAAAAGGGGTAAAATAAATAAATAAAAGTTATTAAAGATTTACACAATCAACTATGATGGGCCTGACTCTCCAAGTCCCCAGTGGAGTCGCCAGCTGTCGCGACCGTCCCCTCCGGGCGCCGCGAAAGAAAAAGGGGTTAAAAAAAAGGAGAGGAGTCGCCACCAAAATTTTTATTTGGGAAAACTTTGGAAAACCCAATTATTTAAGAAAAACTGGTCCTAAAAAAAACAAGGCAGAGATTTGAGTTCGGGAGTCGGTTACGAGTAGGGAAGGTGTTAGCACCCTACGTCGCCCGTTCTAAGAACGGTACCCCAAGTTAATCGTGCAAAATTTTTAATAATCTTTGAAAATATTATTTTACCCCATTTTTAAAACAAAAAAAGGAATAAACACAAAAGGAAGAAAAATAACATTTTGGCTTGACAGAATGATTATTCTGCTCCTACGTATTCCCCGGTGCGATGGGAAACTCAAAGCCACGTAGTTCTAAAAAATTTTGATTGGTTGGTTTATTTTAATTTTTGGGAAAAGATTTGATTTCGAAAAAGGATTTTATTTCGAAACTGGTTCGCTTTTGCACAAGGTTAAAGATAGCAGTGTTATACGATAAACCTTTACAATTCTTATGACACTTGAGGATGGGAGACCATACATCAACGTCATCAATTGTCGCGCGAATTTTAAAATATTTTACTTAAAGAAGAATTCACTCTTGCACGGGGTTAAAGATAGCAAAACTATACGATAAACCCTTACAATTCATGCGAGACTTGAGGATGAAAAAATTCATACATCAACGTCGTAGATTGTTGCACGAATTTCTTTGAAAGTGATTATTATTTTTTTATCTTATTTTTCCCTTCTTTTTTCTTATTTAAGACCAGAATCTGACACACAAAAAGGTATGAGCTTGGTCCAAAAGAAAAAAAAGAAATCAGAAAGAAAGAAAAAAAAAAAACCTAAGCTAATCCTTCCTACCAAGCCCAACCCAATATTGAACACTCTTATCTATAGCTTGTCCCTTTTTCCCTACTTAACAAAAATAAAAAAAACTAATCCATTATATTAAAACAAATAAAGAGATCAGAGTTGAGAAAAACAAAAGGAGGAGCCTTTGCTCTCTCCCTTCACGCGACCCACCCAGAGCAGGGGAGGAGACCTTGCTGCACAGAGGCACGGCAGCGGCGGCGCGGTGGCTCGAAGCGGTGTAGCAGTGGTGTTGCGGCGAGCACGGCGGACGGGACTGCTCGCGATGGGTCTGGGGCGGTGCGAGCCTGGAGTGGCTGGACGGCGCTGCCGGGTGTTTCTGGTTCGGAGGTCGACGGAGTGGGACGGCGACGCTGGTCCACGGAGGTGACGCGGTGGGCAGCGGTGCTGGGCTCGAGCGATGGCGCGGTGGGCAGGGGCGTGATGCAGCGGTGTGAGCTCGGTGGAGCTGAGTGCTGGTTCGCGGTGGTTGAGGGAGCGCGCGGTGGAGCGGCGCTGCTCGCGACGGAGTGGGGGGCTCGAGCGGAGTGGTGGGCGGCGGCGTTTCTATCGGTGGTGGCTATGGTGGACAGAGATTGGAATGGAGAGGGAAAGCTGCAGTTGCTCTGTGTTCAGGTGAGGTTGAAAATGGCTAAGTGGGGTAGAAGTTTTTTTCTTTTTCTTTTTGCTGTTGATGAGAGTGTGTTGATGGAGATGAATGGTTGTGTGTGTGTGTTTTTTTTGTTTTTGATTCAATGTGATCTGGCTTTGTTTTTCTTTCCCCCTCTCCCTCTCTTCTGCTCGAAAAAATCCCCCCTGTTCTCTCTGTGAATTGCTGAATTTATAGGTAACATGATAGGAGAGTAATTCCAAAAATTTCTGTTAGCTTGCTGAGAAGATGTACAATGCAGATCAGCCTTGTTCCCTGTCCTTGGGGATGCAGCAGCAGTGTGTCTGCCATTGCTGTTGTTGCTTAGGAGAAAAAGGGAATAAAGTAAAAGAAAACAAAAGAAAGGAGAGAAAGAAAGAGGAGAAGACTTCCAAAATTGCCAAAGAAAAACCAACTTATCCTCACATTTTTGAATTGAATTTGCTATTATTTTTTTATTTTTTATTTATTTATTTCGTTTTCTTTTTTTTTTTTTGAACAAGAAAAGGGCTTTTAAGTGGGTTAAACAGAAATGGGATCATGGGCCAAAGCCTACTCAATTTTCTTTCCTTTTCTGATCACCTAATCAAAAGATTAATTAACCCAGACAAAATTGGATGTTCACACTACCGATATAATAATAATAGAGAGATCTGATGGTCCCATTACATTTATTGACATACCAACAAGGTAGGCGGTAGCTATTAGCTAGTAACCTATAGCCTGCCTACAGCAGTGGCATAGGCAAGAGGCAACAACACATGTGAGTATCCATCTATACATGTTGATCTAAGTGAAAGAAGTTTGATCCATCTCTTCAGCATATATTTTTGGATTCGATTTTTGGATTCATATCTATGAAAAAAATATTTTTGGAAGGATTCTCACTTAGTCATTTGAGAGTACTCCGAAAGATTAATTAATCTTTCATTTATTAAGTGAGATGATACTTTCAGAAATTAAAAAAAAAACATGTTGGTATCGATTTCATATCACGTGCTATAAATGGGTCCAAAGTCTGAATTTGGTATCTCCGACTGGCATGGTCACCCACAACTTGGGACTTCGAAGTTTTGAACAAAGAAAAAATGAAGCAACAAGTAGTTCTCCTGCAAATTGGGGCATACAAATAGACAATGGGGCTGCGTTTGGACTTTGGAAATATAGGTATATGTTATATAAAATTAATAATATTTTGCAAGTTTTTTCAAAACAATTGTAATGTTTTATACTATTTTAAGACCTATAGAGATTTATTTTTTCAAAAGTTTTATTAGTATAAGTTATCAGTAGAGAATAGAGTTTCTTAACCATGTAATTAATAATTTTTTTTTACCATTTTTCTCAAACAACTAAAGGTCTGTTTTGTTTAAGCTTTTTCATTTAGTAAAAAAATATTTTTAAGACTTCCATGTTTGTTTGGTTGGACTTTTACTAAAAAATAGAAGTTACAAAAAAGTTAAAAAGTGCTTTTATGAGAAATTTAGTAGTAGCCAAACAAAAAATAATTTTTGATATACATAAAAGTTATACAATAATTTTTTTTTTTTAAAAAAAATTTATTTTCTTAAACTTAAACAAATCGAGTTTAAATCTTAACAGCTTCAACTTAATTCTGTTTAATCTTTCTCGCTGACTAACATACTCAGCTCAATAAAATACACATTTAATACATTATTGTTGGAAAAATTCTTCAATGTTTTATAAATGTTTTTGAAGGAGAATTGCTTCAATTTCTACATCTTTTGCATCTGCACAGTATGGAATCTGTCATGAGGTTGGATTTCCTCTCTTTTTATTTTTAATTAATTTGGCTATTTATGACAATGACGTTTGTGTTATATTAAATTTGTTTGTGTTTCTTTATCCATGTTTTTCTTTTATAAAATTAATCTGATCTCATGGCTTACGATCTATCCTGCAAGTTGATCATTCGTTTGAATAAATCTATATGTAGATTGTCTCACAAAATTTCTAAAGGAATAAGCAAAATAAACATTACTTTTTTTGGTGCTTATACACACATTACTTTTAAGTCACGGTGCTTATGTTAGATAGTAAACTTATATAGAATGAAGGTGTAAAAAATAAGTAGAACCAACTTCAGTTGGTTCAAATATTAAGGGCATGAGTCCCTTAAGCAAGTGATCGGGAGTTCAAATCCTGATTCTTGCGAATGGAAAAAATCTGGTTGGGAGTGGACTACCTATCTTGTGTGCCTTCAGGCTCCCCGACAGAGATTAGTCACTGTTAACGACAGTGGATACTTCACACCTATCACATGGATACCAAAAAAATAAATAAATAATAAGTAGAGATTTTTGACAGAAAAATAAGTAGAGATATTTAAATAGTAAAACAAAAGTGTAAATATAAAATAATATGGATTTAATTGTAATATATTTTTAGTGTAAAAATTTTTTACACTAGTAAACCAATCATAAATTGTCATATTATTAAAAATCTTTGACTCTTATAATAATTACTTTAACAATCATATATAGGATGATTTGTGATGAGTTGACGATATAATACTTTTTATACAAACATGTATCAAAATTAAATTAAAAGATGCTGAATATGCAAAAGACTCTTTAACTATCAATTATTTTTTGATATATGATCAATGAAATATTCAATTGAGGTAAACTATGAAAGAATTTCATTAAAATGTATTTTAAGTATTACTTTTGGACTTACATAATATATAAGTGTGAAAAACAATTTTAATCTGAAATATAAAACATCCTTTTAAGAGAAAAGTATTGTAAAAGGACCTCAACTTTATTGTCATAACCAATTAAAAATTAAGACCTAAACTTTATGTTAAGTATCAATTAAGGATCTCAAGTCTCAACTTAAAAAATATTTTAATAATATTAAATGATAAATAAACTTTAGGATACATATATGTCATATGTTTTTTTTAGGCAAATATGTCATGTTTTAGTCCCCTTTTGATCATAAAAAAAATATATGACATATGTTTTATTCATATTATGAATTGTTTTCATTTATCAAATGGGATATTTTTGTCCTTTCAATATTGTTATTCATAAAAAAAATATTTTAATAAAGCTGTAATCCGACAAACTCTATTGTTTTAACAATTTACTTATAATTAATTATAATCTATTTTTTCAGGAACCTGGTTTGCGAAGCTTGGCAGCAGAATGAGCATAATGTTGGTAGTAGATTGAATTGTGTGACAAATGAAGCTATGAGATTTAAAGAGGAGGTCTTCGGAAATATTTTAAAAAGAAAACGAAAGATTGAGTCGCGGTTAAGAGGAGTTCAAAGGAGGTTGGAGGCAGTGGACTATTTGAGACTCGGTGATTTAGAGAGGCAGCTTCAGCGTGATTATAACCAGGTGTTTCACCAAGATGAGTTGTTGTGGTATAAAAAATTCAGAGAAAATTATTGGGTTCAGTTTGGTGACAAAAACACAATATTCTTCCACATGCACTATAAGAAATTTGTCTTGTAGTAACAAACAAAATTTATCATTATATGTTTAAAATCCGTAGGATATATGTAAAACTTACATACACCTACAGCCAGTCTAACCGTCCATTATGAGCGACGAATCATAACGGGAAATGATTGTTTCTATAGGTTTTACCTGCGATCCACATATATTTACATATAATCGTATTTGACTGCTAATAGACTTTACCTACGGTTTGACTAACACTAATATCTATACCTACCATTTTAACGAGTGTCACTAAAAGTGTCTCTAAGTATATGTAAATTTGTTGTAGTGATACAAACTGTAGTCAGAAGAAGAATAATCGTATTGAGGGTTTGAATCTAGCTGATGGGAGTTGGTGCACCGATGGGGAAGCTCTAAAGGGTGAAGCCCAAACTTACTTTAAATCCCTTTTTGCTTCGTCTCCAGGGATGTCCAACACAGACACTTGAGTTTGGTGTTTTTCAAACCCTTATTAAGGATTATGTTGCTAGTCTCTTGGCTCCTGTGACTAAAGATGAGGTCCTTTGTGCTCTAAATTCTATGAATTCTTTCAAAGCACATGGGCCCGATGGTTTTCAACCTTCCTTCTTCAAGAAATATTGGGACATTGTTGGTTATGACGTTTGGCATTTTGTTAAATCAGCTTTTGAGGATAGTTACTTTGATTGGAGGATGGCAGAGATTCTTGTTGTGCTTATCCCTAAGATTGATCATCCGACTAGGATCACTCAATTTTGTCCTATTAACTTATGTAATGTGATTTACAAGCTAGTCTCTAAAGTGTTAGTGAATCGGCCGCATCCCCATCTCCACTACCTTGTTGGTCCATTACAAAGTAGTCTTATCCCGGGGAAAGAAACTTCTGATAATGCCATAGTGGCCCAGCAGATTATTCATTACATGCACCGCTCCAAGAGTAAAAATGGCATTATGACATTCAAAATTGATTTAGAGAAGGCATATGACAAAGTCAAGTGGAGCTACTTGAGAGAGACTCTTTCTGATTTTGGTTTTCTTGGTTGTATAGTTGACCACATAATATTCTTTATAGAATCCACTTCTCTTTCTCTGTTATGGAATAGGGACAGATTAGACAGGTTTACGCCTACTCATTGGTTGAGACAGGGGGATTCATTGTCTCCCTATCTCTTTGTGCTTTGTATGGAGAAATTGCCTCTGTTCATTGCTAAAAAGGTGGAGTCTAAGGATTGGCATCCTGTGCAAGTGAGTCGTAATGTTCCGGAGATTTCTCATCTTTTCTTCGTGGAGGATATTCTTCTTTTAACAAAAGCGAGACCTGATAGTGTCCGTCTGATCATGGACATCCTCCCTGACTTTGCAAAGGCCTCGGGTCTTATGGTGAATGTTGAGAAATATCATGCCCTTTGCTCGTCTAAAATTCTGAGACCTAATAGGGAGGAACTATCCAGAATTTCTTATATCCAAATCACTACTAATCTGGGTAGATATATCGGCTACCCTTTACTTAAAGGGAAAGTAAAGAAGTCAGACTTTAACTTTGTGGTTGAGGAGCTACAAACCCGTTTGGCTTCCTAAAAAGGCAAATTGTTGAACAAGGTGGGTAGAGTTGCACTAGCCTTTTCAGTGTTAATATCAATCCCTATTCATGTTATGCAGACTATATAGCTTCCATCATCTGTGTGTAATGAGCTAGACAGTATTGCGAGAAAATTCATTTGGGGAAACTCAGAGAATGATCTTGGTTTCTATTAACAAAGCATATATATCTTTCTACATGTCTATGATCACCCATCTGTTATAACACGTCTGTGACACCCGTCTGTGATCACACGTCTGTGACACCCGTCTGTGAGATCACACACTCGTCTATGGGATAACCCGTCTGATCATACGTCTGTGATAACTCGTCTGTCTGTAAAGTTAGTTTTTCTATTACAGATTAGTTGTAGTTTGTTATTTCTGTTATATCAGTATCCATAACAGAATCTTGAGCGCTTTCCTATATATATAGATATTAGGCAGCTCTTTGTAAACAGATTATTAACTCTATTGATTCAATGCAAAGATATCATTCAAATCATATTCTTTTCAATATGCCTTCATATAATTCTCTGTCTTCCTTGCGAAACCAAGATGGTATCAGAGCTCAAATTTGAGCTCTGGTTTTCCATTCCCTTCCTTGGAGTTATACCCAAATTCTTCTTCATTTTTCATTGATTCTCCTTCTTTGACTCGAAGATGGCAAACCAGGCATATGAAGATTTCGCAACAAACCCCCTAAATCCTTACTATGTTCATCCCAATGAGAACTTTTCTCTGGTTCTTGTAAATCCGGTTCTCGATGGAAAGAATTACCATACTTGGGCCAGATCAATCAAAGTTGTTTTGGAAACCAAGAACAAAATGAAGTTTCTTGATGGCACCATCACACAACCTGAGAAAGCAAGCCAACCATACCAGCCATGGTGTCGATGCAACAGCATTATCCTCTCTTGGATTCAGCATGCAATATCTCCAAATATTCTGAAGTCAATTCTTTGGATGGACAAGGTTTCAGATGTTTGGAAGAATCTTCAAAACCGCTTTGCATAAGATGACATCTTTAGGATCTCAGACATCCAAGATGATATTTGTAAGTTGCATCAAGGTAATCTAGATGTCTCAGAATATTTTACTGAACTTCAAACCATGTGGGATGGGCTTGATAATTACAGGCCCCTCCCAATATGTAACTGTGATATTCCCTGTGCCTGTAAAAAGGGATTTACCAAAATCAAAGAGTATAGAGATCAAGACTATACTATTCGGTTTTTGAAAGGTCTTAATGACCAATACTCACATGTAAAATCTCAAATTATGCTAATGACTCCATTTCCTGATGTTACTAAGGCTTTTTCCCTTGTCACACAACAAGAAAGACAAATTTCTATGCCTAATGTATTAGATAGCATAGTTGATTCCAAAGCCCTCTCCTTCAATGCCAATAAATTCAATGGAGGATCCAAGAAAGGAGGATTCTCTAATAAAGATAAAGGTAGAGGCACTTCAGGTAAAGGAGGAGGGCCAAACTCCAAATACTGCACTAATTGTGCAAAAACAAATCATACAATAGAAACATGTTACTTTATCCATGGATTTCCTCCTAGATATCAGATAAAGAATAAGCCTGCCACCTCTACTGCTGTGAATTCTGTCACTGTAACTGATCAACAAGAAAAGCAAATTCAAGCTTCAGAATCTTCAAAGCAAGGTTTTAGCTTGACTCGCGCAATATCAAGGTCTCATTGAGATGCTACAGGCCAGAAATTCCAACAATTCCAGCATACATAAGGCCAATTCGACTCTGACAGGTCCATTAACCTTCACCAACAATTCTAATAAGCCTGCCATGGGTAAGTATCATGATTTATGGATTTTAGATACAGGAGCTACCAATCATATCACCTTCAATCTCCAAAACTCTGTGGATTATCATAATAAATCTCCTGTACACATTACTTTGCCCGATGGAAACCAAGTCATATCGACAATAACAGGAAAAATTCATCTCTTTCCTTCTTTAACTTTGCATAATGTTCTCTATGTGCCAAACTTTCGTGTCAACTTGATTTCTATTATCAAACTGCTTAGGGAAAATCACTGCAAATTAATTCTTGAACCTGATTCCTGTTTTATTATGCAGAATTACCCCAGAAAAGTGATTGGTGCAGCTAGATTTCAAGATGGACTGTATGTGCTTCAACATTCAGCTTCAGAGGAATCTTCTGCTCACAATCTCACCCCTGAGTGTTATTCTGTCACAAAAACAGAAAATGACTCTCTTCTCTGGCACCTTAGACTAGGGCATTTATCAAAAACTATACATAAATGTATTTCTGCACAATTTCCTTTTATTGCTTATGATAATAAAGAATTGGCTTGTGATATTTGTCATTATGCCAAGCAAAAGAAATTACCCTTTGCTAATAGTTCTACTCAATCCGCTGCTATTTTTGACATTTTACATGCTGATATTTGGGGTCCTTATTCTCATACTTCTATTTCAGGTCACAAATACTTTCTAACTTTAGTAGATGATTTCAGCAGATTCACTTGGATCCTGCTTATGAAATCTAAGGCAGAAACTAGATATCATATCACTAACTTCATTGCTTATATAGAGACTCAGTTTGAAACAAAATTAAAATGCTTGAGAAGTGATAATGGCTTAGAGTTCTTAATATGCCTGATTTCTTTTCTAGTAAAGGCATTATTCACCAAAGAACTTGTGTAGAAACACCACAACAAAATGGTGTGGTAGAAAGAAAGCATCAACACATTCTAAATATGGCTAGAGCCCTTACTTTTCAAGCCAATTTACCTCCTAAATTCTGGCATTTCTCCATATTGCATGCAGTTCACATCATTAATAGGATACATAGTCCTCTTCTTAAAGAAAAATGTCATTATGATCTTTTATATAAAGAATCCCCTAGCTTAGTTCATCTTAAAACTTTTGGCTGCCTTTGTTATGCTTCCTCTTTACAGGCTCATAGAACAAAATTTCAATCTAGAGTCATCAAAGGCATTTTTCTTGGCTATAGGGATGGTAAAAGGATACTTTTTGTATGACATCAAAAATCACAATTTTCTTGTCTCAAGGAATGTGGTTTTCTATAAAACTACTTTCCTTTTCACAAGTCAGATTCAAATTTTTTAACTGATACTCATACTCTTTTTGAGCATACAGTTTCTCCTAGTACTGCAGTTCCACCTGCTTCTTTTGCTGATTAGTTCCCTGAGCCACTCCTTCATGAAGAGGACCACTTGCTCGAGCCCGAAGCTCTACCAGAAGATGCTCCAGAACCTGCCATTAATGCAGATCCTGTTAGACAATCAGAAAGAATTAGAACAAGGCCTAGTTATTTACAAGATTATCATTGCAGCCTCCTATCTACTTCTGGTAATTCTGTGTCTTCTGGTACATCTGCATCTTCTAATTCACCGTCTTGTCCTCTTTCTTCTGTTCTTACATATTCTAATTGTTCTTCTTCCTACAAAAATTTCTGCTTAAACACTATCATTCATTCTGAACCACAAACATAAGCTCAAGCTTCCAAGTTGGATTGTTGGCAACAAGCTATGCAATCTGAATTGGAAGCCCTTAAAATTAACAGCACTTGGACTATTGTTGATTTGCCCAATGATAAGAATCCAATAGGATGTAAATGGGTGTATAAAATTAAATATAACTCAGATGGTTCCATTAAAAGATACAAAGCAAGATTAGTGGCTAAAGGTTACAACCAAATCGAACGATTAGACTATTTTGAAACTTTTTCTCCTGTTGCAAAAATGACAACAGTGAGAACAGTGCTTGCCTTGGCAGCCACTAAGTCTTGGTTTCTTGAACAATGTGATGTTAACAATGCTTTCCTTCATGGAGATTTACATGAAGATGTATATATGACCTTACCACCAGGTTTTACTTTTGCTTCTTCTTTTTCTACAACCAAGGTTTGTAAATTACATAAATCTATATATGGCCTTAAACAATCCAGCCACCAATGGTATGAAAAATTATCCTCTGCCTTAATTTCTATTGGCTATGTTCAATCCATTGCAGATCATTCCTTGTTTGTTAAACATATTGCTTCTACTATTACTGTTTTATTAGTATATGTAGATGACATTGTTCTTGCAGGTAATTCCTCTCATGAGATTCAATATGTAAAAGAATTTTTACATACATAGTTCAAAATTAAGGACTTAGATTCTCTCCGATATTTCCTAGGCCTAGAGATTGCAAGATCTTCCGAAGGAATAATGGTCAATCAAAGGAAATATGCCTTGGAACTTCTCCAAGACAGTGGTTTTCTTGTAGCCAAGCCAGCTCCTACTCCATTCACACCATCTACTAAACTTCAACAGGATTCAGGAAACCATTTTCCTGATGAATCCCCATATAGACGGCTCATAGGGCGGCTGCTTTACCTTACTACAACTAGGCCCGATATTGCCTTTACTGTCCAGCAACTTAGTCAATTTGTTTCTAGGCCTTTGGAACCTCACTATCAGGCTGCCACTCGTGTGCTAAAATACCTTAAACGCTCTACTTCCACAGGGCTCTTTTATCCTGTCACAAACTCTAATGGTTTAACTGGTTTTGCAGATTCTGATTGGGCTTGCTGTGTTGATACTCGGTGTTCCGTTACTGGATATTGTGTCTTCTTTGGTTCCTCCCTCATCTCCTGGAAATCGAAGAAACAAAGCATTGTATCCCGTTCTTCCTCAGAAGCAGAGTATAGGGCACTTGCCAGCCTCACATGTGAGATTCAATGGCTTCATTATCTTTTCCAAGACCTTCACATTATCTTTACCAAGCCCAAATCTGCCATTTATTTGGCTCATAATCCAACTTTTCACGAGCGATCAAAGCTTATAGAGATCGACTGCCATGTTATTCGAGAGAAGATTCAATCCGGGCTCATCCACTTGCTGCCCATTTCTTCATCATCTCAAGTTGCTGATGCTTTTACTAAACCACTGTATTCCAGTTCTTTTCACAATTTCATCTCCAAGCTGGGATTTCGGGACATACTTCGTCCATCTTGAGGGGGGATATTAACAGAGCATATATATCTTTCTACACGTCTATGATCACCCGTCTGTTATAATACGTCTGTGACACCCGTCTGTGATCACACGCCTGTGACACCCATCTGTGAGATCACTCACTCGTCTATGGGATAACCCGTCTGATCATACGTCTGTGATAACTCGTCTATCTTAACCCGTTTGTAAAGTTGGTTTTTCCGTTATAGATTAGTTGTAGTTTGTTATTTCTGTTATATCAGTATCCATAATAGAATCTTGAGCGCTTGCCTATATATATAGATATTAGGCAGCTCTTTGTAAACAGATTATTAACTCTATTGATTCAATGCAAAGATATCATTCAGATCATATTCTTTTCAATATGCCTTCATATAATTCTCTGTCTTCCTTGCGAAACCAAGTTTCCAGCTGGTTAATTGGGACACTGTTACTTGTCCTAAAAGGCATGGAGGACTTGGCCTTCGTGATGCTCATTTATCAAACACTGCCCTCCTAGGGAAGCTCGTTTGGTCTTTGATGCAGAAAAATAACAAATTGTGGACTAAGCTCTTGTCTAGCAAGTATATCTCGGATGGTAAGCTCATGTCCCATTCTATACCTATTAATGCATCCTATAAGGGGGTCTATTTTGAAAGTTGTGAGTGCTTTGAAGGATGGCTATATATATTTTGCGGATTGGGAATGGTGAGGTGTCTTTCTAGTACGATAAATGGTGGAAGGAAGGTAGGCTACGCCATACGGTGGATGTGGTGAATATTAGTGATATTAATCTCAGAGTTAAGGATGTGAGACAAGATGGGGACTGGTGTTTACAAAATCTTTATACTATGCTTCCTGATCAGGTCACTCATAATCTCTGTAACTTCAATGTGGACATTCTCGAAGATGCTGAAGATTGTATTGTTTAGGAGGGGTCAGTTGTCAGGCAAGTATGATGCCAAGTTTGGCTATGCGTGGCTTTTATGTAGAAGCAGAGATTTCGATTTCTTCTCCACTTGGCGTTGGATCTGGAAAAATAAGTCTACTGGAAAATGCTGTTTTCTGGTATAACTGATTTGTCATGATGCCCTGCCTATTAATGTTCTTCGCCAGTGCAGACATCTAGCGCTAGAGGCTGGGTGTGGGTGTTGCCATAATGCCGATGAAACTGCTTTGCATAGCTTGCGCGATTGTCTGGCTGCTATGCGTATCTGGGTTAGACTCGGTTTCAACCATAACCAAGCCTTTTGGTGCAACAATGCCCAAGATTGGGTGCATAGGTTTTCTAAGGAAGATTCCTCCATTCTTTTCTTCTCAACTCTGTGGTGGATTTGGGTCAGCAGGAATAAGGAGGTCATTAATTAGTGGGGAGCCTTTGGTGAACTCAGAGGTGGTGACAAGAATTTTTCTCACAATTGAGGATTGTATGTCAGTGTTTTGTTCGAACTTGATGCAGCAAAGGCAACCTGTGATGGTTCAATGGAGCTTCCCCTTGCATGATATGGTTAAACTTAACATAGACAGTAGTTTCTTGGGCAACAACACTGGTCGAGCAGGGTTCATGGGTGTTTTGAGGTTGCTCATGGTGGTTTCATCATTGGTTTCATGGGGTTTCTTGGTCATACCCCTATCTTGCTTGATGAATTGAAAGCCATCTTCCGTGGCCTTACCTTGGCTTGGCAACACGGTTTCCGTAAGGTTGCTTGTGAGAGTGATTGCAGGAGGCTGTGCAGGTTGTGAATAATGTTCAGGAGGAGTTTCACCTATTTGGCAATGTGATTGCTGAAATAAAGAAGATGTTGATCAGAGATTGAGATGTTCAAGTGGTGTATATTTTTAGAGAAGCCAATGCCTATGTTGACTTACTGGCCAAAAAAGGTGCTTCACGGGAGATATTGTTTTAAGTTCAGAATCACCATCCTGAAGCTTTGGGGTTGCTGTTGGACTCTGATTCTTCAGGAGCTGTGTTTGCTAGAGTTTAGTGTTTTGGTTTTTCCCCTTATGTACCAAAACGGAATACACACACCCACACACACACGCAATAAAAAAAAAGATGTTAGCGAGATTTGATTTCAAGACTTTGCAATAAAAAAATTTAGGGGGTGTATTGGAATAGGATTTTAAAAGATTTTAAAAGACTTTTTTATGATAAAAAAGTCTTGTGGTATTCAATCAAGACTATTAGGAATTTTTAAAGAGGGAGTGCAAATCTAGTGATATTCAATCAAGACTTTTTACAAGTAACAAAAGGTCTTGTGATATTCAAAAACTTCCTAATTTCGATAGATTGTTTTCTAAGGTGATTTTTGTGGGACTTTATATAACTTTTTAGTCATTTCTAGTAAGAAAAAGTCTCACCATAACACATGAGATTTCTCAGGATTCTATTTCCTTATTTCTCTTCACCTTATGTCTTCGCCTTTCTCTCTCCTCCCTCCCTCCATCTCTCTCCTTTCTCCCTCCCTCCCCCTCTCTTTCCCCCATGGTTGTCGTTCAACCCAACATAAATTACCAAACAAAGTATGTGTTTGAGACACCAGTGAAAATTATATTATTTCAATAATCGATTATTGTAATAATCAATTATAATTATAGTGTGTTTGGGAAAGCTGGAAAAAATAGATTATGTTGATAATCGATTATAATCAAAATCTATATTTGTTTGGATATGTTTGCTTAAAATCGATTTTAAGATAATCTATTTCATTTGGGTGGTGCAAAAAAAATCACTTTTACAGAGCAAATTACGGAAAATGGTATGAAGTTATTTGTATAATTTAATAATACTTGTTTGGAAATTAGTTTTATAACGATAAATAGGGAAGAGAGTTTTGAGAATGAAAAATAATCAAATCACAACAATCTTATGCTAAAACAAATTAGATAACATAAAACAGTTTTTTCCCCCTAAAAAAGTTTTTTTTTTTTTTATAAATTTAAGCTAATTGTCAAACATGATATATTATGTATAAAACAACTTTTTAGCCAAAAAACAACTGAAATAGGAAAAATCAATCTTTCTCAAACATGCTCTTAGAATAAGTTTTTCTTTGGGTATACTTGTTGAAAAGCGATTTTAAGATAATCTATTTTGTTTGGATGATGTAAAAAAATTACTTTTATATAGTAAATTACATATATATATATATATATATATATATATATATATATATATATATGAAGTTTTTTGTATGGAATAATGATATTTGTTAGATAGTCAGTTATATAGGATAAAATGGAAAAATATGATTGATTTCAAAATAATCAAAAGCTTTTTCAAATAAGCTTCAAATTTTTAGCTTTCTAGATAAAAAAAACTTTGTTTTACTTCAAGCTAATTTAGCAAACATATTAGAGTAATTTCAAAACAGTTTTTTTTGGGAAAAAAAGCTATTTCCAAGAAAAATAAGCGCTTAATAAGCTGTCTCAAATATGCTCTTAAAGCGCTTCTTTTTAATTTCAACTTTAAAGTAGCTTTTAAGTCCCAAAAAAAGTTGGGTCAAATGCTACCTAATTATATAGTAGAATTGGTTTGTAAGTAATGACACATAAAATTTATATACTCTTGATGGCAAACATATCAATAACAATAAGCAATAAAAGTATAGGATACATTATTTATGACATTATGAAAATAAAGTGATTTTTTTTAAGTTTACAATTACATTTTCTACTATATAAATACAATAACATGTGAGCAAAAAACTCTAATGCTGTAATTAGAGTTTAAACGTTTATTCTCCACTACAGTAACAAAATCTGATTTATAAATTATGATTTTATTCTCTACTATATATTCCTTTCAAATCTTTTAAATTCTTATGATATAAATCCATTAAAATCCAAAAAATAAAATCTTGATTGCAAAAGTCTTTAAAAAAAAATCTTATAAGTCATTATATTCGTATACAATCCATTAAAATCCACAAGACTTTTTTATGCCGAAATAATCTTTTAAAATCTCAATCCAATACACTCCTTAATAACCGAGCTAACTATCATCCATGATTATACATTTTACCTTATTAAACAGCAAATATAGAAACCAAATTAATACAAATAAGATTATTTACATCAAGAGTCAAATTAATCCTTGAAATAAAGAATGAAATCAATGGTGATCAGATTCATTTGTTCTCCCAAAATGGAATGTAAATTATTAAGACAAAAAGGGGTACTTCAAATAACCAATTAACTCCATCTAACTTTAACTTGGTCATCTAGTAATTTAAGGTTAGCTCAAGTAAAAAAATTGAACAGTATTAATAAAAAAAATTATCCACACAAATTAATAAAAATATCATTTTATACATTTGTACAATTTTTCACAATTTAAATGCAGTCGGTTCTCATTTTTTTTTACACTTATATTTTAATTTTAACACATATGCACATATACATTTTGTATATTATATAATGTGCAACATCCTTTATTGCATTAAAAGGTCTTAAGTTAAATTCTTATTCCAAATCCTCTATTGATCATTACAAACTCAATCTCATTATAAAATTAATAATTCTATATCAAATTCAAAAATTGTCATTTAAAAAAAGTTGCCTTATTCAATCAAAAAAATGTTGCCTTATTTAATTCTTATTCAATAAATTGGAACATCAACATTATATATTTAATTATACTCTTAAATATTCATTTATTATTTTTTCTCTCTTATCATATTATTTCACCGATAAAAAAATAAACCTTTTCTACAATATCAAAGATTCAAAGTATGACATTTTTACCCAATAGTGGTTGGTCGCAGTAGAAGCAGATTGCGACCCCTGACGACCTTCACTTGCAATGTCAGATGTTCGAATCCAGAGTCATCACCCCAGGGAGGGCTTTACCTAACCAGCATTCGCAAGCCGGGGATTAGTTTCATAGTTTGCTTGTGAGGCTATCCGCTCAAAGACCAAAAAATACCGTACCTCCTTGGTTGTTCAGAAAGTTTGAGAATAGCTTAATTAAGTACTTATTTAATAAATTATTGTGAAATAAACCAAATAAATTTTATTTTCAAAAGCTTCTTTGATAAACTTATTAAAATGGTCAATTCTCCGGTACCCGAAGAGTAACTTTACCTTACTTAGATGATCTAATCAGATGATGAGAACCATTTGACTTGACTCACTAACATAACTCATTTAATTGAGGTGATGCACACTACTAGAAATTTTCTGATTACCTACGGATTTTACACAAAAATTCGCACGAAATAGGTTTTCTACAGTTTTTCCTATGAATTTTTGTCCATAGATAATACCTTCGTAGGTAATTTTTTCCTGCGAATTTTAAAATCTGCAGGAAATTTCCTGCAAATTTTCTTGGGAAAAATTTAAATTCGTAGGAAATGTCAAAATTTCTTACAAATTTAAATCTACAAGAAAAAAAACCTTATTTTTAAAAAAATTACAGAAAAATTCGTAGGAAATTCCTGTAGAAAAAATCCGCAAGAAAATCCATAAGTAATTCATGAATTTCTAATAGTGCATTCCGATTGAACAGGGTAAGGGTACCGGAGAAGGCACATATTAAAATCTGCTAAAAAAATTTATAAGATCGTTATAAACTAATTTCATAAGTTTATTAATATGAATTATTCTCATAAGTCCAAATGAGCTATCTATTAACTCTTCCAAATAATGTTTCTCCTTTTAAAAACCAGTTTACCTAATTACTATTTCCAATTCGAAGATTAGTCTATGTCCATCTTTGCAAGGATTACCTTAATAATAAAAAACAAAATAACTCCCACCAAGATATTAGAATGAGACTCCTTTCCAATTTCCAGCCTTTAAACTTTTCCTCCAAAAGCAACTAGGCCCTGTTTTTTGAATATCATCCCACTTCCGACATGAAATTCATAATTCATTAACTTTTACAGTCTGTTTGGATTGGCTTATAAACAACTTATTTGAGTTTATCTATTGGCATAAGCGTTTGTCATAGTGCTTGAGAGAGCTTATGGAAACAGCTTATGACACGTCCGTAAGCTGTTTTCAGCTTATTTTGATAAACTCTGTAGGATAGCTTATGAAAATAGTTTGACTATATTTTCTCTTTGATTATAGAAATAGCTTATATGTGAAGCCCCCAAAACTTAACCTCACTCTCTCTGATACCTTAAGCAAATAAACCGTTAATATTATCCAATTACACATAAGAGTTTCGCCTGGAAGCCATGACGCAAAACATCAACAACAAAACAGACGCCCCACTGGCCGTGGTACAACTCACAAGAGACTCATCGATACCTCAAGGGTCTCTCTCTCTCTGCTCAATGAGCGTTGACGTCAAACTTGTTCACGATGGGAGTCTCGTCTCTACTCAGCTTCACCCGCTGTAGCTCTCTTATCAACCAATCCACACCACCGCCTTCGGATCGCGACCCGAGCAACGACATACATGTAACACATAGAGAAGCATGCACAGGAGGTAAGAAACGCTACAATATCATGCAAAGGGATATCACGTATCATCTAACACATCAACATGCACAACAACAAGCACAACTAGCAAGTACATTCATCTCTCGAGTTCATCACAACAGTCAACCTCCAAGTTATCACGGCTAGGGATCACCGCCTACTCTACATGCACAACTGAATCCACATGATTGGCCAATTCTACAACGCACACTCTTAGCATGGGAATACAACAGTCAACCTCCAACTGTGAGGAATGACAATCCAATCTCCAACTGCGAGGGTGGATGTTCATCAGGTAAGAATGGCTCCTCAACCTCGTGTGACAGTTACTCAAACTGCTGTTGCAACCATACACCCGGGTCCCTATACACAATCACTCAAACTGCTGTTGCAGCTGTATACAGGTACCAACTTATATGATAGCCACTCAAATGATTGTTGCAGTTAATCATACAGCCCCTTGTGATAACCACTCAAACGGCTGTTGCAGTTGTTCACAAGTTCCGACCTCGCGTGATAACTGCTCAAACGGCTGTTGTAGTAAATCCCACGACTTTCCACCACAACAATGCAAATGCTATGATTATGCACCAATCATCTCAACAACGTCTTAACAACAACTTATCCAACGTCTCAAGGTCCACATCCTCCAACTATGAGGATGTCGCTCTCCAACTATGAGAGTCACCTGCAACTTAGATCAACTGGCTTACAACATCGACTATGAATCCAATAACACCAACCACTCTATCTTTCTAACAACATACCAACCGTCTCCACCGTCAATCAAGATCAAAGCAATCACAATCACATCAACATATCATAGTATAGCAGTATAACATCATTGCATGTATACCAACTAGCAATTAAGCATGTTATCACAACAAGCATCTCGCATCTAACATGTTATCAAGTACGACATCATTTACTCACGTTATCAATTACCACAGATAGACATGCATCCTCAATCAACAAATATCACAGATCGATCCTACGGCGATAGCCCAAAGTAAGCTAAACCTAGGGTTTAGATACTTTATCAGGGCTCAGCCATTAGTAGGTTTGAGGAGCCCTACACAAATTAACAATTATATACTACGCCTACGATTCCCAGATATATGTGGTTTCTTCCTCCTCACCTGGTGATTCGTTCCAAAATGCTCCTATACCAACGGACAGCCTTAACCCTCGATCTCACGAACACCCCGAACACGCCTACGACCACCACGAGCACAACACCACCACCACGAGCTCCCAGCTGCCACCACCTCCTCTCACAGCCGCAGTCTCAAGCTCAAAATCACGAGCAACCACGAGCGCCGACTTTAGCCTGATCACAAGCACAACACATACACAACAATGTTAGCCCTAGGGCAAGCCCAAAAGATCGAAGAACGCCAAGAACACGAAGAACACGTGTTAGGGATTATAGTTTACCTGTGGCGAATCGAGAAACTAATCCGCCAGAGTTGTAGAAAACTTCGTCGCGATTACAACCGTGTAGTCGGAATCGCTTTCCGGCGGCTCGTCATCTCCAACCTCAAGCTCTCTCTCTCTATAAACTCAGAGCTTCTCTCTCTAGTTGCAGAAATTCACCCAAAATTCGTGCAAATGTGAGAGTGAAAGTGGAAACTCCACTTATGGCTCCTGCTGTCCACGCTTAAGCGTGGCTCACATTGCACGCTTGAGCATTGCCACGCTCTAGCGTGGGATCTTTCCACGCTCGAGCGTGGAACCTCGTCCACTCCGCCTGCTCCCTGGCCCGACACGTGTCTCACACGCGTCCAAACTCAGAACAGCTGTACAGCGTACTCAGCACGCTGAGGCGTCCGTATTCTCCCACGCCTAAGCGTCGCAACGCTTGAGCGTGGCTCTCTCCCATGCTTGAGCGTTAAGCTCAGCGAGAGAAGAACTCCCAGCTTCCTGACTTCCCAATTTCTCGTGTTATATCTTGGGCACTTCCAACTTGATTCAAGCCTAGTTCTCAACATCCAACTAGACTTATAACCAACACTCAACCCAACACACACCTAAGCGAAGACCCGATTAAGATTATCTATCTTAATTAGGGTTACCGAAAACAGGGATGTTACAGTATACATAAGCGTTTATCAAACGCTTATCCTATAAGCGCTTAATTAAACCGTTTACCCAAAGAGACCCTTATTAAGGGAGACAAGATATGATAAGCTATCATATCCTGCTTTAATATGTAATTTGGTGAACCAGCAAGATAAGATAAGCTTATCCTGTTAGCTTATCATATCCTGCTACTTAGTTATAATTTTATCCTGAGGGAGGGGCTGCGTTAGAACAAACAGGATAAGATATATAAGAAAGTGTTTTCTCTTTTATCCATTAACCTCAATATTGTTATTATTTAAATATGATCTCAAACTTAATTAGTCAACCTTATTTCTAATCAAAATATGTGGTTTAATTAGCAATTTTTATAAAAAGTGAAAAAAAATTCACAAGTTCTTTTTTTATTTAATTTTTTATATTTT
Source organism: Ammopiptanthus mongolicus (assembly GCA_039655645.1). Lineage (NCBI taxonomy): Eukaryota > Viridiplantae > Streptophyta > Magnoliopsida > Fabales > Fabaceae > Ammopiptanthus > Ammopiptanthus mongolicus. Next base: position 91,887,175 of record CM077346.1, read on the forward strand.
AAAAAATGGACTAATGTATAATTAAAAAACAAAAAATATATATTATCGAATATTTTTTATATTTTTTAATTTAAATGTATAAAAAAAATCAAATAACATTAAAATTTATTTTTAAAAAAAATATAATTTTGATATAAAGATAATTTTATCATTTGTGAATATTTTATATCATATCGAATCACTATCTAATGCACATCAAATATCAAATAAGATAAAAATTTATCATGTTTATATCCTATCGTATAATTATCCAACTCTTAATTATATTCTGACAGTCCTAACATAACCCTAATGTTTTGAAAATCCAACTTCACATGAATCACGTCTCCATTCTCCACCCCTTCGCTCTCTATATCTGAACCCACAAGACAACTTGCTATATAATTAAATAATCCTATGAGTCTATGACTATAAAACTAACTCAAAAAACCTGTCCTGTACTTCTGTTCCTTCCAACAACTTCAGTTAACTTCTCTTTCTCCACAAAAAAACCACTCTCTCTCTCTCTCTCTCTCTCATAAAACCAAGCCATTCCAATTCACATTCAAAACACTCAAAAAAGACATCATCATCATCAAACACAAAATGCCACCAATTCCTTCAAACTCTTCTCTCTTATTCCACAAGATGAACCACAACAACCACCCTCCTCCAGTCCCCGACACCGTGGCTCGCCACCACACCCACGCCGTCTCCCCCAACCAGTGCTGCTCCGCTGTCATCCAAGAGATCACCGCCCCCGTCTCCACCGTATGGTCCGTCGTCCGCCGCTTCGACAACCCTCAGGCATACAAACACTTCGTCAAGAGCTGCCACGTCATCCTCGGCGACGGCAACGTCGGCACCCTCCGTGAAGTACACGTCATCTCCGGCCTCCCCGCCGCCGTCAGCACGGAGCGCCTCGACCTCCTCGACGACGAGAGCCACGTCATCGGCTTCAGCATGGTCGGCGGCGATCACCGCCTTGCCAATTACCGCTCCGTCACAACCCTCCACCCGTCATGCTCCGGCACGGTGGTCGTGGAGTCCTACGTGGTGGACGTGCCGCCGGGAAACACCACCGAGGACACGTGCGTGTTCGTCGACACTATTCTTCGGTGCAATCTTCAATCGCTCGCGAGATTCGCCGAGAATTTGGCGAGAACGATTTCTGTAAGTTGTTTTATATATTTTTTAATATTTTTACTAGCTTGTATGAGTTAGTTTAATTTGTTGCCTGAGACTCAGAGAGATTCTCTTCTACCCAGTTTTGTGATAGTTTTATTGTTTCTCTTCGATGAGAAAGTAGAAATAAAACAAAGATTTCTGTAAGTTGTTGTAACCTTTGGTCTCATTGTAGTAAGTTAATTTCATGTGACCGATACAAATTGTAGTAATGTTTATGTTTATGAAATCCAAATTTATAATGCATACCTATTAATTCATCCAAGTTAAGAAAATGTTGGATTAGCATATTAGATGTTATGATGATCCACCAATACTTGTTAATTCAAGTGGCTCAAGTTTGATTCTCCTTCCAAATAAGATCTCGTGTTCGCGTCTTGTGAAAGGAAAAAATAAGTGTTGGAAGAGTTTTGTTCTCTTATATTGGTCCATCTGGTTTAACTCGGATTAGTCGGGGTCCAATGAGACTTTTGGATATCCGAGGGTCTAAATAAAAAAAATTATGATGATCCAAGTGAGGTATTTCCTTTTAAAGTATATATATTTATATATTTAAGATTTTGAGTAAATTATATATATAGAATTGCACCGACTATGTGTTTGATAAATTAAATGAATCATACTTCGTGTTGTTTATAATTTGATTATTAGTTATGTGTAACTGGTAGTTCTGATGTCAATTACAAGTTTCCACATGAAATGCAGAGAGCCTTTTGAATTTGAACTCCCAGAAGTTAAGGCGAATGTGACGATGGCTGTGATTGTGATGCAACTTGCGGTATGGGTTGTCTACTTGTCTTGTGTTGGTACCTTCACTTTTTGTCTAGTTTGCGAACGTATAATTATGTATGGATCGATTTGTCGAATGTAGCAGTTTTTTCGTCACAATTTTAATCACAAAACGGTAGATAACATTAACAATCATCTAATCACTAATTACTAATTAGAATTATGTTTAATAACTATTAGTCGCACGCAACTGTTTGAGGTTAGATACATGACAAAATAATCTTTGTTTTTTTTGTGGGATTGTAAGTTAATAGTAATATCGGGGTTTAAATGTCCTTTTTTTACGAAGTTGGTAGATTTTCTTTTTCAATGATCTTTAAAATAATTATCCTCTTTGACCGAGTAACATAAAAGATAGTGTGATTATTATGTTGTGCAGTATTGTTATTTGGTAAAAAAAAAAAAAAAAAAATAGAATATGTTATAACTGCTATCTACTACGATATAATTATGTGATGAAAGGGGTGAACCATTTAAAAAGGAGAGAGAAAAAGAGTAAAAAATAGGTTGGGGTAAAAGTGAGAATGTTGCGTTAAGTAAAGAAATACTCCAATCAAATTGGTCCATGGAAAAATCACGAAAGGGTTTTTGCAATATTATGCATTTCTCGATAAACATATTACTTTCAAGTTGGCCTGCTAAATTGTTATTAGCTTATGATAAATAAGAAAGCTAATTACATTGGATTAGATAGAGAATATCATGTTGAATAGTATATATTATTATATAGCTGTATTCGGCTGTAACGTGACTTTTTCTCAAACCCATTTTTTACACATTTTTTCTATATTTATCAAATCATTTTTTGTCTTAAAAACAATAATAAATAGATGATAAATGGTTAAGATTAATTTAGGTATAAAACAAAATGATAAGATAAAAAATGGTGAGATAAATATTTTTCTTTGCGCGGATAAAGAAAAGGACATGCAAGTTGCACCATAATAATAATATCATATTTTGATGTTGTTGAGACACGGTGGTTTTATTTAATGAGAGAGATCAATGAAAATGAATCAATACCAAAAAAATGTCCAGAATGGTGTCAAGGGTTTGTTTGTTTGAATAATCACTTCGTTGTCGGCTTATGCAAGTTGGTGCGCAAGTGGGAATTAATAAGTTAACATACACGAGAGAGAGAAAGAGAGAGAGAGAGAGATGCTTAATGATCCTCGTGCAATGCTAGTCGAGAGCACCCCACGAATATTGAGTTGGCTTTCTTCAAGCTTTATTTACCTTTCACACCACCTTCTCCCCTTTCTCTCTCTTTCTAGTCATGACTCATGAGCTAATGATCCCGTTCACCACGGGTTAAGTAAGGATGTTTTCGGTTCACAGAATCTATCCCTTATGTATTGAGTCCAGATTCTCTCCATTTAGAGTATCTTCATTAGTCATTTTCTAAGCAATCCATTTTGGGTTCCAAAACTATTATCAAGTGGTCCCCATTATACCACATCATAGTTAAGCAACTCATACATATTTTGCTCCAATGGTGAAATTTTTAAGGAACTGTTAAGAAATCCACATTTTTATAGTTTTTTATTTGCATCCAATTTTATTTCAAAATATAATAATTCATTTATTTTAATTAGTACAGCAAGTAAAAATATTTTAAATATTTAAAGAGTAAAGACTCAAATTGGTCCTCGACAAAAAATCATGGACATATTTTCGTCCTTGAGAAATGAAAAATACAAATTTGGTCTTCAAGAATATAAAATTCGGATCAAAATAATTTCTGACAGGAACTAAAATGTCTCTAAAAATTATCCTAAAAAGAATCAATTTGACTCGTATTTTACATTCTTGAGAACCAAATTGATATTTTTCATTTTTCAGGGACCAAAATGTCACTGTAATTTTTTATCAACGACCAATTTGTGCCTTTACTTATATTTAAAATATTGCCTTGAAATTATTACACTTAAAAAATTGTGCAAACGGTAATATTTTTATAGTGCAAACTTCGTATGACTCAATTCATTGAATTCAATCTATTGAAATTATTACGCTTAAGAAAATGGTGCCATTTCTCACTCTCTTTGGCTTTTCTCTGCCCCAACCCCCTCATCTCCCTAGTCTCATCAACCCAGATCAGCTCCCAACCGCCATGCATCTCCGTTTCTCACTATCGGTCCCTCATCTCCCTGGTCTCCCAAACCCCAGATCGGCTTCCCCTGAGGTGCAGCCATGCGGGATCCCTCAGAGATGGGCCCATGCGAGATACCGGCAAGGTCAGACCATTTGAGATCCCAGGCGGGGGTGCGGCCATGAAAGCGGAGGTTTTGGTTTTTTTTTTTTTTTTTGCTAATTGAGTTTTTTTATTTCTCATTGGGGTTCTGATGTTTTTTTCAAATATGGAACTGAGTTCATAATTTTTCTCTGATGAAATGTATTTAATTTGTGCTTGCGAATCATTCTTTCTAGTTAACTGTATTGTATGTTTGTAGGAGACAAAACCGTTTTCCCTCTCAATTTTCTGTTCATTCGATGCTTCAATCTTCTACATAAATCATTTTTTAATGTTAAGCAACTGTTCCTTATATAAGGAACGGTGCTTAAATTTAAGCAACCGAACATGCCACCTAGATTAGCTCCAACGGTGAAAAAACATAAGGAACGGTTCCTTAGAGTTAAGGAACCCCATAAGGAACCGCGTTGGAGATGCTCTTAGGGGATAAATGGTCTTGTCTAATTCTTGTTCCTCATGGTTTGATTCTGCTTGAGAAGAGTCATGAATCCTAGTTGTCTCTTTAGAAGTTCTAGTATTCATTTTCTTGTTATTTTATTGCAGTTCATTTTCTTCAAATATTACATATCTATCAAGAATAACCTTGCCTTACGGGCATTTAGATCCCACAAACAATACCCTTAACATTGTCAGCATAACCTAAAAATATGCATTCTTGCAATTTGGGTCTAACTCTGTTCTTTCTTATAGGAATTATACATAACATATGCAGGGCATTCAAGCTCATGTAAAAGGGAATATCACATCTTTATTGACAATAACAATACGGGCAATGAGATCCCAGAGTACATATCCTAATGACAATGTTTTGAACAATTGAGGATGCCTCTATTTGGGAAATGTTTCTCTAAAGTGATTTTATATTTAAAATGATTATGTAAATCATTTAGTGGATTGAGATTTTTATATATTTTATCCAATCAACTAATTATTTTCTATTTATTTATAGAGACTTTTTGTGGTGTGAATCTAAAGTGCATTAATTTGCCACTTTCCGCACAAGCCATGCATTTAATTTATTAAATACACAATTTTCTCATCTAGAAATTCTTTTCTTGATTTCGTAAACAATGTTCTAAGGATACTCATTAGCATTCTCTTTTCTTTATTCACTAACATAGCAAAATAAGTAGAAAGAAATTTGGGTTATGTTAACGAGTGCCCTAAGGATACTAGTTAAGAAATAAAAAAAGGTTTTATTGAGAATTGATGTATTAATATTTGAAGAAGTGATATACATCAATTTATAATAAAAACTTTCTTTTCTTGAATTCCTTAACCAGTACCCTAGAGTATCCACAACCTAGCATCCCATATTTTTTCTTTTTGGGGTTCTGAAGTGAGTCTTGCATTTATATATCATTCTTTTTTACTTTTTACAACTTAAGCACCTCATCTCTCTCCAATCCAGCACCTTTAAAGTTTTTACTAAGTGGATCCCACAAATAACCTTACATCATTATATTTAATCAACAATTTACTAAATGGCCCCATCAGTATGCTTTTAAAGTACAAAAATAAATACCCAGGTACTTAACCAAGCACTTCACAAAATTGGATACTTGATAAGAACCTCACTCCAATGATGGGTTTTTAATAGGAAAGATGCTTAACAAGCAAAGAATGTATAAACCTACCATTGTGGATGCTCCAAGAATCCTCATTCGTCTTCTTCACTAAATTTTTACTTCACGTTTTCTTTCCTTTCACACTTTCCCATTTAAGGCACTTCACCATTCATTCAATATCTTTAACTTTTCTAAGTTGGCTTTGCTGCTTGTTACACACCTCCATCATAACATAATAGGGTAAAGCGGTGGATAATGGATAAGTTCGCACCAAAGGAAAAAGTAGTACAGAGATCTCGATTTCTTCTTATTTTTTTATTATGTCATGTGAGACTTGTTTTCTCTGCCTTCGTTTGACTTCGTGAGACCTCCACAATCTTCAATTCAACCTTATCCGAAGGGATTTGACAAAAACAACAAAATTAGTAAAAAAGTTGCCTTTAATAATGGTGAAAATATGCTCCTCCATTTTGGTGTAAAACATTTTATCTCTATTAATAATATCTTGTTGTATAAGTGAAATTTTTTTATAATTTAAAAATATAGAATATGTATGGGAATAGAAAATGATATGGATCCGGATTGTTTGCAGTAGCAAATTCACGCATTTGCTACAGTTGTGTAATCTATCACCATTGGATTTACTTCTCTCACACTCTCAGCCCTTGATTTGCTTAATCCAAAAAAATATCAAAAAATACAAGTAAAGAGAGATAGAAATGAACTACTGCAAGGAATCTTAATCCAAATGATATATGAAATTGAAACATCAAATCCTCATCCTTCACTAACTACCTGACAAAACAAGTACTACCAGAAAGTAAGAGGAATGCGGTGTATAGTATATATGCCCAACTGATTGATGTTTCGGCTCAATTTATTATGTTTGGACAAGAAAGAAAAGTTTATGCATGACCTCTTTTAGGGTTGGACAGATCTACGCAACCTGCCCGAAACCCGACGGACCCAGAATGAGAAGCAAGTGTATGGGTAGGTGTGGTCGGGTCTACAGGTTAGCGGGCCTAGGCTTCAATTTGACACAGTTTTTGGCGGGCGGGTTCGGATGTATAAAAAAAAATTCGTCGAAATCTGAACCCGATCGAGTTGTCTTGTTTTGCACCGTTGGATTTAAATGACAAGGATCAATGAATTAATCAATGGTTGATATTTAAGATTTCTATGTTTTTTTAGAAGGGTGCAAAGTAAAGTGAGGTCTTACTTCTCTCCCTATTGATTCTCAATCTCTCTCAACCTCTCTCTTTCCCACTCTCTATATTCTACGACTTTGCTCCACCAACCCTAGAGCCAAAACTCGGTTGGGCGCAGCGGCCAACCCTAGCCACCACTTTGCTTCCACACACCCTAACGTCGCTCTCTGCCATCACTCATTCTGCGCTATCAACCACCGTGAAGCCATCAACCATGACACCTATGTTCTGTGCACCGCCTCTGGAACCGTCGCGCGAAATCCATAGCCACCATCATCGCGGAGCTTGCACAACCCCCTCTAGGACAGATCTGCGAAGAAGAAGATCTGCGAAGTGCGAACGGAGAAGATTTACTAAGAAGATTACACCTTTGTCACTCTGTCGTCATCTCTGCTGTTGCATGTTAAGATCTGCCAACGAAGACGCATACAACGAAGAAGAAGAGCCTCTTCTGAAGAGGTGTTTTTTGTTGAAAGTTTTGATTTTGTTGAAAGTTTGATCTTTTTGTTTAAAGTTTGAAACTTTCTGGGTTTATCTTCTTGTTTTTTTTTATGGGTTTATTCTTGGCAAGAACTTCTATTCCCCTCTTGATGCTTTTTCTTTATGGTTTGAGATGAAGATCTGGTTTCTTTAACTTTGATGCATTTCGATGTTTTTGGATTTTGCTGAAGATCTTGAAATTCTCAGTTTTTTTTTTTACATTTTGTGATTGACGGAAACCGCCTGTCACCCGCCACTCGACCAAACCGTTCCCCAGATGGACGGAAGCAGGCTGCATATTATCCTATTTGGTTTTGGTTAGATTGAGATTTTTTGACCCGAATCCGACCAAAACCGACCGATGTCCACCCCTAATACATTTTGTGTGCATCGTAAAGTACTTTTAGCATAACTCATGCTCAAGGTTTTAAAACATGGTCCACAATCGCAATTGAGGTCGTGATGTTGTAATTTTGGTAGTCTCTGAAATCGCTTAGCGATCGTAATTACGACTATGTCAGTCATATTTTTTCATAATTGTCCACAATGACAACAAATCGCAACACGACCGCAATCGCGATCGTAATTCAAAACCTTGCTCATGCTACACGAGTGATGCACAAGGCTCTAAATCTAACCAAGTTGATCACTAGGTCAGGATTACCCCAAGGCGGAAGTCACTTTAAGGGCTCGTTTGGTGGTTAGGATAGGATAAGGACGGATAGGATATGGGTGCTGGATAAGGATAGGATAAAATATGAGAATGAGAAGCTCTTATCCTATCCGATGTTTGATGTACATCAGATAATGATAGGATATGATATAAAATATCCACAAATCATAAAATGACCCTTATATCAAAATTAAATTTTTTTTTCAAAAATAAATTTTAATATTATTTGGTTTTTTATAAATTTAAATTAAAAATATATAAAAAATATTTGATAATATATATTTTTGGGTTTTTAATTATATATTAGACCATTTTGTAAATTATAAAAAATTAAATAAAAAAATTAACTTGTGATTATTTTTCCACTTTTTATAAAAATTACTAATTAAACCACAATGTTTAATTAGTAATAGGGTTGACTAATTAGGTTTGAAACCATAATTAAAATCCCTAGATTATGTTAATTGGTTACGATACGCAACTGATGCATAATACAAGTATTAGTGGTGTGACACCCTCAAACCCAGTGCCACTTTTGTAACTCAAAACCCTTAATGAAACGATAAATAAAATTTCGCTGGTTTTACTTTCGAAAAAAAAATATATCTTTTGTGTAAGCAGATTCTGGAAATCGTGACCAAAAATTTTCTCATTAATTATACGTATGAACACCACTCCAGATAACACAGGATTACTCATATACAATAATTAGAACAAGATATATATATATACATATATATATAATGGACAACAAGTCCCTTTACAAAAGAACGAATGATTTCTAAACTTTCTAAAAAGCTATAAAACTAGGCAGCGGCAGTCTGGAACCATATCTCTAAAACCTATGGCCATCAGTAGCCGTTAACAGACTACCCAAAAACCACTGCCTCAAAAAGGGGTCTACACCCTAAGCTGGTCCGACTAATGGAAACCATTGGACAATCCCCCGGAGGGAAGTCCAATGCTGGAACCAGAGGAAGAACTCTGGGAACCTACATTCCCGTTCCCCTGTGAATGGGGATCGGAAGCATCCGAAGAATGATCCTCCGGGTCTTCCTGAGGATCCTCCTCAGGGTCTTCCTCCTCCTCCTCCTCTTCCCCCACATCTTACGCGACGTGCTCGCCCGCTACCAAGACAAAAGGCGGGGGAGGCGTCTGGGGTAGCTGTTGCTGCGGGGACTGTGCAGCGGGGGCGACCGACTCGATCACACCCTGCTCCATAAGGGCCTGCAGCATCAGCCCGATGGGAGGGAGAGGCACCTGGATGGTCTCCACTGTCCGAGTACTCTTCCGCGGTCCCGTCTCCGTCGTTCCGCTTACAGTGCAAACTGGTCCAGTATACGCCGCACTTTCCACCCCTGGGTGGATAACCCACGCGGCTGGGTCTGTCCTTCGATCAAACGCTAGGACGCGCATCCCGGAGTGCGCTAGGTGATCCGGCTCTGGCTCCATCTGTAAACACGATACAATATATACCAAAGGACAACCCGTCCAAAAACATGCAAGGGTGAGAAACCAATATATGAATCCATAAACAACAACTATATGCCCAATCCACACAACAGACCCAAATCATCATATAACATGGCATATATCATTAAATACAAAAGGCAGTAAATGCACAAGGGTTTCGTACCCCACAATCAACGTTATCTCCTAAACGTATGCATGGCACTTCCATATATCTCAATATTCACACTAGATTACTAGATTTCCGGAAATCCCATCACCATTCGAAACGAGCTGATCAGGCTCCAAAGATTTTCACCAATATTTGGCCCAAGGACGAGTACTTTGAATCCCATGACACTACGCGATTCTCACATGGGGGCGCAATCAAAAGTACTCCAGAATAATATGGTCATATTATATTGCCCAACTTAAGGCACAATAACACATATGACACCATTGTCCATCAAGGCACAATGTCATGACAAATAAGTCATCTCAGGTTCTCCCTGTTTATCAAGGTCCCCCGTTTCACGGCACGTCTGCCCCGCATTTAATGCATGAGAAACCTATCTAGTTTCCGATAATTGATCTTTGTCGCATCAATGTTTCCTCGTTGTAGCATCAACGCTAACAACCACCATAATGTCTTAGACTCTTTAAGCCTCAAAACACATTTTCTCAAAAGAGGACATTTAGTCCAAAACAACTCAAATCCCAACATCCCTAACCGATGCACCAGTCAAGGACGCCGGATTCAAGATCATAAAAACATCCTCAAGCTTACAGGACCACAAAGATTGTCCCTAAGCCGACAGGACCACAACTAACACGGATCCTTGATCCACGTGTTCTGCAGAACCCTAGAACCCCGACGTCTCGGTTTCTAGTTCTACGCTTTAAGCTTTAAAACCACTTTCCTTGAAAACTCGAAAAACCAAAAACCCAAAATCTCCGATACTCACACAAAGTCATCGGGATCGGTTTTCCATAAAACAAAACTTGGTCCAGAGACCATTTCTTTTTTCTTTCGTTGTTTTTCGGTAAAATACGAACTTAGAACAAAACTTGCACAAACTCATTTTTCTTGAATAAACTCAGTATGACTTCGGAAACCACATTACTCAAAAGGATTTTCTTATCAAATTAAGACATAGTGAAGGTTTCTAATGCCCTATTTGCTTTTAAACTTCACTTTTCCTTATCAAAACACATTTCAGACTTTTAAAGCTTTTAAGTTACACGATGTCGGATCCTAATCAAAATTAGGTCCTCTAATGCCTAAATCCCACAGCAGGGCACACATTACATCCATATAACCAATAACATGCATTCAACTATATCAACAGTTACATCAATACATCAGCACATCAATGCATATTCCAATCAACAGCAGTCAATCAAGAAATTAACTAACATCATGATATAACTATTTAAATACAATACAAATACAGTACAAACACCGATGCAGCACATAGCCGTCGGAAATGGAATTCCTCTGGTTTATCCCCTTACCTCTTGTAGTTCCCAGTTCAACTCGGAACACCCGATCAACTTGTTTCTCGTCCCAACACGCTGCCGATCACTACATACACGTAAAACATATCGGCATTAACTTACAAAACAAAGATTTCTCCTAATGCACCACCCCTAGGGTTTGGCTCTACTACGCTAAAAATAGCTAGGGAGCTCCAAAATTTCTCATTTTCTGGATAACACCCTAACTACGTGTGACAGCCCTAGATATCAGATCAAATCATCAAAAACCAACCAAAACCCTACCCTACACACATAGGGGGGTTTCGGCCCCTACCTAGAAAACATAGCTAGAGGGATTTCTTGGCTCTAAGCTCTTGGATCATACAAGTATGTCATGAACCTAGGCCATAGAAACTGGTTTGGTACAGATACGATTTTCCTACAATTTTTCATGGATTTTCAAAGATTTTAGGGGCAAAACCCTAACATCCTTGATCATGAAAATATGAGGAGAGAAAGGAGAGATTGAGAGAGATAGAGTTGAACTACTACCTCTTATGATGATCCACTCCAAGTTTGGTGAAGATTGCTCCACAAAAACTCAAGCTTTCCACCTCCAAAAATGGAGATTTTGAGAAGAAAAGAGAAAGAAGAGAAAGGAAGAGAAAAGAAGAAGATGAAGTGAGTGGAGGAGAGAGAGAGACCACCGAAAATGAGAAGAGATAAGGGTGGAATTATTAGATATTTAAGGGTTTATTAGTTTAATAATAGGAAAGGTAAATTGGTAATAAAATTAACCAAGGGCAATTTGGTCAATTCACATCCCGATATTTGGAATCGTCCCGACACTCGTATGAATTCCTCAAATTACTTGATACAATTTTGGTATGAAAAACATCTGATCGTGGGTCTCGAAAAACCCTAAGACAGCTCAAATCGCCTCCTCGATCGATTATCGGCCCGAATATAAAATATTAGTTATATTTTTGGACGTCAGGACACATTTTAGGAAAAAGATAGAGGAATATATTCTAATACTAATGGTTTCGTTCGTTAGTCCAGATTAGGTCGTGATAGTAGAAAACACTATCATCTGAAAAACGTAGATCGGTTTTCGTTTGAGTTTTCGACCCAAAACTTAACCGAAAGATCCTACGATTTTATAAAACAAGACTATGATCTTAGTTTTCCCAAAATCATTTTCTAAAACACAGATAAAAATATAAACTCATTAATTGAGTTTATCGTCCTTAGAAAGCACGAAAAATCGGGGTGTTACATTACTATCCCCCTTAAAATAATTTCGTCCTCGAAATTGCATACCTGTGAACAGATAAGGATATTGCTCTCTGATGTTGTCCTCAGTTTCCCAAGTTGCTTCTCCAGTTGTATCATCCCAAATAACCTTGACTAAAGAGATTTGTTTTCCCCTCAGTTGTCTGACTCTCTTGTCCTCAATCCTTACAGGTGCGGTCTCATAAGACAGATTCTCTTTCAAGGGTACTTGATCAGGTTCAATTACATGAGATGGATCAGGAATATACTTCCTCAATTGTGAAACATGAAAGACATTATGTAAGTTTGAAAGAAAAGGAGGTAAAGCAATTTGGTACGCTACTGGACCAATACGCCGAAGAATTTGGTATGGTCCAATGAATTTAGGAGTGAGTTTTCTGGATTTCATTACCCGACCTACCCCAGTCGTTGGATTGACTCTCAGAAACACATGATCGCCTTCTTGAAATTCGAGAGGTCGTCTTCGCTTATCCGAATAACTCTTCTGTCTGCTCTGAGATGTCCTCATTCTTTCCCGAATCTGTTTGACTTTCTCCGTCGTCTCTTGCACAACCTCGGGTCCTAGAATTGTACTCTCTCCATCATGATACCAACAAAGAGGAGTTTGACACTTCCTCCCATATAGAGCCTCATAGGGTGCCATCCCTATGCTTGAGTGATAACTGTTATTATACGTGAATTCAATCAGAGGTAACAGTTCATCCCAACTTCCTCGATTATCCAACACACAAGCTCTTAGCAAATCTTCTAACGATTGAATCGTTCGTTCTGTTTGTCCATCCGTCTGGGGATGGTATGCTGAACTTAGACGTAACTTAGTCCCCAAAGCTTGATGTAAGCTTTCCCAAAAACGCGATGTAAACTTCGGATCTCGGTCCGAAACAATACTTGAGGGTATTCCGTGTAATCTAATTACTTCTCTTATGTACACCTCAGTCAACTTTGCTACTGTGTAGTTTGTCTTCACAGGTAAGAAATGTGCCGATTTCGTCAACCTATCCACGATTACCCAAATCGAATCAAAGTTCCTTGGTGTTCGGGGTAAACTCACTACGAAATCCATAGAGATACTCTCCCATTTCCATTCCGGTACATCTAGGGATTGCAACATCCCTCCAGGTCTCTGATGTTCTACTTTTGCTTTCTGACAAGTTAGACATGATGCAACGTATTCTGCAACTTGTTTCTTCATACCTGGCCACCAAAATCTTTGTTTCATGTCCTGATACATCTTGGTTGCACCAGGATGCATACTCAATCCACTCTTATGGGATTCTTCGAGAATCATCTTTCTCATCTCCGGGTTGTTGGGTATACAAACTCGCCCATTACACCTTAAGATTCCATCTGCTCCCAAACTAAACTCACTAGCTCTCCCTTGTTCCACCAACACCCTTTTCCCTTGAAGAGATTCATCATTAGCTTGTTGCTCACGTATCTCTTCCATCAAACCATTAGAGATCTTAAGCATTCCAAAGCTTAGTTTCTTAGGACTTATTTCTAATCCCAAGTTCAGATCACGGAACTCTTCAATCAGTTTCAATTCTCTCACCATCATAGTTGAAATATGAACGGCTTTCCGGCTCAAAGCATCTGCCACGACGTTCGCCTTCCCTGGATGGTATTGCAACGTGAAGTCGTAATCTTTTAAAAACTCCATCCATCGTCTTTGCCTCATATTGAGCTCCTTCTGGTCGAACAGATATTTCAAACTCTTGTGATCACTGAAGACATCGAATTTTGCACCATACAGATGGTGTCTCCATATCTTTAGTGCAAAAACCACTGCAGCTAATTCTAGGTCATGAGTGGGATAATTCTTTTCATGAATCTTTAACTGTCGTGATGCATAAGCCACCACTTTGCGGTGTTGCATCAGCACACAACCAAGACCTTGATGTGAAGCATCACAATATACTTCATAAGGTTCACTCGGTTCTGGAAGTATCAGCACTGGTGAAGTAGTCAGAAGTTCCTTAATCTTTTGAAAACTTTCTTCACACTGATCAGTCCAAACAAAAGGTTGGTCTTTCCTCGTCAATTGAGTCAACGGTGACACAATCTTAGAGAATCCTTCAATAAACCTTCGGTAGTAACCGGCTAATCCAACAAAACTTCTTATCTCGGTTACAGTCTTTGGTTTTTCCCAAGAAAGTACGGCTTCTACCTTAGCAGGGTCCACAGAAATTCCTTGTTTTGTGATAACATGACCCAAAAATCCGACTTCTTCAAGCCAAAACTCACACTTAGAGAGTTTCGCATATAACATCTTTTCCCGCAAAACATGAAGGACTTGCCGTAAATGCTCCTCGTGTTCTTCACGATTCTTAGAATAAACCAGAATATCGTCTATGAACACTACAACAAACTTATCAAGAAACGGACGAAAAATCCGATTCATGTAGTCCATGAAAACAGCAGGTGCGTTTGTCACTCCAAAAGGCATCACGAGATACTCGTAATGTCCGTAACGAGTTCTAAAAGCGGTCTTTGGTATATCCTCCGTTTTCACTCGAATCTGGTGGTATCCTGACCTTAAGTCGATCTTTGAGAAAACAGCAACTCCTCGCAGTTGATCCATCAAGTCATCAATCCTAGGCAACGGATACTTGTTCTTGATCGTCACCTTGTTCAGCTGACGATAGTCCACACAAAGTCTCGAACCTCCGTCCTTCTTTCTCACTAAGAGAACCGGCGCTCCCCATGGCGAAACACTTGGTCTGATGAACTGCTTCGATAACAAGTCCTCGACTTGTGTCTTTAACTCAACAAGCTCAGTAGGCGACATTCGATATGCAGCCATCGATATCGGTCCGGTTCCTGGGATCAGATCGATGGAGAATTCTATGTCCCTCACAGGTGGCAAACCTGGAACATCCTCTGGAAACACCTCGGGAAAATCTCTCACAACAGGCATTTGACTCAGCTCGGTCTTCCCCTCGACTTCTAAGTTGGTTAAAAGCACGTATTTCGGATCTCCTTCTTTCGAAGAAGTTCTAACATGGTTGGCGGTTAAAAATCCAGAAATCTCAGTACTAGGAAAAACTAGGGTTTTATGTGCACAATCTAATAGGATCTGGTTGGAAGATAACCAATCCATGCCCAAAATTACATCTAACTGTATTAAAGGCAAACATATTAAGTCAATAAGAAAATGTCTATCCTGGATAACAATAGGACAGTTTAGACATATAGAATTCACAACAACAGGTTCAGCAGTTGGTGTAGAAACAATTAAATCAAATGACAAGGAAGAAACAGATAACTCTAAACGTTTCACACAATCCATAGAAATGAATGAATGGGTTGCACCTGAATCAAAGAGCACTAATAAGAGATTACCGTCTATGTCACCCACACCCTGTATCAGATCTTCGGAGTTCGAAGCCTCAGCACCACTCAGGGTATAAACTCTTCCCCTAGCCGTCGGTCGTTTGGCTCCACCACTCCTGTCCGCAGTTTGGACTGGATTCTGGGCTCTACAATCCTTGGCAAAGTGACCTGGTTGTCCACAACGGTAGCAATGACCACTTCTCACGGTACAGTTGTTCGCAAAATGCGATGGATCTCCGCACTTAAAACACTTCCTATCTTGGTTTTGACCTCCTCGGCCTCCACTACCTGACGCACGAGCAACAGGACGATAAGGTTGCTTCTGGAAGTTCCCAGGTGGTCGAGAATATGGTTTCTTCTGAACTTGTTTCCCTCTCTGGTCCTGATATTGACCCTTGAATCGGAAAGGCCCTCCGACGTTCTCTCTGTTGTCTCTCCCACGCTTCATTAGTTCTATTTGTCTGCTTTTCTCAACAAGCGCTTGAAAATTTCTGATTCCTTGCGGTAGAACCGACTCTTTTATCTCATACCGCAGTCCTCTCTCAAAAGCTTCGCATTTCCATTCTTCCTCAGGGTTATTCTGAAAGAAACGGAAATACTTGGCCAACGATTCGAACTTAGCCGCATATTCTCCGACTGACATATCTCTCTGTTGTAGTCGCAAGAATTCTTGCTCTTTCTCTGCTCTTGCACTCTGAGGGAAATATTTTCCCAAAAAGCGATCCTTAAACAGCGTCCACGAAATTACCTCGTGATTTGCCTCCAGTAGTTGTTTCGTTCCTTTCCACCAATATTCCGCATCTCCTATCAGTAGGAATGTGGCATATGGCACCTTCACTTCTTCGGGACTACGTATCAACTCAAAAATTTTCTCAACTTCATGAATCCAAAGATTAGCTTTCTCAGGATCCACGTCACCAGAAAATTGTGGCGGATTCTGACGCCTGAAAGTAGTCAAGCTTCGACCCTCAGCGGCCTGGTCAGCACGGAGTTGTTCCTGAGCATTGTGGGCGTTCATGGTTGCAGTTTGAACAGCAATAGCCGCAGCCATGTTAGCCATTGCCTGAGCAGCAAAATCCATTCCAGTTGCTCCAGCAACATCCTCAGCTTGGACACCAGCTCCCCGACCGCGACCACGTCCACGTCCACGTCCACGTCCACGTCCTGCTTCTGCTCCAATTTCTAGTTCCATATCGGACCTACAAGGCCCAAATTCAGTCAAATGGCAACCAGAAAATAAAGCAAATAAGCAGTTATAAACATACAACATATCCAAGAGTAGTAACATCTCAACCCTTGGTTTCGCTACGCGAAACAGATTCGCTACGCGAACCAAAGAGTCTGCCTGAGAAACAAGGAACAGCTCCTCGGATTCGCGACGCGAACACTCATTCGCCTCGCGATCCTGGAAGCCTACATAACTCTCGGCCTCGCGACGCGAAAGTTCCTTCGCCTCGCGATAAGAAAACATGCCCTCTGCTTCGCGACGCGAAATCCAGTTCGCTACGCGAAACAGGGGTCCTGTCCGAGACACCACTCCTCTGCCTCGCGTCGCGAATCCCATTCGCCACGCGATGCAGAGAACACATCTAGAAAGCTTCTCTGCCTCGCGCCGCGAAATACATTTCGCTTAGCGAATCAGAGGCCATGCAACTCCACTCCTCTGTCTCGCGACGCGAACTCAATTCGCCACGCGACGCAGAGGACCTACCTGAGAGACAGAGCACTATTTCTCTGGCTCGCGACGCGAATTTCGGTTCGCTACGCGATCCAGAGAACATGCAACTCCCCCCTCTGCCGCGCGACGCGAAATCCTTTTCGCTACGCGACGCAGAGAACATACTCGAGGAACAGAGCATCATCTCCCTGCCTCGCGACGCGAATTCCCATTCGCTACGCGAGACAGAGAACATGCCCTAAGAAACTTCTCGGGCTCGCGACGCGAATCACTTTCGCCTCGCGAATACAGAGATCACACAACAGCAAACACAACAGACCTATTCCCCAAGGATTCCCGAAAGACTCGACCAGCTCTGATACCACTAATGTGACACCCTCAAACCCAGTGCCACTTTTGTAACTCAAAACCCTTAATGAAACGATAAATAAAATTTCGCTGGTTTTACTTTCGAAAAAAAATATATCTTTTGTGTAAGCAGATTCTGGAAATCGTGACCAAAAATTTTCTCATTAATTATACGTATGAACACCACTCCAGATAACACAGGATTACTCATATACAATAATTAGAACAAGATATATATATATACATATATATATAATGGACAACAAGTCCCTTTACAAAAGAACGAATGATTTCTAAACTTTCTAAAAAGCTATAAAACTAGGCAGCGGCAGTCTGGAACCATATCTCTAAAACCTATGGCCATCAGTAGCCGTTAACAGACTACCCAAAAACCACTGCCTCAAAAAGGGGTCTACACCCTAAGCTGGTCCGACTAATGGAAACCATTGGACAATCCCCCGGAGGGAAGTCCAATGCTGGAACCAGAGGAAGAACTCTGGGAACCTACATTCCCGTTCCCCTGTGAATGGGGATCGGAAGCATCCGAAGAATGATCCTCCGGGTCTTCCTGAGGATCCTCCTCAGGGTCTTCCTCCTCCTCCTCCTCTTCCCCCACATCTTCCACGACGTGCTCGCCCGCTACCAAGACAAAAGGCGGGGGAGGCGTCTGGGGTAGCTGTTGCTGCGGGGACTGTGCAGCGGGGGCGACCGACTCGATCACACCCTGCTCCATAAGGGCCTGCAGCATCAGCCCGATGGGAGGGAGAGGCACCTGGATGGTCTCCACTGTCCGAGTACTCTTCCGCGGTCCCGTCTCCGTCGTTCCGCTTACAGTGCAAACTGGTCCAGTATACGCCGCACTTTCCACCCCTGGGTGGATAACCCACGCGGCTGGGTCTGTCCTTCGATCAAACGCTAGGACGCGCATCCCGGAGTGCGCTAGGTGATCCGGCTCTGGCTCCATCTGTAAACACGATACAATATATACCAAAGGACAACCCGTCCAAAAACATGCAAGGGTGAGAAACCAATATATGAATCCATAAACAACAACTATATGCCCAATCCACACAACAGACCCAAATCATCATATAACATGGCATATATCATTAAATACAAAAGGCAGTAAATGCACAAGGGTTTCGTACCCCACAATCAACGTTATCTCCTAAACGTATGCATGGCACTTCCATATATCTCAATATTCACACTAGATTACTAGATTTCCGGAAATCCCATCACCATTCGAAACGAGCTGATCAGGTTCCAAAGATTTTCACCAATATTTGGCCCAAGGACGAGTACTTTGAATCCCATGACACTACGCGATTCTCACATGGGGGCGCAATCAAAAGTACTCCAGAATAATATGGTCATATTATATTGCCCAACTTAAGGCACAATAACACATATGACACCATTGTCCATCAAGGCACAATGTCATGACAAATAAGTCATCTCAGGTTCTCCCTGTTTATCAAGGTCCCCCGTTTCACGGCACGTCTGCCCCGCATTTAATGCATGAGAAACCTATCTAGTTTCCGATAATTGATCTTTGTCGCATCAATGTTTCCTCGTTGTAGCATCAACGCTAACAACCACCATAATGTCTTAGACTCTTTAAGCCTCAAAACACATTTTCTCAAAAGAGGACATTTAGTCCAAAACAACTCAAATCCCAACATCCCTAACCGATGCACCAGTCAAGGACGCCGGATTCAAGATCATAAAAACATCCTCAAGCTTACAGGACCACAAAGATTGTCCCTAAGCCGACAGGACCACAACTAACACGGATCCTTGATCCACGTGTTCTGCAGAACCCTAGAACCCCGACGTCTCGGTTTCTAGTTCTACGCTTTAAGCTTTAAAACCACTTACCTTGAAAACTCGAAAAACCAAAAACCCAAAATCTCCGATACTCACACAAAGTCATCGGGATCGGTTTTCCATAAAACAAAACTTGGTCCAGAGACCATTTCTTTTTTCTTTCGTTGTTTTTCGGTAAAATACGAACTTAGAACAAAACTTGCACAAACTCATTTTTCTTGAATAAACTCAGTATGACTTCGGAAACCACATTACTCAAAAGGATTTTCTTATCAAATTAAGACATAGTGAAGGTTTCTAATGCCCTATTTGCTTTTAAACTTCACTTTTCCTTATCAAAACACATTTCAGACTTTTAAAGCTTTTAAGTTACACGATGTCGGATCCTAATCAAAATTAGGTCCTCTAATGCCTAAATCCCACAGCAGGGCACACATTACATCCATATAACCAATAACATGCATTCAACTATATCAACAGTTACATCAATACATCAGCACATCAATGCATATTCCAATCAACAGCAGTCAATCAAGAAATTAACTAACATCATGATATAACTATTTAAATACAATACAAATACAGTACAAACACCGATGCAGCACATAGCCGTCGGAAATGGAATTCCTCTGGTTTATCCCCTTACCTCTTGTAGTTCCCAGTTCAACTCGGAACACCCGATCAACTTGTTTCTCGTCCCAACACGCTGCCGATCACTACATACACGTAAAACATATCGGCATTAACTTACAAAACAAAGATTTCTCCTAATGCACCACCCCTAGGGTTTGGCTCTACTACGCTAAAAATAGCTAGGGAGCTCCAAAATTTCTCATTTTCTGGATAACACCCTAACTACGTGTGACAGCCCTAGATATCAGATCAAATCATCAAAAACCAACCAAAACCCTACCCTACACACATAGGGGGGTTTCGGCCCCTACCTAGAAAACATAGCTAGAGGGATTTCTTGGCTCTAAGCTCTTGGATCATACAAGTATGTCATGAACCTAGGCCATAGAAACTGGTTTGGTACAGATACGATTTTCCTACAATTTTTCATGGATTTTCAAAGATTTTAGGGGCAAAACCCTAACATCCTTGATCATGAAAATATGAGGAGAGAAAGGAGAGATTGAGAGAGATAGAGTTGAACTACTACCTCTTATGATGATCCACTCCAAGTTTGGTGAAGATTGCTCCACAAAAACTCAAGCTTTCCACCTCCAAAAATGGAGATTTTGAGAAGAAAAGAGAAAGAAGAGAAAGGAAGAGAAAAGAAGAAGATGAAGTGAGTGGAGGAGAGAGAGAGACCACCGAAAATGAGAAGAGATAAGGGTGGAATTATTAGATATTTAAGGGTTTATTAGTTTAATAATAGGAAAGGTAAATTGGTAATAAAATTAACCAAGGGCAATTTGGTCAATTCACATCCCGATATTTGGAATCGTCCCGACACTCGTATGAATTCCTCAAATTACTTGATACAATTTTGGTATGAAAAACATCTGATCGTGGGTCTCGAAAAACCCTAAGACAGCTCAAATCGCCTCCTCGATCGATTATCGGCCCGAATATAAAATATTAGTTATATTTTTGGACGTCAGGACACATTTTAGGAAAAAGATAGAGGAATATATTCTAAGACTAATGGTTTCGTTCGTTAGTCCAGATTAGGTCGTGATAGTAGAAAACACTATCATCTGAAAAACGTAGATCGGTTTTCGTTTGAGTTTTCGACCCAAAACTTAACCGAAAGATCCTACGATTTTATAAAACAAGACTATGATCTTAGTTTTCCCAAAATCATTTTCTAAAACACAGATAAAAATATAAACTCATTAATTGAGTTTATCGTCCTTAGAAAGCACGAAAAATCGGGGTGTTACAAGTGGTGTATGCTCGAGTGAGCCGCAAAAAGAAAAAGTTATCTAAAAGAATTTAGCTCCTCTAAATTAAGAAACTCTCTAAAGTGAGAAAGTAAGTGTGTATCTACCATTGGATTATTTTTAGTGGGTTAAGATCTCTATGCAGTTATTAAATCAATGGTAAATGCACTCTTACTTTCTCACTTTAGAGAGTTTCTCACTTTAGAGGAGTCAAATCCTATATAAAAATATATTTTGAATAAACATTTACTGAAATGTAAATTTAGTTTTTTAAAAACTTATAGCAAGTAGTGTATAAGGACCCCTTTGTTTTAGATTCTATAGGAATCTAAAGGAACGTTTGGCACTTTTGTGCCTTTAAAACAAGTGATTCAATTTCTCAACATCATTGAGTAAAAATTTTAGATTTTAGGACAAATGAATTGATTCTAGGTGTGAACCAATAAGAGATAATATGGGTATATTTTTATAATTCTTTAATGAAGTGATTAAAGAATATAACACTTTATGTTTTTATTATTAGTAAAACAATATCACAAATATTTAAAAAAAATTACATGACACATGTTATTTTTCTATTGGTTGAATTTAAAGAGCATAAGAAAGTTACTTGAGTTTCCTCCTTAATAAATTTATGGATTTGGCTCTTCTAAATTAAGTGAAGCTCTAAAGTAAGAAAGTAAAATGCTATTAACTCTTAGATCATTTAGTGAGTTAAGATCTTTACATACTTAATCAAATCAATGGTGGATAGTCCCTTACTTTTTTACTTTAGAACTCCACTCACGTTAGAGGAGCCAAATTCAAATTTTATACCTGATTTGAGTATGATATATTGCTATGCTAAAATTGAGTGTGCGTAGGAGCGCTTCATTAATGAATATTAATGGGGTTATTGGGGCTCAAGGCTCATGTAAAAGCATTTATGTGTTTTTTCGGTAGACCCCGAAATGTGGTAACTATCCTCCTGCCTTTTTCTTAATATATATAGACACAAAATTTGCAGCTTGCTTAAGTTACTGTAAACTGAGATTGAAGGTTTTCACAGAATGGGGAAGTGCAAGAGTAAAGGTTTGTAAAAGGAAGTGAAGAAGCGGTACTCAAGTTATTAATTACGGAGTTGATTTAAGAATGTTTGCTTGTTTTTTCAAGTAAAATTGATTGAATCATAAGCCATTGTATTCTTTTTTTTAAAAAAAAAATGGTAGTAATATAGTAATACTTAAGCCATTTTTAGCTTTGTATTTTGACTTCTACTTCTATATTTATGCTACCATTACCATTCTTTTATATAACATTTGGTAGGCCTTCTAAGTATTTTCTCTATTTGAGAACATAGACTTATTAGAATATATGACTGAGCATACCATATGGGTTTTTGCTACTTTTGATATGGTTTATAAATAGAATAGAATAAAACGTGAGTATTAAAAGGTGGTAAATTTTGGTTCCACGGTCCAACCAAAGAGAACACTCTCTGCACACTAAACGCTACCTAAATTTCCTTTTCCTTTTTTCTCTCTTGAGTTTGTGTTAAAGAAGGAGAACCAAAGGGATTACTGAAGGGGATTTTATCTAATTTCTACTAGGTAGGGACATCAAGTTAGTGTTGGGAAAGTGGATCTACCCACATGCCCTACCACTAATTCGCAGAAAAAGATGTAGGACGAGTTGACATGTTTTTAAAAATGGGTTGAAAATTTGAACTCATCCCGTCTTGTAGCGGGTTGGTGGGTCAAGCCGCCTAAATAATTAAAATTTTGGAAAAAAAATATTTTCATACACCTAATTTTAAATACCTTTAAGTTATAATTTGGTAATTTCAAATCTAATAATTTAATATCTTAGTTCACAAATTACAAAAAGCTATATCACAAAATAAAAATAAAAATAGTAATATAAATGGCCAAAGTTACTAATATAGTTATATGAATGACCAAAGTTACTATGAGAAATTTAAGATTGAATTTAGGACTTTGAGATGTAGGAGAAAATTTTCAAAATAAACACTGACTCAATGAACGACGGGTCAATCCACCCAACCTTATCTCACTTAACCTATAGGTTATGCGTGGCAAGTTACTGTGGTCAACCCAACCCATCAAAAATGATGGGTTAAACGGGTTGACTAAAGGTCAAACCTCTACCTCAAGCATAACAATTGTTGGTTAGATTATTATTTGAATGCCCTTTCTTTTGGGGAAGAATGGAAAGCACAACGAGGCTTCGAGCTTACTTCAAGCAATGTTCTTGGTTGTGAAAACGTCAACAACACAACCTATAGTTATACCGTTAAACTGGGCCTGCTCATAGTCATATCATACCAAAATTGGAAAAAAATATATCTACTACAGAATAGTGCTAGGCTTAGTTTAATTGCATAAGAAACATGCTCTTAATTAATGCTTTTAAGTTTTAACTAAGAGATCATATTACAGTTAATGTCTTGTGTATCTGAATAGGCTGCAAATAGCACCAAATTCAATATATCAAGTCTTAGGGGCGAATTAGCCAAATAACAAAGTTCATATTTGTCTTTTGAACATTGTTCAAGTAGAAATAAAAAAGTGAAGTGACAAAATCCATATAACGGGAGCAAATCCAACAGCACTATTTCGGTGTCTATATATATAAGAACTTTTTAAAGATTAGTTGAAGTTTTAAGTTCAATTTATATATTTGAAAATAAAATCCATATTTAATCATCACAAAAGTGGTTAATTTGTTACTTCAATAAACCTTTTCTTTTATTTGTCATTTCTTCATCAAATACTTAGATGGTACGTACCATTTTCACTGGGAATATATCAACAACAAAAACTTCGAAATGCATCATGCTTCTACCTACTACTTTTAGTGGACAAGTGGCTAGAGAGATAATAAACAATGCTTCTCACCAACCAATTGCAATGAAGCTTCAAAAGGGAGGAAGAGATTGGTGCTCCAAGGAGAGAAAGAAGAAGCAAAGAAAATGGCAAAGACACAGCAAATAGTGCTAGGGAGCACTTGGGGAATCAGAAACACCTTTCATTCTCTTGTAGCCATCTTAACCACTCTTCTAGTAGTCACTGCCATTTATCTTACACAGGATGGAGGACCATTGTCTCAAGAAACAAATGTCTCTGGTGACCCTTTATCATCAAAATGTGACTTATTCTCTGGTAAGTGGGTTTTTGATAATGAATCTTATCCACTATACAAAGAGCAGCAATGCACGTTCATGTCAGATCAGTTGGCTTGTGAGAAGTTTGGAAGGAAGGGCTTGAGTTACCAGAATTGGAGGTGGAAGCCCCACCAATGTGACCTACCTAGGTCTCTCTCTCCCCCTCTCCCCTTGAGAAATTATTGCATGCTCTTGAAACATCATTTAACAACATCCCACCGGATAAATATTTTTCAAAATCAACCGTTGGATTGAAAGTTACTATCATATAGATTATATTTCTAAATTTTTATACAAATCTATAATCATTTGCTATGTCATCAAGATTAACATTATATACAATTACGCCGTTGACGTTAATCTTGATGTATCTTGATGACATAGCAAATGATTATAAATTTGTGTAAACATTTATATGTATGATCTATATAATAATAGCTTTCAATACAACGGTTGATTTTAAAAAATATTTATCCGATTGAAAGTTATTGAATGGTATAACATTGCCCAAGTATTATACTGGTATAATTTGATCACTCTTATATATATATATATATATATATATATATAGTTTAATTATTATGCATTGTCAGTGTAAAGTCTTTTATATTATCAACCAATTAGAAATCATGGTATGGGTGACTTTTCTGGTAGTTAGGATAAGAGTCAAACATTTTAGCTGATGTGTTAATTAATGATTGGTTGACAGTGTAAAAAATCTTTATACTGATAGTGTATACCAATTAAATTCATATATATACTTCAAGAAAAATTTCTACCATTAATTTTTGGTTAGTGCTTTAGTGACTTAAAATTTATGTAAATTTATTTAAAATCAATGGTCGACATCTTTCCTCGAACATGCATTAGTCTTGCTTCAGCAACATAAAATAATTTCTTTTGCAGATGACATTTTTGAATTTTCGTTGTTTATAGTTTATACCTACGTGTATGATATGATGCTTAATTGGCTATGTTTTTGAGCTTTGTGTGGATGTGGTTCTTTCTATGTTAACAAGGTTCAATGCCACAGCATTGCTTGAAAGGCTAAGGAACAAGAGGCTTGTGTTTGTGGGGGATTCACTCAATAGAGGCCAATGGGTTTCCATGGTTTGCCTTGTTGACTCTTCCTTGTCCTCAACTCTTAACTCCATGCAAACCACTGCTAATGGTTCACTAAACATTTTCAAAGTCAAAGTAAGTTTTCACTGTAACAAGAATAGGATGTTCTTAAATTTATCATCTTTCAAATAAGAATAGAAAAAAAAAAGGGGGGGGGGTCCATGGGAAAAAATCCAGATTAGAGATGGCTTTAACCTTATTATTAATCACATTTGCAACTATTTATGTTGCTAAATAGTTGCTTAATTAACACATTGAATCAAGGAATACAATGCAACCATTGAGCACTATTGGTCCCCATTGCTAGTAGAATCAAACTCAGATGATCCAGTCCACCATAGGGTACTAGAACGGACTGTGAGAGTAAAGGCCATAGAAAAGCATGCTAGGTACTGGACTGATGCAGACTTTCTAGTTTTCAACACTTACCTCTGGTGGAGAAGGCCTATAATGAATGTTCTGTAAGTGCAATTTACATAAGCTCATAATTGTACTTTCTTTGATCAACTTGCATGTCAATGCATAATGCATTCATCCTATACTTCACTAACAAATTGATTTTGATTGTGACAATTTTCATTGAACTAGCAGGTGGGGATCATTTGGAGACCCAGATGGGATTTACAAAGGAGTTGAAATGCTGCGAGTCTATGAGATGGCCTTGAGGACCTGGTCTGATTGGTTGGAAGTCCATGTTAATCGAACCAAGACCAAGTTGTTTTTTGTTAGCATGTCACCAACTCATGAAAGGTATCTACAAGTCTACCATTTAAAATATAGTAGCCCATTTGATATATGGTAAAATAGGACAAATTATACTCTCCACGAGACCACAAGTATATGCCTATGAGATTGAGTTCAGTACAAAAAAAATTAAATAAGTGATGTCAAGGTTAGAAAATTATGAAGCTGCAAGGAAACACACACACACACACACAACTACCCCTATACATATCATGGAGTTGGGAGGGACTGTTTATTTATTAAGTTTAGAGAGCCAGAATTTT
Organism: Ammopiptanthus mongolicus; assembly: GCA_039655645.1. Classification (NCBI taxonomy): domain Eukaryota; kingdom Viridiplantae; phylum Streptophyta; class Magnoliopsida; order Fabales; family Fabaceae; genus Ammopiptanthus; species Ammopiptanthus mongolicus. The sequence continues at coordinate 91,913,905 of CM077346.1, forward strand.
GCTTAACAATCCAAATGCGAGTGGAATAGTAACTGGTTATAATAAGCGTGTGTTTGGTTTGGCATCACTATTAACACCAACACCTACGCACAAAAATCCCTCTTTCATGTTTGGCGTTAACAGATTTACACTTTTATCATCGGAGACGTGATTTTTCCAAAGCCAATGTCAAATCAAACATATTTTTAAAATCAAGTTTCATAATAGGCCCTTCCATAGCATCCGGTAACCATGCATGAAGTGGGAATTAGGTACATTTAACAACCATACCGCAAAATAGCAAGAGGACACATAAAGTAACACCTTAGGGTGCATCAACCTCTTTTCTTTCATCACAGTAAAGGTCGGGGAGGGGGGACAAGGGAGGCTAAAAGATCAGGGGAGGAGTGGAAGAGAGACTTTCCCTTAGATTTTGTTTCTTTTTTTTTTTTTTTTTGTATAAGCTTTTTGAAGATTGTTAAATAATTGTTCTATCTCGCAAAAGAACCTCTTCTTGTTATCGTTGTACTATCTCGCAATAGACAAACAAACTCACATTTAAAATTATACAGTTGTTTTTAGTTTTGTATTCAATAATGCGTACGCATTAACTAATTGGTTTGTTAGGAAGGGCTCTTGTACATAGATATTTTTTACGACAGATATTGTTGATTTCTTATATCTTTACTACTTTCAGCTATAATATTTAGCCTATGACTTTGGTTTATGCAACAACAATCCTCATTGCAGACAAATCTCAGGATAACCATTTCAGCAATATATAATTTACTGTCTCATAGAAAGCAAATATAACAAGAAAGTGATAATTGATTCGGCTGATAAATTCGTTTGTGATACAATAATTGAAAATAAAATCTCGATTCTACAAGCCAAGTATTTAGGAATTTTGAAATATGCTTCCTACCAATGTATCCCATTACCCATAAACCCAAAAAATAATTACATGGCCGTGTATGAAGATAAATCTATAACACTACAATTATACTAGAACCAACGAACATATTAGATTTGTAATGCAAAAAATTGCAGGGCCGAGGAATGGGGAGCAGCTGAGGGTGACAGTTGTTACAAAGAAACAGATATGATTGCAGAAGAGGGGTATTGGGGGAAGGGGTCTGATCCTAAAATGATGCATGTGGTGGAGAAGGTGATTGAAGATTTGAAAACCAATGGTTTGAATGTTCAAATACTTAACATCACACAGCTCTCAGAATACAGAAAAGAAGGCCACCCGTCTATCTATAGGAAGCAGTGGGAACCTCTAAACCAAGAACAGATATCAAATCCAAATAGTTATGCAGACTGCATCCATTGGTGCCTCCCTGGAGTGCCTGATGTGTGGAATGAGCTACTTTATGCCTATATATTCAATCAATGACAATCATTTAACATGGCTTGGAAAATAGTATTCTATTTTGTGTAAAAAGGACACATTTATACAACCATCTCAGACTATTTAATAATTTTATAACCAACCATATTTTAAAGCACTGACTTCTCTTTTCTCTTTAACTTGTTTAAGCAAAACCATCAGTAGCTAACAAAGGGGATGACAAATTGTCCAACCTACGTGTGCAGACATTTTAAAATAATCTCATAAACATCACACATCATTGAGAGAGAAAAATACAATTATTGCAAGTTCAAACTCATCATAATGACATGCTTGGTAACTTTAAACGGCCGAGTGACTTGTAACTTATCAGCCAAAAAAACTTAACCATCTCAATCAAGTTAAGAAACAGGTATGCTTCTTCACAATGATTGAAGAGTGCTACATATAAGTAAAAATAAAAGAATTGGAGAAAACAGGATTAAAAATGTATTAAAGTATGCATAACATATAATATATTGTTGATTTTTACTTCTCCCTTCTACTTCACTCCCACAAAACCAAGCTCCCAATAGATGAACGATCAAGCCTGTGCAGGCATTAGATAACAAGTATTTCTAAGTTTAGCTAAGCATTCAGATAAGAGTTTAAATTTAATTACTATGCATTATCCGTGTAAAAAAGTTTTACACCGACATCCAACGATGTTTTGACAAATCAGCATTATTATTGACTCTCTTTCTTAGATATTAAAATAAAAGCATACATGCCAAAATATTAGTGGATGTCAATATAGAACTTTTTACACTGACAGTGCATACTACATTTTTTTGATGAATAGTTCATACTAATTTAATCCTTCAGATAAAGAGAAAAAGGCAAAGCTATAAATTATAAAATAGATCCATTAATTTGAAATCAATTTATCTTTAAAAGTATGGTAAAAACAAAACAGAAGTTATGAACCAAAGCAAAAAAAAGTTAAATCCAATACCAAAATTTCACCTGAGACCAAAATTTCACCTGAGGTCAAGTGATTTGAAAAGTAACCAATGCAGCTGGAAAATGTGAGGCACAGCCGCAAGGCTTTTGTCTATAGAGACGGGATATAGAGAGTAATTTAACACATACAAAGTGAACTATTATGAAGCAGGGACAAGATTTCTATGACCCAGAGACTGAACATGAAAGCATAATCATTTCTTGGGCAGATCAATTATCAACAAAAACCTATCAATTTGAAATCTCCATCATGCTCCATATAAAAAAGTATGAGCTTTTCAATCATGTCCACAAAACTGGAAACTCAGCTCCAAACCCATTCTTAGAAGTAATGGACCTCAAAACATATAATATGATTCCTGTTGACAATGTTCTCTCAAATTCGATGGGAACTACAGCTTCCAATTATTCTAGAATTTCCCCTTCCTCCAATTCTTCTGGCACAGAGAATAATTCACCAGTACCAATTAAATCTATTTCTTCTTCTGTTTTCTTGGTAAATTCACAATCAAAATTGAAGAAGTCATCAGGAGTCATTTCAGCCAGAAGATCATCATAGACATCCATAAAATCTTCATCAAAGTCAAATGCCATATCTTCAGAGAATTTTAATTCCTTGGTTTTCAGCGAAGGAGAAAGATCACCCACAGTTTGTCCTTCAAATAGAGGTTTATTTGATAAATCATTTGGTGCTTGCTCTGAACTCCTGTTTTGGGTAAGCATTTGACATGATGAACTTGACTCCACGTGCTTCATGAAATCAAAAACCTGAGGATCAGCTGAGCTGTTGCCATCTACTATCTCCTCCTCCCTAAACGATATGCCTTCGAGTCTTTGGTTGCCTTCACTATCATTCTGCAGCGGTTTTTTTATAGTGCGATTGGCATCCTTAATAACTTTAAAATTGAAATTGTGAGACGGCAAGAAAACAAAAACAACAGGAAACTCCAATATGTCTACATTTGCTAATTGCTGTCTGATTGGAGCTTTCATATCCAACTCTTTGAAGGGTGACCTAGGACCCTGTGTTAACATGAACAAGATAAAAGTTATAACTAAAATAGTCATATCTTGATGTGATTAATCAATGTGATCCTACAAGTCTACCAGCTTAATATCCTGGATTTCAATCATAGAAAAGGAAAATAAAGCCACCTTTGGGTATTTACGAATGAAAAGCTTGAGACAATCCAGCTGGTCTTCACAAAATTGCCTTAGCTTATGATTCCAAGGACCAGGTTTGAGGTGCTTCTCTAGAATGGAGCAAAAGTTTGTATTTTCATTGACTCTGGAAGAAATTAGCATAATATCCTCTCAAAAATGTATTGTCTAGAGTCTAGATTCTAAGCGTGCAATAAGAATGTAAAGTGTTGAATCTTATTCCAAACAAAAGACATAAGCTAAGTGGCTCACCCGTGGTCATGTAAAACAATATCTGTGGAGTGAAAACGCCATTCAATTGTCCAAGATATAAACTTATTCCTGAAAGCATTGTATGAACATATTTGTAATTTACATAAAAACAAAATTTTCACCTGAGCGATCTTAAAATGAAACATTTTTATAATCTATATTTCCGTCTAGCATCAATGCATAAAGAAGAAACCATAATTTGATAAAAACTTGATAATCCTCCAAGCTGCACACATCGACTTTGACCATTATGGATCACATATAGGCGGAAAGTTCAAAAGCAAACAAGGAAACAGTAATGAGTTTAGTACAAACGGAAGAAATTGCTTATATGTACCATGCTCCTAAAACAACAAAAGTTTGTCATGAAAATAGAAAATACCTTTGGTCATATAGAGACTGATTCTTCTCTCTTTTTGACATTCCACTAGGGAGAAACAGTAGCTTGGTTTTCCGGCTCCGAGCAACACTTTGTAGGGTTCTAAGATGAGAAGGTAACTTAAAAGATGGATACATGCCGAATTTAGTTCTCATTCTCCGAGCAGAATCAGCCACCCTCTTCGTCTCCTCCAGCAAATTATAGTCTAGATGGAGAAAATAAAAAAATAAACAAAATAAATACAGAGAATCAGATATAGGAGAAATTAGAAGAATTCATCAACAGAACTATATAGGTATAGTTGTACACATTTATGAACATTCAGAAAAAACAACAAGCACGATGAATGGAAGACATGTAAAATCCAGACGGGTAAAAAAGAGATAAAGAAGTCCACCTAAAAATATTGAAAAATAAATCAAGAAAAGCAATAATGTAAAATCTCTAAGGGTATGTTTGGATAAAGGGTTTTGGAGGGAAAGGAAAGGAAAGGAAAGGAATGGCTTATTCTTTCTGATCTATATTTGAAATAAAAATAAAAATGAAGGAAAAAAATAAAAGATTATCATATAACCTTCCAACCACCCTTTGTTCATTTGTACAAAAACTTTATATTTTTCTTGATTTAGAAATGAAAAATAAGCCTCCTCTTTTCTTTCCCTCCAAAACCCTCACTCCAAACATACCGTAAGGAATCAAAAAAGGGCCCTTCTGGTTGACTCGAAAGTGTTCTACTTATACAATTAACTAGATAAAAAGGGTTCTTAAGACCCAAAGGAAAAATACAAAATGTCAAGAGTTAAACTACCAGATAATAGGGTATTATCATCAAACAGTGAAAGAGGAACAATTTGAGTGTGGTTCCTCATGCCAGTACATCCAGTACGCTTTTTGTGAGATTTCACACAAGGAAGACTGCATGAATGTATGGAGCAACCAGGGCACTTGTATTTTGAAGGGTTAGATTTGCATTCTTCACATAATGTTGACCCTTTAGATATGCTTCTAATTGAATCCTTCTCTGCTTGTTCTTCCATTTGTGACATCTTTATAATGCTTACAACAACGCTGCACAAGCAACAAAAATATGATTACATGACAAATCTTCAACCATGGCCTGTTTGTTTTAAATTCCAGTGGAAACAAACGAGAGAAAAAAAACACTTTTTACCAAAGCAACTATATTGTTGCTTCAGTCAAAAGCTATTTGGAAGTGCATTGGAAAGCTTCTTTTTTTTTTTTTCGTTTGGTTCACTAGAATCTAAACCAAACGTGCCGTAAAAGAATTCAATTTGCATCTTGCTCACTCCAATATACTACTATTATTTGATCCTCCGCGTGTAAAAAATAAAGATGAAATTTGAAAAGTGGAAACCCGTTTATTGATACACAAAAATAAAGGTCATTAACATAAACGCATTAACGAATCATGGGTGCAATAGAAAATTTAACATAAACAAAACAGAGAGGAAATATAGAAGTTGTAACATAAACTCACTGAAACTTGTACGCGGCGGTGGCGATTGCGATTGCACGGCGGAGATAGCGTCGAAGTTGCTAAGTGAGAAAGTGTGGAGAGGGGAGGAGGCAATCAGGGACATAGGGCATGGTTCCGAAACTTTAAGAAGCATGAGAGAAGGCGCTGCACGTACAAAATGAAAAGATTTTTAGATTTTTTTGGATGGAAAAAACAGGGAAGAGATAAATAAACTAAAAAAAAAGTGAAATTTTATCGTAAAGATATATTTATTTTTGATAATATAATTATATAATACAAGACAAAATGATAAAAGTGTTATTTCAACCTTTTTTTTCTCTCTCACCAAGTGGGAGGAGATTTTTTTCATTTGGATCCCATCATATATTTTCTCTCCTCCCTCACTTCTCTGCCTTCCCAAACAACACAACTCTCACTTCTCACTTCCACTTACTTTCATCTTTACATCTTTCTCTTCAAAATCTCTACAAAACAAACAATGCATAATGCTCCGTTTTGTTACCAGTGGAAAATTACCTTCGCCCCTTTTGAAATATTACTTAATTACGTTCATCATCCTTTATATTTTATTAATAGAGTAAATGCACATTTAATTCCTTTAATAATTTTTTAGGTATCATTTTTCGTCCCTAAAAAAACTTATTGAATAGTTCTCAAGAATAATAAAAAAATATCATTTTAGTCTCTCCATTTGTTTGCATCATGAATACGCCATTAAAGTATTGATATGTATCATTAGTATGATAGGTGTCCAAACACTAGTCATTACATGCAAAATAAATCATGAGAATAATATACACTGACCAAATAAAGTCTCAAACTATTATTTAAGTAACCCAATTTAGTCCCTGATAATTTCTATCGTGAGACACATTAGTCTCTATATGTTACAAACAGCACATGACATGTATCAGGATGCACCACACCAGATGCACCAACACAGATTATATAGACGAGTTTAATAGACATTTGAGCACACTAACAGTATATATCATCACTTTAACGCTATGTTTAGGATGGATATAAACGGAGGGATTAACGTGTCCTTTTTTTGTTATTGTTAAGGACTAAAATGCGCTTTTAGTCTATTTTATATATAAAACGTTTTTTTAACAACACAGAGAACTCTTTAATGTTATGATATCATTATACTTTATTTTTTATGTTTTTATTAGGATTCTTCATTGGTTTGGATAAATTCAAGGAATTCGAGAATCTGAACCAATTGGATTTTTTGCATGCTCGGGTTGAACCCGGACTGATTCGATTAAATCCGATCCTAATCGATTCGATTCTTAGGTTGGTGACTTCTAAGCTCAAACCGAACTGAACTGATTATATATATAAATAATTCTATTATAATATAATAGTCTATCATACTATTATTCTATGAGAATTTTTTATATATTATTTAGTTTGAATTTTTTTCCTCTTGGTCATGTATTTTTATGATAGGTTTATGCATTTTTTATATTTTTTTAACCAAATTTTTAGAATCGAATCGAATCATCCCGTTCTTGATCAAGTTGGTTAGGTTCGAGTCTCCTGAAGAAAAAAATGCAAATTCGAGTCATATTGAATCAATTGATTTTGATTGGTTCAGATTTTTTTTCGTGAAACTGAATCGATCTGTGAATACCTGTAGTTTTTATTATCATTTCATCTTCTTAGATTATCACTTAATTGTTTTGTACGCTAACATTAATGACATTATTAACTAAAATGATCATTTTATATAACGTTTGATAGATAAAAGACTAAAACAGATCGTTTTAAAAATAAAAATAAAGGATCAAAACAAATTTTGAAAAGAAGATAAATGAACAAATGTATATTTAAACGTATAAAGAAAATGTCATACTATCCACAAAATAAAGGTGAGGGTTGCATCATGGTTGTTATCGGACTTCAAAAGCCTAAGTATCAAGTGTATCGTTTACCTTAACTCACAATGGTTTTTTTGGATGGATTCCATGATTTAAAGGTATTTACCCAATTTATGTAGAAGTTCATTTCAGACAAGTCATGCCCCAAATTGTAGAACTCTTTTTGTACCATTACCTTACTCATATAGTGGAGAAGACAGGAAAAATCCGAAGTTTTGAGGCCCATTACATTACTCATATAGTTCATACTGTTATATTACTTAAAAGTCAAAAGTTTCCCGTAATTTCGCTAAATATGCAGAAGTTCTCTCGTGATTCTTCCAAAAACCACATAACCAGCGGACATCTACACTCCAATTTGGTAATTAGTGGACAGCGTCAAAAAATTCAGATTAAAAATTATCAAAATTAAACTCAATTAAATTATAGTTCTCAAGAAATGTTAAGTGAGCTAAAGTTGCTATAATACCCGATAGGGGTGAACAGAACCCGGTCCAACCTGACAACCTGTCCCAACCCTAACACATTGGGTCGGGTCTGGCCCAAACCGGAAATAAAAAAAAAGGAGGAACCCGTGTTTCATATAATGGTCCGATATCAGGTTTGGGACGGGTTATCCGGCAACCCGTTAACCCATCCCTAATATTGAACTTCTTTTTTACACGTCCGAGCACACCAAGCCAAATTGGTATGCATAGTTTGCATACCCAAGTCCAAGTTCCAACTCTCACTAATCTCACTCTCAACATCTCACACTCACAGCATTGCATCGCACAACATTGTAATGTGGTCTTTTACCCTGCTGTTATTAGAATACATGTATCTGGTCCTGTACTTCATGCAAGTAGCTATGAAGGCATAGGTCTGATTCTGCACTTCATTGAGACCACTGAATCTGCCAAGGTTTTCAAGCACCAAAACAAAAGAAATTGTAAGTAATTTAGTTTCAGCTGTGATTATGATTGATTCCTGATTGGATTGCCTTCATTCCCTTGTTCCCCCATTATCAATTTTGTTGTACTTTAATTTAATTATTAAGCTATGCCAGTGAAGAATGTCATCTCTTGGACAAACCGGTTTTGGGTTGTGTTCTTATAGACATGTATGTCAAATGTGGTGAAATGGAAAAAGCCTTACAAGTGTTTGGTAAGTTAGAAAAGAAATGTGTCTGTACATGGACAACAATGTACATGTTTGGTTTACCGTTGGAAAATTACAAACTTATGTTTGCGGAAAAGTACTTATAAAATTCCTTTGGGACAAACGTACTTTTGGACCCAAAAGTACATATACAACGGTAAACCAAACATATCCAATAATTGGTGGCCTGCTACCTGCACAAATATCTTGAGATTGGCAGAATTCTGACTGAATTGGACCCTGATCATAGTGGCCGATATATTCATTTAGCAAGCATTCATGCTGCAGTTGGAGAATGGAACCAAGTAGTTCAAGTGAGAAGCCAGATCAAACATAGGGGTATACTAAATCTTCCAGGATGCAGTAGCATCACCCTGAATGGGTTGTCCACGAGTTCTTTGCCGGGGCTGGATCCAACCCACATATCCAAGTTCAGTAATCATTACTATGGTCGTTTGGCAAATTGCAATTCATATAAATTAATTCGAGTCATCCCGGTCTCGTCCCTCGTTGGCCCGGTCTTATTCAAATCTACACATCATCGAGTTCCTTCAGGTCTAGGAATGAGTTCAGGCTCATACAATTGGCCTGATCATCATTTAGGGCTGGGTGAGGAACAAGCCTAACCCATCCTAACCCGTTTCACGCTCACCCCTAATACTCGGAGTGAGTTGTCAAACATGTGATGAATGCTAATGTTATAATGAATGTTTAAAATTTCATTAAATTTAACTAATAGTCTGTAAAATACTTAATAACTCATTGAATGCAATGTATTAAAAAAAAAGATACCAGAATAACGCCTATAGTGAGATTTCTTTTTTTTTTTTTTTTTTTGCATTCGCATACAATCACAAGAAGTATCCTCGATTGTTCACCGAGACTAATCTCCTTCGGAAGATTTGAAGGCACAAGAGGTGGGATGCCTCCTCCCAAGTCCTAACCATGTTTTTTTCCATATGTAAGAGCCAGGAATGGAATCCCTGATCATTTGCTTAAGGGACCCGAGTCCATCACCACTCGGACCAACCTTTGATATTTCCTTTGTATAGCAGTATAAATAGCGTAAATCTCAGATCTAGGACTAAATTAGTTATTTAAAATTATATAAAAGAAAAATCTATTTCATCGTCTAAACCAAAAAGTAACTCCAGGAATGCCTTGTAGCATAATTTCATTGCCTATGCCTAGATAGAATATTACAAGTTTACAACCATAATAGAGGTTAAATTGGATGCATTGTCACTTTTTTTTTTCATTATCAACAAATAAAAAAAGGCACATTTGTATATTTCATTGTTACAACAGGTCCAGAATTAAATCCATCCAAGAATTACAAGATAGTTTAACTTGACAAATTACAGAAAGGAAACACAAAAGATGGAAACATATTTTTCAAATGACTACACTCCATAATACACCTGACTCACCATCTCAGTATTGTTGTACTTGATTTACCTTAAACATTCACATTGTGTCAACAACCTGAAAATGTAGGACACAAAGCATAAACCAGTAGTCATAAGTTATAAGTATGCTACAGGTCAAAATAATGCTTTACTGTGTTTTCTTTCAAAAAACAAAAACTAAAATCAAGCTTCTACATTAAAAATCATTCTGAAAGTGAACAAATGGAAAAACTGATGAAAGAAATGGTATGAATTGTGAAACTAAAATTGTGTAAATTGATAGAACTAGCACTTTGCTAATGTACCTTGTTGTGTTTTGTAGTTTTATAAGTAGGCACATTTGATCCCTCATGTAGTAAAGAATGAATGTCTAATCATATTTAGCTCCTTGATGACTTCCATTATATTCATTCTTTCTCTTGGTGACTCTGCTGAACAAGAAAGTCCAATCCGAAATAGTGAAAGTACGGACTTCTCCACATTAGGTTGCAAACAAGCTGCAATATCAAAAGACTGGTTTTCTTCTTCTACTGTTACAATGGGATATTGATTTCCCATTGAGAGAAGAGTTACATCAACAACTTCTAAGATGTTATTTGGAAATGCAGTTTTAACATAGTTATGGAGGTTATGTCCATCTGTGAATATTTCCTCTGTTGGTTCTCTCGCAGTTAACATCTCCAAAATAAGAATACCATAGCTATACATGTCACCTTCCGTTGTCACCTGAGAACTCATTCCATACTCTGAAATAGTTTTGAAACTATTAAAGCTTTTAAATCCAATGCTACAACATTAATCCAAAAGGGAAAAAATTGAGTAGAAAGAAAATGGATTTTCACAAGATTTCTGAGGAAAAATTAGTAAGATCAAATTATACCTGGAGGAGCATAACCTATAGTCCCCTTTATTCCACTTGTGCTGGTTTGTGTTTGGAAGTTGTCATTATTTGTTGAGAGAAGTCTTGCTAAGCCAAAATCACTCACATGAGCAACCATGTTGCTATCAAGAAGAACATTGCTTGGCTTTAAATCACAATGAATAACAGGTAGCTCACACTCATTATGAAGATACTGTAATGCTGAAGCAACACCAACAAGAATTTCTAATCTTTTCTCGAGGTTCAATATCCTTGGCTCCTCGGAATGTTCTTTCTGTGGATGCAACCATTTCTCTAAGCTTCCATTCTGCAAGTACTCAAGAACTAGAGCTTTAAAGTCTTCTCCCTTGTAATCCACACTAGAACAACATGTGAGAATCTTCACTAGATTTCTATGCCGGATATTTCTTAATGCATTACATTCAGCAATGAAACTTTTGTGAGCTCCTTTCTTGTGAAGGTTTAGAACTTTTACAGCTACAACTCTTTCTTCTGAATCAAGTCTTCCTTTATACACAGACCCAAGACTTCCAATTCCTATCATGTTTCTAACTGAGAAACCATCAGTTGCAAGATGTAGGCTGTGGTATGATACCCTAGGGAGCTGCTCAACCTTAGGGAGTTGCTCAGTTTTTGAGTTGTTATATGATATACAGTGTCTTTTCCTTATCATATAGATTGCAAGGATACATGACAATACAAGAGAGACAGTTGAACAGATTATCACCACTATCACCTTGTGGTTATGGTGTTTTTTCTGTCTTGTAGCTTTTAAGAGGCAAGCTGGAAGCTTTAGTTTGGATAACCCACCACAAAGCTTGTCATTGCCAACCACTGAAACTGCACTTGCATTCCTGAAGACACCATCCGTTGGCACCTCACCCTCCAACATGTTAAAAGATGCATTGAAGTATTCTAAAGCAGAAATGTTTTGTAGTCCAACTGGAATTAATCCAGACAAGTTGTTTCGTGACACATCTAATTTTCGAAGACCATGCAATGAAGCCAAAGAAGGTGGCATGATTCCTTGTAGGGAGTTTCCTTGTAAATAAAGATACTCCAAACTTATGCATTCTCCAATTGTGTCAGGAATGCCACCAGAAAGATAATTTTCAGACACATCCAGCTTATCAATATTTTTTAGCATGCCCACCTCAACCGGCAGACTACCACTTAATGAATTATGTGATACATCAAGTAAGACTGATAAAGAGGAAAGTTCAAAAATTTGTGATGGTATAGCTCCACTAAGGTTGTTTTGTGAAAGGTCTAGCATTTCTAGATTTCTGCAATTTTCAATAGTTGAGGGAATATTTCCAACTAGCATATTATGTGATAAATTCAGTTCAACCAGCTGACTGAGATTGCCTATGAAAATTGGCATCTCTTCTGACAGTTTGTTTCTTGCCAAATTTAATACTTGTATCTTTTGAAACTTACCAAAAGTAGCTGGAATGACCTCAATTAGTTGGTTAGCTTCCATGGTCAAGAGATTTAAGTTAACAAGATTTCCTAACTCTACAGGAATTTTTCCTGATATCTGGTTACCACCAAGATATAGTTCTGTCAGTTGGGTGGAAAAATTGCCAATGAAATTGGGTAAAGGGCCCCCAAAATTATTGTTGGTTATGTCCAATGTACTCAGCTGACTGCAGTTTATCAAAGACTTTAAAAACCCCAAGTCATTAGGTGAATTCCTACCAAGACAATATGAACCTAGATTTAGAAATGAAAGATCTTGTAGCTTTTCAAGGCTTGGGACTTCTCCTACAAAATAGTTATCACCAATATCTAACAATTGAATCCTAGATGCATTAGTGATGGAAGTTGGGATTGGACCTGAGAATTGATTCAAACCTATTGCAATCAGCATGAGGTTAGGCAGGGTTAGGAACATGTTTGCTGGAAGAGAGCCGTTAAATTGATTGTATGTAATTGATATGCGAGTGAGAGATGACAAATTGTAAAGTGAAGAAGGAAGCATACCAGAAAAATTATTGGCTGCCACAAATATTGTTATCAAGTTTTTCAAATGGCCTATTTCTTTCGGTATATTTCCCTCCAAGTGATTATAAGACATTGAAAGAAAAGTGAGGGAAGAAAGATTTCCTATAGAGGCTGGGATATTTCCACTTAGATTGTTGCTACGAGCAGTAAACGTTTCAAGCTTGCCAAGTGAGCCGATCTCTAGTGGTATTTTGCCAAAAAAATGATTTGAACCAATATCAAAGCTCCTCAGTTCTGAGCAATTTGTCAAGTATATTGGGAACTCACCCTCAAACGTGTTATTGCTGAGATCAAGTATCTGCAGTCTGAATAAATGGCCCAACTCTTGTGGGAGTTCACCATAAAAACTATTAGCAGCTAAGTTGAGGAGTCTAAGAAAGGAGAGGTTCCCAACGTGTGGTGAAATGAAGCCATGCAGTCTATATCCTGTTAGGTTCAACTCTGTGACTCTTTGATGTTTGTGGCTGCATGTTACTCCATGCCAATTGCAAAAGTGGCTGGAACTATTCCAAGAGGTCAACACTTCAAAAGGGTCATTGAATATTGATTCTTTGAATTTGATCAATGCCATTTTATCAGTCTCGTTTCCTAAGGCAGAGACAGTTGTGTTGGGTTGAAACCATAGTAAGTTTGAAGTGAAGAAAAGAAACAAGACAAGGCATATGGACCAAACTGAACGTAACATGGTTGAAAGACAGAAGCTAAGGTTGCTTGATTGATACTATCTCAATGTTGGATCTCAAATGGGATGTAACCAGGAGGGGAATGATGTTTGGAATTGGACCAAAACTCAGTTCAGAAGAAACAGTTCCATTAATTTGTATGAAAAAGGAACAAACCATTTAATTTAAACCTCTCTGCCCCAGTGCCGGTCAAAGTTGTAGAGACGTGTAATATCTCTGCCACAATTCATATTATTTTCTTGTGAACTTATGTGGACGTTATGTAGTGAAAAGTCAGAAACTGCCTCAAATCATCATTTTTTTTAACATATAATAAGCACGGAGTATTCACCATCATTAGCAGTAACTAATATCCGTCGGGAACCTATTGGAAAGAAAAGGTGAGTTCTCTCCTCCCAAGCAGGCTTTCTTCACACACAAGAGCGAAGATTTGAATATCTGATCACTTGCTTAAAGTGCTCGAGTCCCTTACCATTCGGACCAATCACATGGTAGTTCAAATTATCATCATTTAACAGTATTAGTACTACTATTATTATTTTCAGTATCGTCTTGCAAGTAACATGCATTCGTTTTTCTTTTAATTAATTTGATATTCTTTTATAAGAGAAAAAACTCAGCAAAAGGTTGAACAAAATGCTTGTAATTCTTCTTTTATTTGCACATTGGTTTGATAAGTTGTTCACTTTGATAACTGAAATGGGAGGAGAAATGGTTGTTGAATAGATTGTGAAGTGCATCCTAGACAATAGACATCCTGACAAACAGTAAGTGCTCCATCAAAAAGGGTAATGCTATTGGCACTCCAGATTATACATTCTTACTCTCTATTAATGAATCATTATTTTAAGTTTTTTATTTTACAAAATTAGCATTGGTCAATGAAAGTGTTAAGAGACTCTCGAAATTCTGTAGAAAATTGTCTCTATTGATGTATGTAAGAAAGAAGGGATAACATCTACCATTTCATCACCAAAAGTCAAGTATTTCTCCGTCACAAAAGGAGGCTGCAAGCCGACAATAGAATAAGCCAAAGATAAGCTTTTACTATATGTTTGGTTGTGGGAGATGAAGTGGGAGGAAAGAAAGGGGAAGGAGAGAAAAATAGTAAAAAATGAGAGGATTGTTTAAATGTTTGGTATGAGAGAAAATGAAATGAAAGAAAACTAAAATTTTTCTCTCCTCATGTTTGGTTGAGTAGAAAGTAAGAGGAAAGAAAAAACATATTTGTGAAATGATATCCTTAAATAAAAATGGGATGTAATAAGCTCAGAGATGTTGTTAGTCTTTTCACCCTATTCTCTACTCTCTTCCATTTTCCTTCCATTGTTGAGGGAAATTTTTTTTGGTATGGGGCCCATGAATTTTTTTCTTTTCTTCCATTTTCCTTCCTCAACCAAACAAGAAAAAATGCATTATCCTTCTTTTTTCCTTCCTCTCCTTTTCTTTCCTTCTCTTTTCATTCAAAACAAACATAGCCTTAGAGAAGTAAGTTAAAAGGACAAACTTATTTTACATTTATGAGAAATTATAGTGAGAATAAATTTTTTTACTGATTAATACAAAAGATAAAAAATCATTTTAAGACATAAAAGATTATTAGGAATAAATTTAGTGAATCAAACCTGAAAATTCTATTCCTATGTGTAAGGATGAGAAAGAAACAATTTTTAAAATAAGATTCCCAAAAATATAGTTTAATTGAAATGAAACATTTCCTAAACCAAACATTACCTAAATATGGTACCACAAATATTTTAGGTATTGTTTTATAAAAAAAATATGACATATATAACAATTATTACATATGTTATATTTTTATTAATGTACTGCTATGTTTTTTTTTACTGAAAAAGACTTATAAGTACATCCACTCCAACTTTAGGATCCGCCCCCGGTTTTTGAGGATGTTTTTGGTTCAAAGGGAGGAGGGGTTTTAATGGAGAGAAGGGAAGGAAGGGAAGAGATTTTAATGAAGGGACGGAGAAATAACGCTATTCATGTTTGATTCACAAGGGAAAAGATTTTAAAACAAATTACATAACCTTATGATTATTTATTTCAAAATATACAAGTGATGGCATCTTTGTCAATGCATGTAAAATGTTTTAAAATCTCTTCCCTCCAAATCCCTCAATATTGGAGGTGAGCCAAAATTGAGTGGGGAGGAATTTTGCTCCCTCCATTCCCTTTCAAAAAGTTGAACCAAACATGAAAGATTTAAAAAATCATTTTTCTCCCTCTTCTTGCATTCCCTCATTTCCCTCTTACAAACACTATGTAGAACAAATAATTAATCTACCAATAGTCTACTGTCATTCTTTTAAGAATGAACACTCAAATTGGTCCCTCAAAATTTTCGGGGATCCACTTTTAGTCCCTGAAAAAAATAAACTAATTATTTAGTTCCTCAAATTTACAAACGCGGGACAAATTAGTCCCTACGTTTAGTTTCGACTTCCATTTACTTCCCTACATGTCCTATTAACCATCATATTTGGCCTGTTAGTAGTCCTGCATGGCCTATAATGATTTTCCACTGTGGAAAAAGAATGAAAAGTGAAAAAAAAATGCATGATTTTAAAGTGTTTTATGTTTTAAAATCGTGTATGTTTTTTCACTTTTTATTCGTTTTCCAAAAAGAAATTCGTTATAGGCCATGCAGGACCACTAACGAATTAGGTAGGATAGTTAATGGGACATCTAGGCAAGTAAATAGACGTCGAAACTAAACCTAAGGACTAATTTGTCCCGCATTTGTAAATTTGAGGGACTAAATGTTTAGTTTATTTTCTTTAGGGATTAAAAGTGGGTCCCCGAAAATTTTGAGGGACCAATTTGGGTGTTCACTCTTCTTTTAATAGTTTATCAATAACGGCCGACCATCGACCGAATCAAGGAGACCAATGCCATTAGCCAATTATTCACTTTCTTACTTGCATATTCATGTTAAATAATTTAGCTCCTCTAAAGTTAGTGGAGCTCTAAAATGAGAAAGTAAGGAGCTATCTATCCTTGGATCATTTAGTGGATTGAGATCTTTATGTAATTAATCAAATCAATGGTAGATAGCCCCGTACTTTCACACTTTAGAATTTCATTCACTTTAGAGGAGCCAAATCCCATGTTAAAAGAAATGACTCTACAACACTATTTAATAGGTCTACCTAATAATTTAAAAATTATTAATTAGACTTTATACTTGAAATATTTTCTCATAAAAGCGATTAAGGGTGTAAGACCCGAACCAATAACCCGATGAATCCGAAAATCCAAATTGAATCAATTAAATTGGTTTGGATTTTTTTGGTGTTCATGTCTGAACCGAACCAAACCAAACTCGATGGTGATTTGTTCGATTCTCGGGTTCAAGGATTCTGGAATCGATCCAAACCAAATCAAACCAAACCAATTACTATATATATATATATATATATAATACTTATTATATTTAATATTTATATATTTTAATATTTAATAATTTTCGGGTCCAAACCAAACCAAACCAAACCAAATCATTCAATATAGGAAAAAATGGTTACAACCAAACCAACCATTTTTTATTGATTCAGATTTTTCTCACCTAAAACTAGGGGTATTCATAGGTCCGGGTCAACCCGATTAACCCGATGGCCCAACAAACCCAATGCATTTGGGTCGGCTTTCTTCCCTCTTCGAGCCCGACCCGAGCCAACCCGATGTGGTTTGGTTCGAGCAGCGGGTTTATGAATTTCCAACCCGATGACCCAAACATATATTTTTTAAATTTTAATAATAATAAAAAGGCCTTTGGGTTTAAATTTTATTACTTTTAGTTTTTTTAATTGAAAAATATAGGTTTTATGATCCGATTGACCCTACCCAAACCAACCCGATTTGGTTAGGGTCGCGTTCATAAAAATATATTACAAAAACCAACCCAACCCAACCTACAGAAGCTTAATCGATTCGGGTAACGGCTTTGGTCAAAATTGACCCAACCGACCCGTGTACGCCCCTACCTAAAACCGAACGAAACCGACCCATTACACCCCTGAAATCGATAGTTGTGTGTATTTTGAGTTTTTTGGTTTCTCAAATTAATAAATTTAAAATAAATACATTTTTACCATAACAAAATATACACAATGAATGAAAGAATGTTTAATTAAGTTTTTAGTCCCTGAAAAGTGGGTTACTTTTGGTTTTGGTCTCTACATTTTTTTTTCGTTGGTTTTCATCCTTGCAAGTTTCAAAACTTTATTTTTGGTCCCTGTCGTCACTATCCATCCGTCAAGTGCTGACTTGGCTAACAAATCGCCACGTCAACATTGCCAATGTAGGCTAATTGTATTATATTTAATGCCACATAGAATTAAATATTAGTTTTTTTATATTCTTTTAACATGTCAGCACTGTCACGTAAGCTAATTTTATTATTTAATGTCACGGAGGAATATATATTATTTTTTATATTCTTTCAATTTATAAAAGAATATTAAAAAATTAATATTTAATCCTACGTGGTATTAAATATTATAAAATTATCCTACGTGACAGTACTAACGTGACGACTTGTTAGCCACGTAAGCACTTAATGGATGAATAGTAATGTCAAGAATTAAAACCAAAGTTTTGAAAATTACAGGATTAAAACCAACGAAAAAAAGTGGAGGGACCAAAACCAAAACCTACTCACTTTTCCGGGAACAAAAAGTTAATTAAACCAAGAAAGAATAAAAACTTAAGGCCTGATCATTTGATTTTCAATTTTCGGTTTTTTTTATTTCTTATAAAATATAAATAATTATAAAAATTCATATTGTTTTTATTTTATTTTGTTTTAAAAAAATGAATCTTGCTAAGAAATCAAAAATTAAAATTTTTATTTTAGAAAGTATAACTTTTTTTACCGAAGAAAGTATAATTTTCAAACTTTCAATGTATTGAATCATCATTTCTTAATACAAAACTTTCATATTTGATTCTGTAACCGATACTCTTAAAACACTTATTATTTTTACCAAAAAAAAAAAAGAAGGCTTATTATTAGCATTTACCTTAAAAAAATTGTACATGAAATATTGGAAAGAAGATTTATTATTATTTTCACTGTTTCTTATTAAAATATTTGAAAATAGAAAAACCGGACATAAATAATATGAAATTTTTATAGTTACCAATAAAAATAAAAAATGAAAACAAAAACATAAAAACAAAGCAAGCTAACTCTTCAAATTTTGTATCTTGATCGATCAATTTTTCACTTCGAGGTTTCAAATTTTTCGATAAGTAGTTACTTTATTAAAATTAAAATAGACTTAAACTTTAGCATTATAGTGTAAGCTTTCCTCACCTTATAGGAAGGGTTGAAAAACAAAACACACAATCATGTGCTTAAAGTTAGGTAAAGAGAAATAGAAAGTTTTACAATTACCAATAAAAATAAAAAATGAAAACAAAAACATAAAAACAAAGCAAACTAACTCTTCAAATTTCATATCTTGATCGAACAATTTTGCACTTCAAGGTTTCAAATTTTTGTCACCAATCTGCTAGGCCAATTCACAAGGACCTAGATGTTTCTTAAAACTGGCAGGGATGCGGGCTATCTGTGATATAAGCAGATCAACTCTTGCATAGAATGCTAGTAACATAAGTTAAATTAGTTCAAGCAGTAGATGAAATGATTTGATTCATTGCAACAAAACTTTTAAATACTTTTTACACACAAAAACTTACCTTACAGTTAAAGCCAGTTCCTGATTCTTTTAATCTAGTAAAAGCAGCTTCAGATAACATCCCCTTGAGCAAAAGCTCATTCTCAGATGCTGTAATCTCATGTTGAGATTCAATTGAGGGCAATGGTGCACTTTCAGCCTCCCAATGATACATACCACATGGGATTTTCAATATTTAGATCCCAAATTTGAATTGCTAGGATCAATTTTCTTTTTATTATTCTTAAGGCTTTAAGGGGTTTCCCAGGACCCTCGACCTTCATTTCATTCTTAGCCTTCTCCAAAAATGGTTTGAATTTGTGATAGTGTAAATTATTCCTCTTAACAATAAGGTTATCATGGCATGTTAAGAATTATTTTATTATTTTATAAAAGTTAAATTTCAAATACTTGCATGAAAAAGGATGTCAGCACAGACAACAGGAGAACGGCAAGGGAAGCTAGCAATGCCAAGCTTTCTCCATTCCATTCCATGTCCATAACCGGGAAGATTTTCCAACATGTTCACAGAAATTTCACTTGATTTGAAACATTAAAAACCCACAATTGACAAAACATCTTATAAAGAATTAAAGACAACACTTAACAAAATTGGAAACAGATATCATATTGCAAATATCATATGGAAACGACTTACTTTAAGAGATACCAATTGATCTTGCAATGCCTTATTATGACCTCTTACATTGCTAAGACTCATGTATGGATTGAGATCGCTTGCACAATTCCTCATTTGAAATGGCTTGCAAAACTCAAAAGTTTCAATAGGAAAAAACATGAGGGGATCTGCAGGAATCAAATAACCAATAAACATGGTTATCATTAAATCTAGTGCAGAATTTACCCAGGAGTGAAATATTTTTGTATAACTTGGTGTCAAACTAAAATATGTAGCCAATAACTATAACTTATCCAGAATTTGACATAGCATTACCTTCTGCTCATCAACTGATTTCTTATCCAAAACTTTTCCAAGCTCAGCAGATTTCTCATCCCAAACTTTCTCACACCTTACCAATCTTAAGCTACTTAATATGATCCGCCATATGCTCTTTCTAGTGATCATTAGGGCTTAAGAATCAAACACCTAAAGAAATCTTATATGTTTCATCCATCTAAACATATAATTCAAATATGTACATAATAGCGAGCATGCTTATAAAGCTCACATTGGCGACATGCATAGAAATATAAACTTCTAGTATGCAAGTATGTCTCGCTTAGAAAACTGGAAAAGAGGTTCTATTTACAATCATGAATTCCTATTAGCACTTTAATCAAGCATAAAACCACTTTCGTCCAAAGAATAGTATAAGTAATCCCTCTGAATTAATTTTGAACATTTTGCAAATTTTGAAATTCATATTATGAAGTAATGGATGAATTATTTTCTGGAATAAGATTGTTGGGAGGAGGGGGGATTATATACTACTTACAACAAAGTTTTGAAAGATTTATTTGAAACTATAAACTCCTCTGTGAAATAAAGAAATAAGTAGCATCAGGTTTAACGACCTTACAAATTGTGTGTCTAGGGGTGAAACCGACAATGAGATGAGAACTACTTTTCACTCCAACTATTCTTTCCATGTCCTGTTCAGAACTTATTGCAAAAATAAAATCTCAAATTACCATTCAAGTTGAAGAGAGGGGTTGTTAGATATAAAAAAACCTTTCATGAACGTTTACTCTACCCTTAGAAGTGTACATACATATATATGGTACATACAATAACATCTGCATCTTTATATTCTCTGAAGATCTACCAACTAAATCAATACGGAGTGTTTCCTTCTTTGTTCCATTCTTGTTAGGCATTTCTCACCCTTAAACTAAAAATGGAGACATGAAAAGCTCCACTGTGAAACCGAGCCACTGATACCATGCCAACATCATGAGAAGAATAGCAAAACCAGATAGAAAAATAAGAAATTAGAATGCAGAAGAGTACTTCAATACATTCTTCAATACATCAAGCCGGACCACCACAAATGTTTGGATTTGATTACCGCTTGTAGAGATTGCCGGAGGCGAAAGCATTGAAGTCGATGAGTCGGTTGAGGCGGTGAGCGGAATCGTCGGGGCATGGGAGAGAGGGCGGTGGCGGCTGGTGATTCGGGTCAGAAAATGAAGGATCGATGAAGAGGGTAATGAGGATAAAAATGAATAGGAGGGCGGATGAATTCTAAAGGTGACACATGAGATTATTTACGATGTGTCACAAATTGTATTACATGGCAAACAATAGTCCGAGGTGTCATCGCCATGTTTCGGGATTCTATTTTAATATATTATAAATAGATAGATGGTTGTATAGCCATGGAAATCAATTGGGTGGTTTCAGTGTTGACTGTTCTATGTCCTGCCCAATGAGTTACACCTTGCTACCATATTCAATTTCTTAAAATTGGATCCTCTCCTCTTTTGAAGAAGATGATATGATCCTATTAGAAAGAGAATGACACATTTTTTTGAAATATAACAAGTAGACCCTATAATCTTATATGGTGGGTCCTTGCATGAAAATTATTGTGTCTTTCTCTCAGCAATAGACTGTATCATGTTCTTTCAAAACAGGAGAGGATCCAATATTTCCCATTCAATGTTGTGTATCACAAGTTATTAAGTGCACCATAAACAAAGTCATAGAACTTATTTGTCTTAACCTGATAATGTAATCCAACCATAAATCGTTTGAAATTATAAATGGATTTTGGACAGATATAGTTACATTAGTAGAAGTTATGAGAGAAGTTATATACGTGTAAACCATCTAAAATCCATTCCAAATCTGCTTACATGAGCAGTTTATCAATTTGACCGATTTTTTATTTTTTTTTCCCAGTTGAACCACCTAAACAATTTTGAAGCCAAAGACGAACCAATGTGATGACTAGTTTAGTGGTTTGGATTGGATGATACTCAAAAGAGAAAAGTTATTTAACCCCTCAAGGCCAATAGTTAACAGGTTTGGGAGATTTCTATATGGGAAAGAGTGAAAGACCCAAACTCATAACACCCCAAGGAAAGATATTAAAATTACTTACCATAATAAGTTTTCCAATCAAATTATTGAAGTAAAGAAACGAGGGGTAAGAAGTAGAATTCAAATAAAAAGAAGATAGAAATACAAGATCATAATAAGCTGCATGCTACCATAGAACTACAGATAATAATCTACCACATCATAAAGATGTCCAAAACACCAAGCTAGTTTGATCAATTCATATCCCCAAATAAGACAATGCGAGCATTTTAGCCAAGAGTTCTTTGGAACTGATTAATACAAAAGATAAAAAATCATTTTAAGACATAAAAGATTATTAGGAATAAATTTAGTGAATCAAACCTGAAAATTCTATTCCTATGTGTAAGGATGAGAAAGAAACAATTTTTAAAATAAGATTCCCAAAAATATAGTTTAATTGAAATGAAACATTTCCTAAACCAAACATTACCTAAATATGGTACCACAAATATTTTAGGTATTGTTTTATAAAAAAAATATGACATATATAACAATTATTACATATGTTATATTTTTATTAATGTACTGCTATGTTTTTTTTTTACTGAAAAAGACTTATAAGTACATCCACTCCAACTTTAGGATCCGCCCCCGGTTTTTGAGGATGTTTTTGGTTCAAAGGGAGGAGGGGTTTTAATGGAGAGAAGGGAAGGAAGGGAAGAGATTTTAATGAAGGGACGGAGAAATAACGCTATTCATGTTTGATTCACAAGGGAAAAGATTTTAAAACAAATTACATAACCTTATGATTATTTATTTCAAAATATACAAGTGATGGCATCTTTGTCAATGCATGTAAAATGTTTTAAAATCTCTTCCCTCCAAATCCCTCAATATTGGAGGTGAGCCAAAATTGAGTGGGGAGGAATTTTGCTCCCTCCATTCCCTTTCAAAAAGTTGAACCAAACATGAAAGATTTAAAAAATCATTTTTCTCCCTCTTCTTGCATTCCCTCATTTCCCTCTTACAAACACTATGTAGAACAAATAATTAATCTACCAATAGTCTACTGTCATTCTTTTAAGAATGAACACTCAAATTGGTCCCTCAAAATTTTCGGGGATCCACTTTTAGTCCCTGAAAAAAATAAACTAATTATTTAGTTCCTCAAATTTACAAACGCGGGACAAATTAGTCCCTACGTTTAGTTTCGACTTCCATTTACTTCCCTACATGTCCTATTAACCATCATATTTGGCCTGTTAGTAGTCCTGCATGGCCTATAATGATTTTCCACTGTGGAAAAAGAATGAAAAGTGAAAAAAAAATGCATGATTTTAAAGTGTTTTATGTTTTAAAATCGTGTATGTTTTTTCACTTTTTATTCGTTTTCCAAAAAGAAATTCGTTATAGGCCATGCAGGACCACTAACGAATTAGGTAGGATAGTTAATGGGACATCTAGGCAAGTAAATAGACGTCGAAACTAAACCTAAGGACTAATTTGTCCCGCATTTGTAAATTTGAGGGACTAAATGTTTAGTTTATTTTCTTTAGGGATTAAAAGTGGGTCCCCGAAAATTTTGAGGGACCAATTTGGGTGTTCACTCTTCTTTTAATAGTTTATCAATAACGGCCGACCATCGACCGAATCAAGGAGACCAATGCCATTAGCCAATTATTCACTTTCTTACTTGCATATTCATGTTAAATAATTTAGCTCCTCTAAAGTTAGTGGAGCTCTAAAATGAGAAAGTAAGGAGCTATCTATCCTTGGATCATTTAGTGGATTGAGATCTTTATGTAATTAATCAAATCAATGGTAGATAGCCCCGTACTTTCACACTTTAGAATTTCATTCACTTTAGAGGAGCCAAATCCCATGTTAAAAGAAATGACTCTACAACACTATTTAATAGGTCTACCTAATAATTTAAAAATTATTAATTAGACTTTATACTTGAAATATTTTCTCATAAAAGCGATTAAGGGTGTAAGACCCGAACCAATAACCCGATGAATCCGAAAATCCAAATTGAATCAATTAAATTGGTTTGGATTTTTTTGGTGTTCATGTCTGAACCGAACCAAACCAAACTCGATGGTGATTTGTTCGATTCTCGGGTTCAAGGATTCTGGAATCGATCCAAACCAAATCAAACCAAACCAATTACTATATATATATATATATATATAATACTTATTATATTTAATATTTATATATTTTAATATTTAATAATTTTCGGGTCCAAACCAAACCAAACCAAACCAAATCATTCAATATAGGAAAAAATGGTTACAACCAAACCAACCATTTTTTATTGATTCAGATTTTTCTCACCTAAAACTAGGGGTATTCATAGGTCCGGGTCAACCCGATTAACCCGATGGCCCAACAAACCCAATGCATTTGGGTCGGCTTTCTTCCCTCTTCGAGCCCGACCCGAGCCAACCCGATGTGGTTTGGTTCGAGCAGCGGGTTTATGAATTTCCAACCCGATGACCCAAACATATATTTTTTAAATTTTAATAATAATAAAAAGGCCTTTGGGTTTAAATTTTATTACTTTTAGTTTTTTTAATTGAAAAATATAGGTTTTATGATCCGATTGACCCTACCCAAACCAACCCGATTTGGTTAGGGTCGCGTTCATAAAAATATATTACAAAAACCAACCCAACCCAACCTACAGAAGCTTAATCGATTCGGGTAACGGCTTTGGTCAAAATTGACCCAACCGACCCGTGTACGCCCCTACCTAAAACCGAACGAAACCGACCCATTACACCCCTGAAATCGATAGTTGTGTGTATTTTGAGTTTTTTGGTTTCTCAAATTAATAAATTTAAAATAAATACATTTTTACCATAACAAAATATACACAATGAATGAAAGAATGTTTAATTAAGTTTTTAGTCCCTGAAAAGTGGGTTACTTTTGGTTTTGGTCTCTACATTTTTTTTTCGTTGGTTTTCATCCTTGCAAGTTTCAAAACTTTATTTTTGGTCCCTGTCGTCACTATCCATCCGTCAAGTGCTGACTTGGCTAACAAATCGCCACGTCAACATTGCCAATGTAGGCTAATTGTATTATATTTAATGCCACATAGAATTAAATATTAGTTTTTTTATATTCTTTTAACATGTCAGCACTGTCACGTAAGCTAATTTTATTATTTAATGTCACGGAGGAATATATATTATTTTTTATATTCTTTCAATTTATAAAAGAATATTAAAAAATTAATATTTAATCCTACGTGGTATTAAATATTATAAAATTATCCTACGTGACAGTACTAACGTGACGACTTGTTAGCCACGTAAGCACTTAATGGATGAATAGTAATGTCAAGAATTAAAACCAAAGTTTTGAAAATTACAGGATTAAAACCAACGAAAAAAAGTGGAGGGACCAAAACCAAAACCTACTCACTTTTCCGGGAACAAAAAGTTAATTAAACCAAGAAAGAATAAAAACTTAAGGCCTGATCATTTGATTTTCAATTTTCGGTTTTTTTTATTTCTTATAAAATATAAATAATTATAAAAATTCATATTGTTTTTATTTTATTTTGTTTTAAAAAAATGAATCTTGCTAAGAAATCAAAAATTAAAATTTTTATTTTAGAAAGTATAACTTTTTTTACCGAAGAAAGTATAATTTTCAAACTTTCAATGTATTGAATCATCATTTCTTAATACAAAACTTTCATATTTGATTCTGTAACCGATACTCTTAAAACACTT
Source organism: Ammopiptanthus mongolicus (assembly GCA_039655645.1). Classification (NCBI taxonomy): domain Eukaryota; kingdom Viridiplantae; phylum Streptophyta; class Magnoliopsida; order Fabales; family Fabaceae; genus Ammopiptanthus; species Ammopiptanthus mongolicus. Next base: position 91,939,972 of record CM077346.1, read on the forward strand.
ATTATTTTTACCAAAAAAAAAAAAGAAGGCTTATTATTAGCATTTACCTTAAAAAAATTGTACATGAAATATTGGAAAGAAGATTTATTATTATTTTCACTGTTTCTTATTAAAATATTTGAAAATAGAAAAACCGGACATAAATAATATGAAATTTTTATAGTTACCAATAAAAATAAAAAATGAAAACAAAAACATAAAAACAAAGCAAGCTAACTCTTCAAATTTTGTATCTTGATCGATCAATTTTTCACTTCGAGGTTTCAAATTTTTCGATAAGTAGTTACTTTATTAAAATTAAAATAGACTTAAACTTTAGCATTATAGTGTAAGCTTTCCTCACCTTATAGGAAGGGTTGAAAAACAAAACACACAATCATGTGCTTAAAGTTAGGTAAAGAGAAATAGAAAGTTTTACAATTACCAATAAAAATAAAAAATGAAAACAAAAACATAAAAACAAAGCAAACTAACTCTTCAAATTTCATATCTTGATCGAACAATTTTGCACTTCAAGGTTTCAAATTTTTGTCACCAATCTGCTAGGCCAATTCACAAGGACCTAGATGTTTCTTAAAACTGGCAGGGATGCGGGCTATCTGTGATATAAGCAGATCAACTCTTGCATAGAATGCTAGTAACATAAGTTAAATTAGTTCAAGCAGTAGATGAAATGATTTGATTCATTGCAACAAAACTTTTAAATACTTTTTACACACAAAAACTTACCTTACAGTTAAAGCCAGTTCCTGATTCTTTTAATCTAGTAAAAGCAGCTTCAGATAACATCCCCTTGAGCAAAAGCTCATTCTCAGATGCTGTAATCTCATGTTGAGATTCAATTGAGGGCAATGGTGCACTTTCAGCCTCCCAATGATACATACCACATGGGATTTTCAATATTTAGATCCCAAATTTGAATTGCTAGGATCAATTTTCTTTTTATTATTCTTAAGGCTTTAAGGGGTTTCCCAGGACCCTCGACCTTCATTTCATTCTTAGCCTTCTCCAAAAATGGTTTGAATTTGTGATAGTGTAAATTATTCCTCTTAACAATAAGGTTATCATGGCATGTTAAGAATTATTTTATTATTTTATAAAAGTTAAATTTCAAATACTTGCATGAAAAAGGATGTCAGCACAGACAACAGGAGAACGGCAAGGGAAGCTAGCAATGCCAAGCTTTCTCCATTCCATTCCATGTCCATAACCGGGAAGATTTTCCAACATGTTCACAGAAATTTCACTTGATTTGAAACATTAAAAACCCACAATTGACAAAACATCTTATAAAGAATTAAAGACAACACTTAACAAAATTGGAAACAGATATCATATTGCAAATATCATATGGAAACGACTTACTTTAAGAGATACCAATTGATCTTGCAATGCCTTATTATGACCTCTTACATTGCTAAGACTCATGTATGGATTGAGATCGCTTGCACAATTCCTCATTTGAAATGGCTTGCAAAACTCAAAAGTTTCAATAGGAAAAAACATGAGGGGATCTGCAGGAATCAAATAACCAATAAACATGGTTATCATTAAATCTAGTGCAGAATTTACCCAGGAGTGAAATATTTTTGTATAACTTGGTGTCAAACTAAAATATGTAGCCAATAACTATAACTTATCCAGAATTTGACATAGCATTACCTTCTGCTCATCAACTGATTTCTTATCCAAAACTTTTCCAAGCTCAGCAGATTTCTCATCCCAAACTTTCTCACACCTTACCAATCTTAAGCTACTTAATATGATCCGCCATATGCTCTTTCTAGTGATCATTAGGGCTTAAGAATCAAACACCTAAAGAAATCTTATATGTTTCATCCATCTAAACATATAATTCAAATATGTACATAATAGCGAGCATGCTTATAAAGCTCACATTGGCGACATGCATAGAAATATAAACTTCTAGTATGCAAGTATGTCTCGCTTAGAAAACTGGAAAAGAGGTTCTATTTACAATCATGAATTCCTATTAGCACTTTAATCAAGCATAAAACCACTTTCGTCCAAAGAATAGTATAAGTAATCCCTCTGAATTAATTTTGAACATTTTGCAAATTTTGAAATTCATATTATGAAGTAATGGATGAATTATTTTCTGGAATAAGATTGTTGGGAGGAGGGGGGATTATATACTACTTACAACAAAGTTTTGAAAGATTTATTTGAAACTATAAACTCCTCTGTGAAATAAAGAAATAAGTAGCATCAGGTTTAACGACCTTACAAATTGTGTGTCTAGGGGTGAAACCGACAATGAGATGAGAACTACTTTTCACTCCAACTATTCTTTCCATGTCCTGTTCAGAACTTATTGCAAAAATAAAATCTCAAATTACCATTCAAGTTGAAGAGAGGGGTTGTTAGATATAAAAAAACCTTTCATGAACGTTTACTCTACCCTTTAGAAGTGTACATACATATATATGGTACATACAATAACATCTGCATCTTTATATTCTCTGAAGATCTACCAACTAAATCAATACGGAGTGTTTCCTTCTTTGTTCCATTCTTGTTAGGCATTTCTCACCCTTAAACTAAAAATGGAGACATGAAAAGCTCCACTGTGAAACCGAGCCACTGATACCATGCCAACATCATGAGAAGAATAGCAAAACCAGATAGAAAAATAAGAAATTAGAATGCAGAAGAGTACTTCAATACATTCTTCAATACATCAAGCCGGACCACCACAAATGTTTGGATTTGATTACCGCTTGTAGAGATTGCCGGAGGCGAAAGCATTGAAGTCGATGAGTCGGTTGAGGCGGTGAGCGGAATCGTCGGGGCATGGGAGAGAGGGCGGTGGCGGCTGGTGATTCGGGTCAGAAAATGAAGGATCGATGAAGAGGGTAATGAGGATAAAAATGAATAGGAGGGCGGATGAATTCTAAAGGTGACACATGAGATTATTTACGATGTGTCACAAATTGTATTACATGGCAAACAATAGTCCGAGGTGTCATCGCCATGTTTCGGGATTCTATTTTAATATATTATAAATAGATAGATGGTTGTATAGCCATGGAAATCAATTGGGTGGTTTCAGTGTTGACTGTTCTATGTCCTGCCCAATGAGTTACACCTTGCTACCATATTCAATTTCTTAAAATTGGATCCTCTCCTCTTTTGAAGAAGATGATATGATCCTATTAGAAAGAGAATGACACATTTTTTTGAAATATAACAAGTAGACCCTATAATCTTATATGGTGGGTCCTTGCATGAAAATTATTGTGTCTTTCTCTCAGCAATAGACTGTATCATGTTCTTTCAAAACAGGAGAGGATCCAATATTTCCCATTCAATGTTGTGTATCACAAGTTATTAAGTGCACCATAAACAAAGTCATAGAACTTATTTGTCTTAACCTGATAATGTAATCCAACCATAAATCGTTTGAAATTATAAATGGATTTTGGACAGATATAGTTACATTAGTAGAAGTTATGAGAGAAGTTATATACGTGTAAACCATCTAAAATCCATTCCAAATCTGCTTACATGAGCAGTTTATCAATTTGACCGATTTTTTATTTTTTTTTCCCAGTTGAACCACCTAAACAATTTTGAAGCCAAAGACGAACCAATGTGATGACTAGTTTAGTGGTTTGGATTGGATGATACTCAAAAGAGAAAAGTTATTTAACCCCTCAAGGCCAATAGTTAACAGGTTTGGGAGATTTCTATATGGGAAAGAGTGAAAGACCCAAACTCATAACACCCCAAGGAAAGATATTAAAATTACTTACCATAATAAGTTTTCCAATCAAATTATTGAAGTAAAGAAACGAGGGGTAAGAAGTAGAATTCAAATAAAAAGAAGATAGAAATACAAGATCATAATAAGCTGCATGCTACCATAGAACTACAGATAATAATCTACCACATCATAAAGATGTCCAAAACACCAAGCTAGTTTGATCAATTCATATCCCCAAATAAGACAATGCGAGCATTTTAGCCAAGAGTTCTTTGGAACTGGTGCTATCATGAAGCAATTACAAGATGGTTTGGTTTAACTAAGACAAAATAGCGGCCAAAGAAAAGGGAAAAGATAAAGAAACATATATCAAAACTTCAATAATACACATCAGGTTTTAGCCTAAATTGATTGCAAGTTTCAACAACCGAAATTTAGAGTGGCAGCTGAAGTGACACTTAAATGTTTTCTTTTAAACAATGGGCAAGAATGTCAAACATCCACTTCCAGTTCAAATAAAAATCTACTTCAGTAAACATCCTGAAACAGAACAAATGAGAGAATATCAGGAAGAAAATTAATGACATGAATTATGAAACTGCAATTGTATAAATTGGTAGTAGTGGCATTAAGAATCACCTTTGATTCCTCAAGAAGAGAAAGTATTCATAATTATACTTAGCTCCCTGATGACTTCCCTTGTATTCATTCTTTCTTTTGGTGACTCCACTGAACAAGCAAGTCCAATCTTAAACAATGAAAGTAAGCACTCCTCAACATTAGGATTGAAAAGGGGTGCAACCTCCATTTCTTCTTCTACTTCTACATTGGGATATTCACGTTCCACTGAGAGAAGAGTTGCATCTGTAATCTCCAAAATGGTATTTGGAAATGCAATTTCAACATACTTACGGAGGTTGTGCCCATCTTTAAACATTTCTGCAGTTGGTCTTCTCCCAGTTAACATCTCCAAAATAAGAATCCCATAGCTATACATGTCACCTTTTGTTGACACTTGAGAACTCATTCCATACTCTGAGATAAATGATCAATGTTTTAAAAGTCATGCCATAATTATAGCCATAGTGAAAGAGAATGAATGTTCAAAACAAATAAATATATAAAAAAACAAGATCAAACCATACCTGGAGGAGCATAACCAATAGTGCCCTTCATTCCACTTGTACTGGTTTGGTTATGGGAGTTGTCATTAACTGTTGAGAGAAGTCTTGCTAAACCAAAATCACCGACATGAGCAACCATGTTGCCATCAAGTAGAACATTGCTTGGCTTTAAATCACAATGAATAACAGGTTGCTCACATTCATAGTGAAGATATTGTAATGCAAAAGCAACACCAAGAATAATCTCTAATCTTTTCTCAAGGTTCAATATCCTTGGCTCCTCAGAATGTTCTTTCTCTGGATGCAACCATTCCTCTAAGCTTCCATTCAACATGCACTCAAGAATGATACACATAGTAAGGGTATATTTGGACTTGTGTATGAAAGAAGAAAGAAGAAAAAGAATAGAGAGATAATGGTAGGCCATGATGTAGGGGATCATTCCCCTAATAACTTACTAATGATGGAGGAGTAGGGAAACACACGCCCTTGCTGATGTGGCAGGTGTTTCTGGCGTGAGAGAGAGATTATAGGCAAGGATTGTGGGGGAGGATCGGGCAGACTGGCATTGGCTTGGCCATTGGGAGAGTTTAGGCCTCTTAAGTGCCTATAGTATTTTCTTCTGTTTTTTCCAGCTTTCATACTTGTAATCAAGTAGAATTACACTGATTCTACATTTGTTTTCCCATTACATCAATATACATCAGCTCTGCTACACTAGCAGCAGCTATTTCTCTTAATTCGGTGTTGGTAACCTATCAAAGAACTAGTGCTTTAAATTCATTGCCATTGTAATCCACACTAGAGCAACATGTGAAAATCTTCATTAAATTTCTATGCCGAATATTTTTTAGTGCATTACATTCAGCAATGAAACTTTTGTGAGCTCCTTTTACTTGAAGGTTAAGAACTTTTATAGCGACAACTCTTTCTTCTGAATTGAGTCTTCCTTTATACACAGAGCCTAGACTGCCAGTTCCTATCAGGTTCCTAGTTGAGAACCCATCAGTTGCATGGTATAGGCTGTGGTATGATACCTTAGCAAGTTGGTCAATTGTTGAATCAGCAGAAGCTTCTTTTCTGTGTCTTTTCCTCATTTGATAGATAATAAGAGTACATGACAACAGAAGAAGAAATGTAGTTGAACATATAATCACCACTATCAGCAAGAGATTATGATGTTTCTTCTTTTTCATACAAGGAGGAAGCTTTAGTTCGGATAGACCACCACAAAGCTTTGCATTGCCAGCCACTGAAACTGCACTTGCATTCCGGAAGATGCCACCTTTTGGCACCTCACCCTCCAACATGTTAAATGACACATTCAAATATTCTAAAAGAGAAATGTTTTGAAGTGCTTTTGGAATTGATCCAGACAAGCTATTTCGTGACAGATCTAACTTTCGAAGACCTTTCAATGAAGTCAAAGAAGGTGGTATGATTCCATGGAAAGAATTCCCTTGTAAATAAAGGTACTCCAAAGTTATACATTCTCTAGTTGTTTCAGGAATGCCACCAGAGAGATAATTTTCAGATAGATCCAACACATCAATATTTTTTAGCATGCCCACCTTGGGAGGCAAAGTACCACTTAATGAGTTATGTGATAGGTCCAGTAGGTTTGACAAAGAGGAAAGTCCAATAACCTGTGATGGTATAGCTCCACTAAGGTTGTTATGTGAAAGGTCTAGTGTTTGTAACTCTTTGCAATTTCCAATAGTTGAAGGAATACTTCCTACTAACATACTATGCGATAATTCTAATTTAAACAATTGGCTGAGATTTCCTATGGCAGCTGGTATTTCTCCTGATAGTGTGTTTGCCTTCAAACTTAATAACTGCATCTTTAAAAGCTTACCAAAAGAAGCTGGAATGATGCCAGTTAGGTAGTTATTCTCAATGGTCAAGAGAATTAAGTTTTTGAGATTTCCTAGCTCTATAGGAATTTTTCCATATATCTGATTACCACCAAGAAATAGCTTGGTGAGTTGAATGGAGAAATTACCTATGAAATTAGGTAAAGAACCTCCAAAATCATTGTAGCTTATATCAAATATGTTTAGCACACTACAATTCATCAAAGACTTCAAAAACTCCAAGTCTTTAGATGAATTGCTACCAAGATTATTATGACTTAGAGCTAGATATGAAAGATTTCGTAGATTCCCCAAACTTGGGACTTGTCCTACAAAATGATTATGAGCAATCTCAAACACTTGAATCCCAGATGCATTTGTGATGGAAGTTGGGATTGGACCTGATAATTGATTCCAAGCAATGCTAACATACCTGATATTTGGGAGGGTAAAGAACATGTTGGTTGGAAGAGAACCATGAAATTGATTGGATGTAGCTGAGAAGCGAATGAGAGATGACATATTGTAAAGTGAAGAAGGAAGCATACCATACAGATTATTGGCTCCCACATACAATGTTTGCAAGTTTTTCAAATGACCTATTTCTTGTGGTATGTTTCCTTCCAACTGATTAAAAACTATGGAAAGAAAAATGAGGGAAGAAAGATTTCCTATGGAAACTGGGATTTGTCCAGTTAGATTGTTCCTTGAAAACTGCAACATTTCAAGTTTCCCAAGGGTGCCAATCTCCTTTGGAATTTGGCCAGTCAAATGATTCCCTTTTAAACTCATGTTCCTCAGTTCTGACCAATTTGAGATGACTGGAAACTTCCCCTCCAACATGTTATTATTTAAAACTAGTGTCTGCAGTCTGAATAAACGACCAAATTCTTCTGGGATATTGCCATAGAAACTGTTGTTCTCCAGGTTGAAGATTCTCAAATAGGAGAGGTTCCCAACATATGGTGATATGAACCCTTTTAGATGATATCCCGTTAGGTTCATCTCTGTGACTCTTTGATATTTGTGGCTGCATGTAACTCCATGCCAATTGCAAAAGTGGCTGGAACTATTCCAAGAGGTCAACACTTCAAAAGGGTCACTGGATATTGATTCTTTGAATTTGACCAATGCAATTCTATCAGTCTCATTTCCTAAGGCATAGACATTTGTGTTGGGTTGAAACCACAGTGAGTTTGAAGTGAAGAAAAGAAACAAGACAAGGCATATGGACCAAACTGCACTTAACATGGTTGAGGAATAGAAAACAAGGTTGCTCATTGCAGAAGAAACAAACTCATTCTCTGCCACTCAACGGTGTAAGGAGAGCATTATATATCCTAATGAATAAGTTGTGATGTCTTTGCTATGTATGCTTTCCTTTGAGCAGTGTTACTTGTTACGTGAATTTTGGTCCATAGCTTTAGTTTCTTTTTGCCGTGTGATAGTCGGAGACTAATCCCTTTGGAGGTCATTGAAGTTAGTTTTGTCTCTTTCAACAAAGCTTTTTCATATACATGACAGAATGCAACATGATGCTTAAGAAGCTCCGCTATCTACAAATTGTGTTTAGCCTTGCTGGTCCATACGCTTTAGTTTTGGTTGAAAGTCTTTATCACCTTAAATTCTTAGATTTGAGAGCCTGACTGAGTTAACAGACTACATGTTTCCATTACCAACTTGGGCATGCCTACAACTCACAATTTCTATATAGCCACCAAATTAATGACAATTCACTTAGGAGTTGCAGAAAAGCACCTAACTTTTCTGAAGAGAGTTCATCCAAGATTCTAACACCAATCGAAAAATATACCACATTTTTTCCTGCTAATGATCGTATGCACCATTAAACTCTTCCAGTTATTGAGACTACATACAAGTCTAAATTAAATACATGATAATTAGAGTATATCACATACACAATAGCAAGCAAGCTGTTCAACTTGTATAAAGATAATTAGTACTTTTTTTGTACCTCTCTATAATTATAATAATAGAAGGTATTTTGAGTAGTTTCTTATAAAAAGCAGATGCAATAGATGAGAGAATGTTAAAAAGATGGCTTTTATAATTGTAAACAAACACAATATATTGTTGGGATATTCATTATCCCGTAAATGCGTATTCATATCTCGTAAATGCATTCTGCCTCTTTTTGGGCTTTTATAGGATTGAACTTACAACCCAATAGCAAGTAAACCTTCAGCTTTTTATGAGCTTCTAATTACCTAAATTATGATAAATGGTTATTTACTCAAATACTCAACCAATGTGGAATTTTGACACTTCAACTTATTGATTCTTTGAATTTGAGCAACACAGAATGATTAATCTTGTTTCCTAAGGCAGACTAGTTTTGTTGGTTTGAAATCTTAGTAAGTTTGAAGTGAAGAGTAGACACAATACATGCATGGCATATAAACCAAAATGCGTGTGACATGGTTGAAGAATAGAAAACAAGGTTACTGAATTGTAGAATTGCTATATCTGTGATCTCAAATGGTATAACCAGGACAGAATGGTAATTGGATATGGATCAAAACTCTCAGCTCAGAAAAAAAGTCATTCTCTACCACACAATGGTGTAGGCTGAAAAATTATATCTTGAATATAAGCGGTCATGTCCATTGACCCCAATATGTTACATGTATATATTGGGTCCATATGGCTTATGTTTTGGTTGAAAGACTTTATCACCATAAATTGTTATGCTTACAAGCTTGACGGATTCAAGAAATAACTTTTATTATTGCTGGAGCCGCCAACTACCCGATTAATAGGAGAAAGGGAAACGATTGCCATTGAAATAACAGAAGAAATGCAAAAATAGATAGCTATATATATATATATATATATTTGAAATTATTCAAAATTCCCATACAAGTTGCAAACTTGCTCGTAATATTAAATATATAGTTAATTCAAGAAATTGGTTAGTTTGTTAATAATTAGTTATTAGATCATTAGCCTATAAAAAGGCTTGATGTACTCATTTATAATCGACTTCTCATTCTATCAATTTCATATTTTCTACTTTTCTCTCTTAATTATTTTTCTTTCTTCTATGGACTCTACCATATTTCCTAACATGATATCAGAGAAATATCACATACCTTCAATTTTTCCGCTGTATTTTTATTTTGGCTTTCGTTTTCTTTTCCATTTTCCCTTTCCAATTTTCTCTTTCTAGTGTTTTTTTTTCCCGAGAAATGTACTATGTTCTGTTCTGAGTCGTTCAAGTGCAATCAAACCATTTACCCCGTTCTAGTTATTAGCATCCTTCGTGATTGCAAGATGGTGGTCTTCAACACTCAAAATATTGTTTTACAACATAATTCAAGAAACTTCAAGAAGTCAAAGACTGCAAACGAGAATATTAAGTGGGAGGTGTTTTCTTAGACCAATACTCTCACTCCACAACTACACAGCACCTCTCCTATTTCGTTCAACATGTCCTTGAATGGCTACCGTATCAATTTGGTATTTCTTACACTTTTTCATAATTTTTTTTTTCCTTCTCACACTCAAAGCACGTTTCAAATTCTAGCATTTCGGTGCAATGTTATTATTTTGGAACGACTTTTGACTGATATTAATTTCAGTGAGCCAACTCATTTTATATACAAATTCATATTATTTTGTCAATGTTTATTCTAATATGATTCTTTTGATTTTGGAATGAGTCCGTGAAAACGAAAGAAGAAAATCGATGAGGCCCAAAAGACGATCGAAGACTTCTCAGATCTATGAACTTCGGCCGTTACCTATATCATTTTCAGATTTTTTTTCTTGATTAGCCGATGTAATTACGGCTTATATTTTTTGTAGATTCATTTCTTGATAGTTATTCATTTTTTGATTGTTATTCATTTTCAAGCTTGAAGTACTAGCACTTCCAGCTTGTGGGGGCTATTAAATATATAGTTAGTTGAAAAATTAGTTAGTTTGTTAATAATTAGTTGTTAGATCATTAGCTTTTTTAAAGGCTTGATGTACTCATTTGTAATCGACTTCTCATTCTATCAATTCCATATTTCCTATTTTTTTCTCTTAATTATTCTTCCTTCTTCTATGGGCTCTACCATGTTTCCTAACCCGTAACTTAATTGAAAAAAAATGATACAGTAAAATATTTTTTGTTTTATTTTATTACAGTGAAAAATGTCGATCTAAATAATTTTTAAATGTGTATTTTATGATAATTTTACCACATCGTATATACTATTTATTTACTGAAACATACTTATATTATTTCATTGATAATCAAAGTGACAATACAATTTGGAATATCATGAATAACATGAGAGTAAGGGAATGATACCTTAGATAAATTATCAGCCATCCCATTAGCTTGCCTCTTAACAAACTCAACATTAAAGTGAGAAGAAAAAGAAAGAATATAGTAGTATATATATACTATTTAACAATTATTTATACACCATTCGTATAAAATAATGTAAAAAGAAATTTGAAGTGAAGAGTAGACACAATACATGCATGGCATATAGACCAAAATGCGTGCGGAATTGTAGAATTACTATATCTGTGATCTCAAATGGTATAACCAAGACAGAATAGTAATTGGATTTGGATCAAAACTCTCAGCATAGAAAAAAGTCATTCTCTACCACACAACGGTGTAGGCTGAAAATTTTTATCTTGAATATAAGCTGTCATGTCCATTGACCCTAAGGATGACAATGGGTAGGGTACTATAGTATCGATCCCCATATCCGAACTTGAAAAAAATATTCATAATTGTATTTATACCCGCGTGGGTAGCAACTTTAGTGTCCATACCCGTACCCTTTGGGTACCCAAGTACCCATACCCGCATCCGTTACCTTCACTTTAACTAAGCAAAAACAATAAATAACAAAAAAATCATTATAACTCAATTAAAAAAATCATCCAAAGATCTATCAAATCTACCCATAAAACATTACAAACCAAAGTATTTAACTAAGTAAAAATATGTAAAACATCCAAAATGAGTAAATATCACAATAAGCATCCACAACGACGCTGGCTTAAGGAATAATGGTGTTGGTGTTGGTGTTGGCTCGAGAAAGAACGGCTAAAGAGCTCAACCAAAAAGGGAAAAACATTGAACTATCTAGGTTGGATACTTTTAGATTAATTATATTCTTCAAAATTTATATGTAATTATAATTATAATTATATGTATTAATATAAATAAATAAACATATAAATATATACATGCGGGTGCGGGGCGGGGCGGGGTGGATACTAGAGTATCCGTACCCGCACCCCTATCCATTCAAATTTGCGGGTAATTACCCATACCCGAGCTCATATCCATAAAGCGGATATTTACCCTATCTATCGTGGGTAATTTTTACGGGTACCCAATGAATAGGATATAAATTGCCATCCCTAATTGACCCCAATATGTTACATGTATATATTGGGTCCATATGGCTTATGTTTTGGTTGAAAGACTTCATCACCATAAACTGTTATGCTTAAGAGCTTGACGGATTCAAGAAATAACTTTTATTATTGCTGGAGCTGCCAACTATCCAATTAATAGAAGAGAAGAAACGATTGCCACTGAAATAACAGAAGAAATGCAAAAATAGATAGCTATATAATATATATATTTGAAATTAATCAAAATTCACGTACGAGTTGCAAACTTGCTCTTAACTTAATTGAAAAAGAAAAATGATACGGTAAAATATTTTTTGTTTTATTTTATTACAATGAAAGACGTCCATCTAAATAATTTTTAAATGGGTATTATGTGATAATTTTACCACGTAGTGTATACTATTTATTTATTGAAACATACTTATATCATTTCATTGATAATCAAAGTGACAATACAATTTGGAATATGATGAAAAACATGAGAGTAAGGAAATGATACCTTAGATAAATTATCAACTACCCTATTAGCTTGCCTCTTAACAAACTCAACACTAAAGTGAAATGAAAAAAAAGAATATAGTAGTATATATATACTATTTAACAATTATTTATACACCATTAGTATAAAATAATGTAAAAAAAAATTTAGTGTGGGCACAATTTTTACTTGTAAAAAAGTTTCTTCCAAGACTCTGGCATCGTTGCTTTCAATATACAATGTGATTTTTTCCTATTGGCATCATCTGCACCTTTCAGCTATTCTATTTTTTTTGGCGGAACCCACCGTCATTAAGGCCTTTGACTCTCCAGTGGGTCCATCGGGATGTCCCCACAACTTTGATCATTTGGACCGGCTATGGGACTAATTCCTGGTTCGGCAACGACGAACGTCTGATTTTTACACATGGGGTTGGGTTGCTTCCAAATAGACGATTCCAGAAATCGAACTTATGTCCTTTTTCTTAGGGAAGAATCACGTTACCAACTCTCCCAATATCATGTTGGTTTTCAACTATTCTATTTACTGAGACTACGTGCAAGTCTAAATTGGGGACATGCTAATCACGGTTCATCAAGTACACAATAGCAAATGTTCTACTTATATAAAGGAATTGTTAATTAACTTCTTGGTGTTTTTTCTTCCTTTAAATAAAAACATCAAGAATTTAATTAATAGACAGTCGTAGATATTCAATAACCTTTATTTCTATTCCTTTATAGCTATGGAGATCTTTAAGCTATCTAACATAACTACTCCACTATAGTACTCAAGCTTAATGCTCTATTTTTATGAACTAAATGCTAAGTGCAAAGAAACATGCATGATCTTAATGCTATGGTAGTGGATTAGAAAATAACCTTTTAATTTTCTAACTTATTTCTAGCATTCTCCTTTTAGAAAATTCTTAAAAATTCTTCTCGATTCCAACGATTCTTTGTAATCTTCGAAAGTCTCCAAATTAAAAAGGCTTAGAGAAAATATCCTCAATTTGGTCTTGAGTCTTCAAATATTCCAACTCCATTGCTTTCTTGCCGATGCATTCTCTAATGAAATAATGCATTGTATCTATATGCTTACTCACCCATGGAACTAGAGATGATAAAGTGGGATATGACCCGTGGGTCAACCCATTTAACCCGTCAATCTTGACGGGTTGGTTTGAGGTTCTCAACCCATCACCACGTTTTGATCCATCTCGTTTAAACCGCTAAAAAAGCGGGTCAGAGCGGGTTGACCCGTCAACCCATTTCGGGTTTTATGCCTATTTTTCATATTTTATAATTGTTTCAGATTTTTTATTATTTTAGCGGGTCAACCCGCCAACCCATTTGTTAGTTTTCTGTTTTTTGCAGGTGACCAATTTAATTAGGATGTAGGTGAAGTGTCCAAAGGGCTTACATATACCGATTGAGTTTGTTAGCCATAAAATTGATGATGACGGGCTTCGTAATGGTGAAGTACATTAACCTACCAATTAATCTTCTGTAAACGGAAATGTCGGATATTGGGTCTTTAGGAATGACATCCAACTTATTGTTAGGATCCATATGCAAGTGGAGTGACTTGGAGATTAGGAATGTAGTGTCTTCCAAAGAGTGTTAAAGCATACTTCCTTTCGAGCAATGTGTTTAAAACCGGTTCAAGCAGATTGGTTGGACCGTCGACCAGATGCTTTCTAGATCCTTATCGGATCAAAGAATCGTTACAACAGTCGGATTATTTAAAAATGACAAAAATTGATTAAATCGGTGAAAATTGGAAATCGATAAACCGACCGATTCATTCTAAAAAGACATTGTAGTTGCTTCATTCTTCTTTTTATTGGTCCCAACATGTCGCCTCACAAGCTTTACTTTATACTATTTTAAACACTCTACATTCCAATACTATAACTCTAAAACTAAAATGTTCATCAAATGGGCTCGCAGATGAGCAGTCCCAAAATTTTATAATTGTTTATCTTTATAACTTAATAATAAGGATGAGTAGTCTTCCTCCTGTAGATGAGCAGTAAAAGCTGAGTTGGCATGCTGTGAGAATTTTGGATCTGTTTTTATTTAATTTTAAAATCACATTTGAATTTACTATTATACCCATCTGATTGGCATGTGCAGCTAACCCGTTTTTCGGAGATTGCCATCCCCTATGATATGATTACTATCTGCTACAGGGCGTAGGCAAAGTCTATCTTTCCATTGTTGGAGTGTTTGACACGTTGGGTTACCATTGCCATTACCCACACTCCATCTATCCATCAATTGCTTGTATCTCTCTCCTCGCCTCCCACCTTCCAATTGAACTTTCTTCTTCGTTTTTTCGTCGACGTCGCTGGACGGTGGTGTGGGTGATGGTAATACTACCAGCTTCTGGGTCACTTATACTTTGAAGCTTTGAGTGATTTTAACGCAGATCTTTTTCTATTTTAGTTTTTTTGTAGATTTCATAGAATTAAGGTGCGAAATGCTCTCTTCTGAGGTATTGTTCCATCTTTGTAACACCCCTCTCCTCCGGGTGTCACTTTTGTACCCCAAAATATCCATTTACCCTTATTAACACAAGACTTTTTCGAAAATAACTCTATTTTAATTGCGAAAATCTGATACCAAAAGAAAAGCTTTAACAATCCAAGGGAACAAAATGAAACTCATCATATATGACAATAATTCTAGTTCTGCCATTAGGCATACATACTTCGAATCTCTCAAATACAC
Source organism: Ammopiptanthus mongolicus (assembly GCA_039655645.1). Lineage (NCBI taxonomy): Eukaryota > Viridiplantae > Streptophyta > Magnoliopsida > Fabales > Fabaceae > Ammopiptanthus > Ammopiptanthus mongolicus. The sequence continues at coordinate 91,955,286 of CM077346.1, forward strand.
AACACCCATAGTCACAGTCGGACGACTGAACTTACACATTTATAAATCTTAAGAGCTGGTCTAACAAAAGAATTCTATGGACAATAAAACTTACTGTCTAACATAAGTCGTACCAATGAGACTAGGTCTCGTCGTCAACAAACTACACCTCTTCGTCGTCAGCCTCAAGCACTCAAGCTAGAGGGTCCCAGAGTGATTTAGAAGACTGTTAATAAAACATCTGTACATGTATCCAAAAACACACAGGGTGTCCAACATGTACAGGCAAGGGTGAGAAACCAATATATGAATCCATAAACGACAACTACATGCCCAATCCAAAACAACAGATTCATATAATATAACTCATTCGAATCATCATACATCAGATAGTATAGCATGTATAATCAAGCACTAATAGCGGTAAAGGCACAAGGGCTTCGTACCCCACAATCAACGTTATCCTCTAAACGTATGCATGACACTTCCATATATCTCAACTAATATTCAAACTAGATTTCCGGAAATCCCATCACCATTCGCAATGAGCTGATCAGGCTCCTAAATCATAGGCCCGCAGGCTCTAATGATTAACACCAATATTTGGCCTAGAGACGAGTACTTTGAATCCCATGACACTACGCGATTCTCACATGGGGGCGCAATCAGAAGTACTCCAGAAGAATACGGTCATATTATATTGCCCAACTTAAGGCACAATAACACATATGACACCATTGTCCATCAAGACACAATGTCATGACAAATAAGTCACCTCAGGTTCTCCTTGCTTACCAAGGTCCCCCGTTTCACGGCACGTCTGCCCCGCATTTAATGCATGAGAAAACTATCTAGTTTCCGATAATTGATCTTTTTCGCATCAATATTTCCTCGTTGTAGCATCAACGCTAACAACCACCATAATGTCTTAGACTCTTTAAGCCTCAAAAACACATTTTCTCAAAACAGGACACTTAGCCCAAAAACAACTTAAATCCCAACACCCCTAACCGATGCACCAGTCAAGGACGTTGGATTCAAGATCATAAAAACATCCTCAAGCTTACAGGACCACAAAGATTGTCCCTAAGCCGACAGGACCACAACTAACACGGATCCTTGATCCACGTGTTCTGCAGAACCCTAGAACCCCGACGTCTCGGTTTCTAGTTTCTAAGCTTTTAAAACCACTTTTCTTGAAAACTCGAAAATCAAAAACCCAAATCTCCGGTACTTACATAAAGTCATCGAGATCGGTTTTCTATAAAACAAAATGTAGTCCACAGACTATTTCCTTTTTCTTTCGTTGTTTTTCGGTAAAACACAAACCTTAAAACAAAGCTTGTAAAAACCTTTTTCCTTGGATAAAACCAATAAATTTTGAAAACCCCATTTCTCAAGCGTTTTTCTTCAAATGGTTAACTTTATTACTTTAAAGACTAATAAAGGTCTCTAACTCCCTATTTAATTGTAAAAACATCGTTTTTCGTTATTAAAACCCACATTTTCACAACTTTGCTCTTTTAAGTTGATTCTTAAAAGCAGCTGTTCGTTATATTTTATTTCAAAATATTTTATTTCTAAGAGATAATTCATTTATTTTCTCTTAAATTAAACTGAGAAAAACTGAGAAACAATAAAACATATTTCTTTCCTCAATTTAACATTTGAGACTTTTAAAGTTTTTAAGTTACATGGTGTCGGATCCTAATCAAAATTAGGTCCTCTAACGCCTTAAATCCCACAGCAGGGCACACGATACATCCATATAATTATTCAGCAATTATAGCATGTATTCAACTATATCAACAGTTATATCATACATACTCAAATCATACATACTCAAATCATACATACTCAAATCAGCAGCAGTAAACCAAGCAATCAACCAACAATCAGATACAGAGTATTTAAATACAATACAAACACCGATGCAGCACATAGCTGTCGGAAATGGAGTTCCTCAGGTTTATCCCCTTACCTTAAATGAAGTCTCTCTGATGAACAACTCCAAGCATCAAATCCAAACGTCCCAACTCCACAACAACTCCGAGAATGCATATCCAGCTCCCCCAAGTAAACACAGCCACAGCCCAAAAACCAAGAGATAACATCCAAACACATTCAGCATCCCAATAACATATCAATTAACTAGTCATACTTTAAAAACATAATCTAATGATTTTAAATATTTTACTTAGTTCAATCAAATTACTTTTCCAATAAAATCAATTTGGGAAAAACCAATTGGGTCACGGAAATATGAAATTAGCTTAGGAAATCATTAATTAACTACCCTAATTGCACTAAAACAGAATTAATTTCATAATTATAGTAAAACAAAGATTTAGGGTTAGGGTTCCTCGTGAAATCAAAAACCAAGATAAATGAATGGAGGATTTTTACCCAGGAGGAAGAAAGAGCAGCTCCGGCGGTGGCGCACGGTGGCGGCGCACGGCGGCTCCGGCGGTGGCAGTGGCGGTGCTGGGTCCAAAATGTGGAGGAAGATGCCGCCTTCCACGTGGTTGGTTCATTTCTAGAAAGGGAGGCCAAACGGTGGCCGGAAAACCCCATAACAGTGGCGGTTCTACGGTGGCTCCGCCGTCAACGTTGTCCGTTTGCAAAAATGTTGGGCTAGAAATGTAGAGGAAGGTGAGGAGAGTAAAGTTACAAGGTTGGTTTGGTGAAAGGTGGCCGGATGGTGGCCGGAAAATGCTCTAACAGTGGCGGTGGCCCCGTCATCAACTTTCTCCGTTTGGAAAAGTGTTTGGTTAGAATTGTAGAGGAGAAGACAAGGAACATTTCTATGATTTTGGTTTTGTGAGAGGTGGCCGGAGTTGGCCGGAAATGAAGAGAGAAGGAGAGAAAGTGTAGAGAGAGAGGGAGAGGCGCCGTTTCCAGGAAGAAGAAAGAAAAGAAAGAGAAGAAAGAAAAGAAAAGAAAAGAAAAAGAAAGGGAGAAAGAGAGGGTCAGCGGTGGGGGTGGGGTTTTTCTTTTTTTTTTTTTTTGTAGTTATAGGTAAAAATTGAGTAGTTCAGATTAAGTCAAAAAAAGAAATAAATCTTGACCCTTTAATCTAAAAGCAAAGAGAAACAAATCTAAAGTTTCAAAATTTGAAATAAGATAGAGATTGATGATTAAATTTATCAACCTAGGAAATCAATAATCCAAAATAAATTTCTGGTTAAATCCAAACCATTTTATTTTCAAATCTAAAATCAAATAGATTAAATTTCGAAAATAATTTCCTTCAATCATATTATTTAAATTACATAAATAATAATTTTCTAAATACATAATAATAATAATAATAACAATAGCATAATATTTGCTTTATAAAAGTGTATAAACTATAATAACACACCCAATAAAATAAATAAACTAATTTAAGTAAATAAAATTCATTATTCACAGATACAGGATTTTCGGGGTGTTACAATCTTCACACTCTCTCTTCTCCACCCCACATCTCCCACGCACGACCACTTTCCTCTGGTTTTGGTAAGCAATATTTTACTCCCTTCTTTCTGGAGATTGATTCATGTGGTGACTCCCTTAAGTAGATGGCATGTTGTTTTTTTTATTCATGCTTGTTTTCTTATGATCAAGGTTTACCAACTCTTTAATTTCATATTCTATTTTTTACTCATGTATGTAGAAGTAAAGGACTGCTACTACCCGTGAAAAGCAGTTGGAAAAATTTCAATCAAAGACAGAGCAGATGGAGAAAGCTAATTTAGAGCCAAAAACTTGGACTATGCAGGGTGAGGTAATATAATGGTCCCCTTTTTTTGTTGCCTGAATTATTTGTGAGTTGCATTTGTAGGTCTTCTTTGCTAATATGCTAAGGTTTAATTGCTGATTGTCTATTTTATAATAGGTACCTGGAACAAAGAGACCCAAGAATAGTGCATTGGAAGTTGACCGGTTACAGCTTCAATTGCGGATATGATCCACAAAAAAGATCATTGAGGTAGATTACTATGCTATAATGCACCATATCATTTAAACAAGGGTTGATGTATATTATATGCATTATTTCTTTAAAAAGCTGGATATGTTGTTTCTAATTTAAATTTATCTTTATTATAGGGGCGTTTTAATGATGTTCAAACAGGAAATCTTTGTATTTGTGTTTAAGCCTCAGATGAGTTATTTTGTGTGCTTGCATGTGTTCATGAATTTTAAATTTTAAATGAGATATACATTTAGACATAGTTTGGCTAATGCTTCAAGTTTTTTTTTTTTGTTAGTAAATCTAATTTCTTCATGGCAGCTTGAAGCAGACTAGAAAGTTTTAGCCCAAAGATAGACTCTTTTCGTTATCTTTAGTGACCTCGCCAGCGGTGTGTTTCTGATATTCAATGATAAGCTTCAACCCAGGGATATAAAAAAGAATGTCTACTTGTGAGCACTATTGGAAAAGGGTGAGTGTTATGTATTATATAACTTTGTAACCTGTTGTCTAAGGAGACATGGTTTTGAATGCATGCTTCAATAACTTACTCTGCTTTATGTTTCAAGTTTTAGAGACCAGTTATTCCCGTTGTCTTGGCCCTTTAGCTTTGCATTTTCTTTTTCTACAATTTTTATGCAGCTACTAATTTCGCCCATCTTCATTGTTCTTAATCCCTACTTTTCTGTTATATTGTAGCATACTCTTAACTTTGGCTAAAAGCCTTAAGGAAATTCATTTTGGTTAGAGAACAAAAATCTTTCACGTGCTTAAATATATTGATAGCTCTAGCCTAGCTCTAGCTCTAGCTCTAGCTCTTGCAATTATATTGACATCTTTTGATTTTGGCGTATTTTCTATAACAATCTAGAGGTTAATTAGCATTTATGATATGGAATTAAGCAATGAGAATTTATTGGTTTTAGTAATATAGTGTTCAGCTATAATGAATTGAATCATTAACAAGTTTGATTGCCCACGTCCATCTACATTGTTGAAACAATGTAGCTTTTACTCACCTTCATTTTTCTTTTATGAACCCTGACATTTTGAATCTATGGTGACAATGTATCTGTAGGAAAGGATAAAGCTAAGACCCTTTTGGGAATTTTTTGGCTTTTTTCTATTATGCTTAAAGTTGCAAATTTTTGTTTGGTCAAATTTCTTGAAGGTGCTTCTTGTGATGCTTTGTACAAGTCATAGATGCTTTTGAGAAACAGTGTAAGGGCTATTCTTCAAATCTTCAGTGAGCTATCAAAATATGAAATACCTAAAGAACCTGTAACTTTCTTAAATTCTAACTTTATCCTTTCCTATTTTTTGCTATCCGCGGTTCATCCTACTGCTGAAGAGGTTGAATTTTGAATGTCCATCCATCTGCAATTCATTTTTTGTGTTATATCTGATCTTAACAGGGCATCTGTGTATGATAATTTTAGGCTTTGGCAGATCCATATTTTAAAGGCTTGACCAAGTTTGAGAGAGAAGCTTCTGCTTAGCCAATTACCAAGATGGAATTTGAATTTGAGAGGTATAGGATAACAAAGGAATACGTATGAGAGCTTATATACCGAGAGATTCTAGAGTATCATCCAAACATGTCAAAGGAATTTCTAGAAGGAGCAGAGTCAATAAGTTTCATGTATCCAACATTGGTCAATAAGTTTCTAGAAAGAGCATGGTTATATAACAAGCATTCTTTCCAAGGTCATGTCGGTACACACCAGAAGATATTTTCTTTACACTAAAAGAGTATAACAAGAACACTTTATTTTATTATCAACTATAACTTTTCCAGAGTATAGCTTGCAATATTCACATATTACATATAATATGTGAAACTATTATCTTTTTATTATAGAATTATGAAGTGTATTTAGAGTAATAAGTTGACTTCAAAAATGCACTATATTGTACTTTTTGCTTTCTCATTTTCTGGTTATCCATTGCTTTGGTAAAGAGTTTCATGGCTTTTGGTTGTGTCACAGAAAACACAATTTTAATACAAATTAGACGAGAACCTACATAGTTGGTACACCAGACAAATTATTAGCTATATAGGGATAGAAATAATTACCCACACATTTTAGTCTATCTGTCAAATTTGTTTCAAGTGGTGCAAGATACTATTTGCTTGAGTACGAACATCAATTTGTTTAGCACTTACAGCCTCCAATTGCCTTGTATCTTTCAATGCTTATCTTTCAATGTCATAAACGAAATTATGTGGCTGGTTAGGGAAGTAAAAACAAATCTGTTTCTTACATGTTTGATTTTGAGTTGACAACTAATGCATTAACTTGTACCGTTTGTATGAAATGAAAGGATCCTATTAATTAAATGTAAAGGTCTTGAGTATAGGAAATTAACTAAGGTAGGAGTGAAGTGTTAAATTATTATTCTAATGAACTCTTGCTTTTGTATAGGTCTTTGGTGTGCTCTCTGTAGTTGTGATGTTGTGATCAATAGGAGCGAGGTTAGCAAAATGCAGAGTAGCCAATAAATTGCAAGGTAACTTATGTAGATACTGATTGAGTATTATTATTACTATTTTTCCTTCATTTTCAGTTTTGAGGTTTTTTGGTTTTAAATTCATCCCTTTTGGTTATGCCATTATTGATAGCTTGAATTGCAATATTTTGTGCTTCTATATGGTTTGTAGTTCCTGTTGGTTGTATGTTATTGACAATATTTATAAAACTACTTAAGCTTATGATTATTCACATTTAAGCATTTCACTTGATGTTGGTTTCAATTTCAATGTAGAGCATTAGGTATGTGACCTTAGCTCACCTTGATCCTCAATATGGCCTTTGTAAGTCACTTTTTCTATTTATAATTATTATTATTTTTCCTTCATTTTCAGTTTTGAGGTTCTTTTGGTTTTAAATTCATCCTTTTTGGTTATGCCATTTTTGATAGCTTGAATTGCAATATTTTGTGCTTTTATATATGGTTGGTAGTTCCTGTTGGTTGTAGGTTATTCATACTCTTTATAAAACTACTCAAGCTTATGATTATTCTCATTTAAGCATTGCACTTAGTGTTGGTTTCAATTTCAATGCAGAGCATTGGGTATGCGACCTTAGCACACCTTGATCCTCAATATGGCCTTTGTACGCCACTTTTTCGCTTTATAATTATTATTAATTTTCCTTCATTTTTAGTTTTGATGTTTTTTTTGTTTTAAATTCATCCCTTTTGGTTATGCCATTATTGATATTTTGAATTGCATAGACGCCAACTCTAAGCAATGCTTTAGACATTCTGACCGATGTTTTATTGCTATACACACGTCCATGAACTCAATTTAGTTCATTTGATTTCACAGCTTCAGTCATCAGTAGTTTTGTTTTATTATGTCCTCCATTCTGAATATTGTTAAACATTAGCATGAAATAACTTCTGGAATGTGGCTGTTTTGGGATGTTGAAACTTGAAACTGGTTTGAGACAAATTCCAACCAAACTTAAGAGTAAATTTTGAAATTGCGAAAGAATTACTCTCAGCCTATATGAATTTATGGTGTAAGGTTTACAATTCAAATCTGATTAAAATTTATAATGCCTAAGTTTTAGTGATAAGAGATAGCTCCCAAATTGTAGGAATAAGAGATATTATCTATAATAACTAACACTTTCTGTTCGTTTATTTCTTGATGTTCTCCTTGGTAACTATTACTGATGTACCCCATAGTTCATTTGTGGATTACCGCTTAATTTTTTATATCTTCTGTAATTTCAGGTGTGATATATCAATAAGTAATACATTCATATTGACCTCTGCAGTGAAGAAAAGTTGTGATAGAGTTCTATTGGCAATGAGTTGCAAGTAGCCGTTTCTTTTGTATGGGCCATCTGGTTCTGGAAAATCTGCTCTTATTGCCAAGCTTGCTCACGATAGCGGAAACCAAGGCATGCCTTAATATTAGCTTCATTTTTTTAGTTATTAAATATTAACTTATATATTATTTTTCATTTGTCCTTTTGTATAAATGGATTGAGTATCTTGAGTTGCACGATCAAAACAAAAAAAACAATATTGAGGAAATTGCGAGAGAATTACTCTCAGCCTATATGAATTTATGGTGTAAGGTTTACAATTCAAATCTGATTAAAATTTATAATGCCTAAGTTTTAGTGATAAGAGATAGCTCCCAAATTGTAGGAATAAGAGATATTATCTATAATAACTAACACTTTCCGTTGGTTTATTTCTTGATGTTCTCTCTGGTAACTATTACTGATGTACTATCATTTAAGTTGCAAGAAATATGTTAGTTTCAGCCTGCATGTCTTTCCAAGGTAACTTTTTGAGTTGCAAGATCATATCTTTCAGTTATTTTGGAGCAAGATTTTTATTACATGCTTCATGGAAGATGGTAAGTCTAGCTTTATGCACATATTATGGCTGCATTGGTTCAAGTGTGTCAGCTTTTAAATTCACATTCAAAATAAACTTCCATGAAAATTGAAAAGCAGTTAATAGAAGAGAGCATAGGGAAGTAAGTTGCTGTGATGTCCTCTTCGGTTTTGCATCTTTTATGCACTTGATATATGCTTATTTGGTTTATAAGTTTTTGAATTTGTTCCTCATTTTTTAATTTGGTATTTGTTACATTTTTACTGTGAATTATCCTTCATAGAAGGAAAGAAGGGAAAGTGCATATTAGGTGATGATGAGAAATCCTCATATAAATAAAAAAACAAAAAGAGAACAATTAGGCAAAGTGGGTAAAATTGTAACAAAGCAGCCCAATTTCTTTGTATATTAGTAAAGAAATTCCCTTGAAATAACCATGACCAGAGTTCCAAAAATGAATTATATATAAGGGTAAAGAGATGACTTGAAAGATGGGCGTTCCTCTCCAACCAAATATATTAAAGGATCAATCACTCTAATGTGACAATGAAGATATGTCTCCGACATCACTTCTAATGTGGTTTATAAAGAGGTCTTTCAAAATTTAAATTAGGTAACTTTTACTTAATCCATTATATGTTTTGGGTTTCGTTTGGTTGATTGAATAAAATTTAGCAATTACCCGAATTTGCTCAATAGGGGGAAAATTATTCAAGTTTGTTTCATATATTACGTTCAATCCTTCCTACTAATCTTCACCATTGCCTGCCATATTATCATTTTTGTAGATCATGTCACGTGTTGAGATATAGAAGTGCTTCATGCTATACGTGTAGCCCATCCTGAGTGTCAGATTATTCTCGATGCCAATGAGCGGTATAACTCTGAGGAAGCCGTGGAAGTTCTTGAGAGATTACATGGTTAAAGTCTATTTAGTTACAATTTCTCACCATCCTGCATATATGATCCAAATGATTTTCATTGTCATACAAGAAAATGCACACTGCAATTTTATTGCAGTAATTTAGGCATCTTCAGCTAGGCACTTACATTTGTTTTCTATTCTAGTAATGGGGGTGACTCCTGTTCTATTTGAGCAACCAGTTGATTGAGATGATTGGTATTGAATAAATATGATTTAAATAGAAAACTTACCCGTGGGAAACACGGTTCAAAATCCATATTATTTGTTACACCTTTTGACATATTACATGTCAAGCATGCTATGGTGATGGTGTTCTTTTTTTGCTATGTTATTGGATCTATAACTCTAAAGAAAGCAAGTCATATACTCGAAGTTTATATTATTCATTTTTTACAATGTTACAATCTTTCTTAGATATTGAATTTGTTTAAATTATTTTTTGTAATATATTGTAATTTAAGAAACCGTGAATGATATAACATAAACTTTCAATATTATATTTATTTTGTTTTTGTGTTTAATCTTATGATACAACTGAAAGAAATATTTTTCAAATTATTTTGAACGTAGTTGGAAACTAAAATAACGTTTATATGTGAAGAAATCTAATAAGAAAAGTTGAATTCGAAATTATTCGTAATAAGTATCGAATTATTGTTGATATTATTAATATTAAATGTAAGTATAAAAAATTAAACTTTCCTGGTTATTTACCAGATTAATTAATTATGTTACCAGATTAATTAATTATGTCATTTATTATTGAATTATTGTTGGTATTATTAATATTAAATGTAAGTATAAAAAATTAAACTTTCCTGGTTAATTATGTCATTTATTATAATATAATTTTTTTTAAACAATATACATTTAATAAGTGTATAATTGTGCTTTTACTTTTTAATCAATGATGTATTATTATTTCTTTTTTTATCAAACTTGCTACCATAATTAATAATATTATGGATTTAATTGGTATATAATGTCAGTATAAAGATTTTTTATACAGACAATCAATCAGAATTTGACACATAAACTAAAGTGTTTGATTCTTATCTTAACTACCTTAAAAGTCACACACATCATAATTTCTGATTGGTTGTCAGTGTAAAAATTTTTTATACTGATAATGTATATCAATTAAAATTTAATATTATTCAATTTTTAATACTTTTCCTTTAAGTGAAATCTTTACCGTGCTGTAACAATTACTATTATATAAACAAACATAGCATCCACATCGGCAATGCAATAATAGTCCAATAGTCTCAACAAGAACTTGTTGTTAGTTTCAACAATTGCTTAGGATGTGTTTGGTTTAAAGGAGGGGAGATGAATGATTTCAATGGAGGGAAAATAAGGGATTTTAATTAGATATTGTGTTTGATTTAAAGGAGGGGAGTGAAAGGATTTTAATAAAGGGAAGAAAAATTGACATTTTGATTCAAAGGAGAGGAGAGTGATTTTAAAACCAAATTATTTCTAAATCCTTATAATTTTAAATTTCAAAATACATAAAAAAAAAGATATTTTTATAAATGCATTCAAAATGTCCTCACCCATCAGACCCAATCCGTCTCACTCTACTCACTTCAGCGGCGCACGATGGGTTGCTCCGTTACCGGTCACCAGCTGCGCACGATAGCCTGCTGCTCCATTGCGCGCTACCCTGTTGCTCTCGTCTTCTTCCCCTCTGTTATCTCTTCTTTCTTTTGCTCCCAGGTTTTCCTTCTTCCCTCTGTTATCTCTTCTTTCTTTCTTTCTTTCTTTCTTTCTTTCTTTTTCTGTAGTTGTTATTTTTAGTTTAGCTTTATGCTCTTTCTGTCTTCTTGTGGGTTTGAATTGAATCGTTGATTCTGGGGAACACCCAAGGGTTTGTCTTCTGATTTTTTTGCGAATTTTGAAACCAATTTTCTGAGTTGCTCTTTTGTTGTTACATTTTGTTTCAAAGGAGGGTTGCTAACTGGTGAAGCCATGTGCATTTAGGGGATTTTTGCTTATGTGAAGGGGTTTCACTACTTTTGGTCATGCTTCTTGTTGTATTTAATGTTAATCTAACTATTAAAAATTTAAAAAAATAAAAGAAGCTAGGAGTGGGTTGACAACAGATTAAGCGTTGAATGGTGGTGTGGAGTAAGAAAATGTTGAGTGCAGAGGCTGTTTCTGTCGATGAAAAAGAAGGCGTACGGTTTCAATCTTGGCAAAGGTTTTTGGGTCAGGGTGGAGGTTAAGGGTGCCTTATTAGTTTGTAACTTTGTCGCAAAAGAAGCTATCAATGTTGCTCTTTAATTTGTATGGAAACTTGGAACCTGGATTGAAATTTGACTTATCGATTGATCTCTTTATTAATGTGTAGAGACATCAAGTTGGGATAAAGGAATAACCATAACCCATGTTAGGAAGATAATTAGGAGAAATAAGGCATGTTGCCTATAAGTAAGAGGCGAGATTAAGAAAGAGGGGTATCTTGTCCTCGATGATATGTGATATCGTTCTGTAATCAAGGGGATTTTCCCTAAATTCTCTGTAATAGCATGTTGGTACCTATCAATTTGCTTCTCTGAGCACCTTTAACAGTTGGTAATCTAGATCTTTATGATAGAGTAGTTGATAATGACTTTGCCTTTGAAGAGAGGGAGATGGCACTCTGTTGATGAGGAAAGTCGCAGTGGATAAACAGTCGCCCCAAAAAGATAAAGGAACCTTGGAATGGAACATTAGAGACCTTACAACATTCAATAAATACTAGTGCTACCTCTCTATTACAGAATTTTGTTTTGGTTGCTGCACACATGAAAACTGACAGAGTGTGGCTTGTTGTTGGAGAAAGGCAGTGAAGGCCAACTCTTTGGCATTGTGAGAACGAAGTTGCTTGATGACTACTCCGAACTGAGTGTGAATAAGCTTGAAAATGCCATTTTCAAGGCAGTAAGATCGGATTTATGGTGTACCAAATAGGTCCATGTGAGTTGTGTATGATCATCTACCAGTGTTATAGAAAAGCGGCCATGGCGGCGCCATGGCGGAAGGCGGTGGCGGGTTTCGAAGGAACCGCCATACTATGGACGTAGCGATGCGGATTTCGCATGGTGGCGGCCATAGCGGATGCCCCGGCCATGGCGGAAAAGGCAGAAAATTTAAACAAAAAACGTGAAACAGAGGTATGGGTTATGCGACCCGACCCGGATTTTCGGCCCAAAGTGGGTAAAAACCCTCGACCTTCTCCTCTCTCCTTTTTTTCTTTCTTCTCCGACCACTCTCTGTCCGCGCGACCACTGTCCGGCGACCACTAAACTCCGTCGACCACTGACCTCCGGCAATCGCCCTCTGTCTGGCGACCAACCTGCTCATGTTCTCTTTCATGAACTCTGTTTTTCAGTTTCTAGTATATAATACTAATACTGATACTAATATTAATACTAATAATACATGTTTCTAAATGTTGGAAACAACCGAGATTCATTAATGTTTCCCATTGGAAATAGAAGCACTTAAAGTCTTAGGTTCATATATGTTTAGATTCATGTACTTAGTGAGTTTAGGAAGTTGTACTTGCATCTATTCTCATTGTAAACATAATGTGTAATTAATTATCATGATGATAATAATAATAATAATAATAATAATAATAATAATAATAATAATATACTAATACTAATAATACATGTTTCTAAATGTTGGAAACAACAAGATTCATTAATGTTTCCCATTGGAAATGGGAGCACTTTAAGTCTTAGGCTCATGTATGTTTAGATTCATGTAATTAGGGAGTTTAGGTAGTTGTACTTGTTTTTATTTCTTTTTGTAAACATAATATGTAATTAATTATGAATTAATTATGAAGTGTATATAAATACAAAGGCTGCCTATGTAATTAATTATGAAATTATGAAATGTATATAAATAATTATAATTATATTTATTTCTGCAGTTTTTGTTATATATATATATAATATTTATTTATTTATTTATTTTATCCGTCATGACATTCGCCATATGACCGCATCGCCATCCGCTATATTGCATGGCGGATTTTTGGCTGGCCGCTATAGGCCGCCATCCGCCATCGATAACACTGTCATCTACCAATGTTATAAAATATCTCTTGCCATAGTAAGTTGCATGGTGAAAGAGACCGTAGATATCACAGTGGACTAAATCAAATGGGGAACAAGACATGTGAACATTGACGCAAAAGATATCCTTCTAAGTAAGACAATGGACGTATAGAACAATTGGAAGAAGAAAAAAATAATTTGGCACATTAAAAGACAATTTATCAAATAATAGTTTGAGAACCTTATCAGATAAATGCCCAAGCTTAACAAGCCACAAATGAGCAGTTTGAGTATTATTCAACACTAATTTCACAAAGGTTTGTCAATACATTTTTATTAACGGAAACACTAAGAGAAAACAAATCAAAAGTGCTTCATGACACAGTATTACAAGCAGCTTGTGATGTAGCATCAAAGAATTGGTGAAGTGGTAAAGACCATTAACTAGCTCACCCTTGCCAATCATCCTTATTGTTGTGTGCCCTGGATATAGAAAAAGTTAGTAGTGAAGGTAATTGTGTAGGGTGAATGTCTCAACAAAGCACTTACTAAAGTCAGGAATGTACAAGACACCATGTAACAAAATATCATTAGCTAACCATACTATACCAATAACAAAATATCATTTTTAAATTGTTAGGAAGAGACACGAACTAGTGGTTTAACAATGTATGAGAAATGAAGACATGTAAAGAACATGCTACGTGGGAGGCCACACATGAATCTATGATCCGAGTACTAGAACTGCTAAAAAAGGAAGATGTGATGATGGAATCTTACTAGCATAAATGGTGGACTAATCAAATATTATTTTCTAGTCTCGTGAAAGGTGGAGTTATGGGGTTGAATTCCCATCTCCTGAATCTAGCAAAAGCTAGTCTCACTACTATCTAGGGTGCGTTTGGAAGAGTTTATGATAATAACTTATGGAATTAAACTTATATAAATAGTTTATGAAAATAGTTTATGGTCTTTCCATAAATTCTTTTTAGATTATTTTCATAAACTTGTCAGAGAAGCTTATGAAAATAAATTGTTTTTAGCTTATTTAAAAAATAGCTTATTGAATAAGCGCTTAATTAAGCTGTTCATCCAAACGCACACCTAATGGCAAAAGAATAAAAATGAAGAAACTATGAACTTAGTATGTATGAGTTGGCATTAGTAGCACAAGAGAAAGTTACCTCTAAATATTCTTTTGGTGATATAAGTAGAAAGTTACCTTTAATCCCTTAATCAACAAAAGCTTTTGAAATTATATTGAGCTCCTTGATGACCTCCTTCATATTCATTCTTTCTCTTGGAGTATCCACTGAACATGATAATCCAATCTTAAACAGTGAAAATAAGCCCTTCTTAACATTAGGATGCAAATCACCTGCAATCTCTGAAATATTGTTTCCTTCTTCTGCTGTTACTGCAAGATGCTCATTTTCCATTGAGAGGAGAGTTACATCAACAATCTCTAAAATGCTATTTGGAAGGGCAATTTTTACATGGTTATGAAGGTTGTGCCCATCTTTAAACATTTCATCCGTTGGTCTTCTCCCAGTAAACATCTCCAAAAGAAGAATCCCAAAGCTATACATGTCACCCTCTGTTGACACTTGAGAATCCATTCCATACTCTAAAATATGTTTAAAAATAATCAATCATTCCAAACTAATTGTTATATAACAGTCACAAAACATAAAAGATGTAACAAAAAAACTGATTTCACAAGATTCCAAAGGAGAATAAATGTTTCAAACCATACCTGGAGGAGCATAACCTATAGTACCCTTTATTCCAATTGAGCTGGTTTGCTTATGGGAGTTGCCATCAATTGTTAACAAAAGTCTTGCTAAGCCAAAATCACTCACATGAGCAACCATGTCATCATCAAGAAGGACATTGCTTGGTTTCAAATCACAATGAATAATAGGCTGCTCACATTCATAGTGAAGATAGTGTAGTGCAGAAGCAACCCCAATAACAATTTCTAGTCTTTTCTCTAGTTTCAATGTTCTTGGTTGTTCAACATTTCTATTCTCTGGATGCAACCATTCCTCTAAGCTTCCATTTGTCATGTATTCAAAAACTAGAGCTTTAAAGTCATTTCCATTGTAATCCACGCTAGAGCAACATGTGATAATCTTGACTAGATTTCTATGCCGGATATTTCTGAAAGCATTACATTCGGCAATAAAACTTTTGTGAGCTCCTTTCTTCTGAAGTTTTAGAACCTTTAAAGCAACAACTCGTTCTTCTGAATTGAGACTTCCTTTGTACACAAGACCAAGACTTCCGGTTCCTATCAAGTTCTGAACTGAGAACCCGTCAGTGGCATGGTGTAGGTCTCGGTATGATACCTTAGGAAGTTGTTCAATTGTTGAATCAGTAGATGCTTTTCTTTGCCTTTTCCTTATCTGATAGATAATAAGGGCAAATGACAATACAAGAAGCAATGCAATTGAACAAATGATGATCAACAATGTCAACTTACGGATATGGTGTTTTCTCTTTTTCATAGCTATTGGTGGACAAGGTGGCAGATGTAGTTGTGCTATCCCACCGCAAAGCCTGCCATTGCCAGCCAATGAAACTGCACTAGCATTCTGGAAGACACCATGTATAGGCACCTCACCTTCCAACTTGTTAAAAGAAGCATTGAACCATTCTAACATAGAAATATTTTGTAGTCCTTCTGGAATTGATCCAGACAAGTTGTTTCTTGATAGGTCTAATTGTCGAAGACCTTTCAGTGAAGCTAAAGAAGTTGGTATGATTCCATTAAGAGAATTACCATCTAAATAAAGGTACTCCAAGGTTAAGCAATCTCTAAATGTTTCAGGAATTCCACCAGAGAGATAATTTTCAGACACATCAAGTAGCTCAATATTTTGAAGCATGCCCACCTCGGGAGGCAAATTACCACTTAATGAGTTATGTGATAGGTTCAGTAGTACTGATAAAGAGGAAAGCCCTGTAAGTTGTGATGGTATGGCTCCACTAAGGTTGTTCTGTGAAAGGTCTAGTCCTATTAATTTTGTGCAATTTCCAATAGTTGAAGGAATATATCCAATCAACATATTGTTTGCTAAATCCAACTCAAACAGCTGACTGAGATTTCCAAAGATAATTGGAATCTCTCCTGACAGTTTGTTATTTTTAAAAAATAATTCTTGCATATTTAGAAACTTACCAAAAGTCTTTGGAATGACCCCGGTTAAGAGGTTTTCCATCAAGGACAAGGAAGTTAAGTTTACAAGATTTCCTAGTTCTGTCGGAATTTTCCCAGATATCTGATTGCTACCTATAGCAAGTTGTGTGAGTTGGGTGGACAAATTGCCTATGATTTTGGGCAAAGGACCTCCAAAATTATTAGTTTCAATAATCACTTTATTAAGCTGACTACAATTTATCAAAGACTTCAGAAAATCCCAGTCACCAGATGAATTGCTACCAAGATTATTTACTCCTGCAGCCAAAATAGAAAGATCTTGTAGCTTTCCTAGACTAGGAATTTGTCCTACAAAATAGTTATAACCAATATCTAACACGTGAATCCGAGATGCATTAGTGATGGAAGTTGGGATTGGACCTGAGAATTGATTGGCACCAAAGAGAAATTCCCTAAGATTGGGGAGGGTTGAGAACATGTTGGTTGGAAGAGAACCGTTAAATCTATTGGATGCGGTTCCTAAATGAGTGAGAGATGAGAGATTGTAAAGTGAAAAGGGAAGCATACCAGACAATTTGTTTGCTGAAACTAACATCACTGTCAAGTGTTTCAAAAGGCATATTTCTTTTGGTATGTTCCCCTCCAAGTGATTATACGCCACAGAAAGAAGAGTGAGGGAAGAAAGATTCCCTATGGAAGCCGGAAGTTGACCAGTTAGATTGTTTTTTCCAATATTCAACCGTTCAAGCTTCACAAGGGAGTCAATCTCCTTTGGTACTTGGCCATTAAATTGATTCTGATATAATTGCAACTCCCTCAGTTCTGAGCAATATGTCAAATTGATTGGAAATTCACCTCCTAAAGTATTATTGCTGAGAGAGATAATCTGCAGTCGATATAAACGACCTAACTCTTGTGGGACATTGCCATGGAACCTGTTCCTTGCGAGGTTGAGGATTCTGAGAAAGGAAAGGTTCCCAACGTGAGGTGATATGATCCCATGCAAGAGGTATCTTGGCAAGTTTAACTCTGTAACTCTTCGATGTCGATGACCGCATGTGACTCCATGCCAGTTGCAAAAGTGGGTAGAACTATTCCAAGAGGTCAATACTCCAAAAGGGTCAGTGGGTATTGATTCTTTGAATTTGAGCAATGCAGAATAATCTGTCTCGTTTCCTAAGGCTGAGGCAATTTTGTTGGGTTGAAACCTCACTAAGTTTGAAGTATAAAGAAGAAATAAGACAAGGCATATAGACCAAAATACACGTAACATGGTTGAAGAACAGAAAACAAGGTTGCTAAATACGTGATCTCAAATGGGATTTATAATACCAGGAGGTGAGTGGCCATTGGATTTGGACCAAAACTCTCAAATCACTACTCACATGTCAATCAGGAAGTGAGTGGCCATTGGATTTACACCAATGAGTGGCCCGGTCAATGGTGTAAGTTTATGGAATTTCTTATACTTCATTTTCTAAGTAGACTTGTGGACGACTTGACTCGACCCGCGTCACTTGTTTTTTTGAGTGTGTAGAATGAAAAATTAATAACATATGTTATTAGAGATAGTGATATAATTAATTAGAGTTAATTAGGTATTAGTTACAAGCCACCCTTCTTGGCTCTCATGAATATATCACTTTTACTTGTTGTATCAATTTTACTCATTCAATCAATACATCTTACATAGATTTTCTCTCTTCTTTCATCGATGTCATGTTTTCCTAATATAAGTCATTTTTTTAACCAAAAAAAACTTCATTATACTTACTTAAACAACTTACATTCATAAGTATTAGAATTACTCCACTCTCTTAGAAGCACAGTTGTCTATCACAAAATCAGTTTTTGATATTTGTCGTTTGATATGTTATCTTTTTAACAACTTAATATTTTTCAAAAGGATCCAATACTAGTTAATTAAAAGTTATTTTTTGTTTAAAATTTGTTATTAGTTTTTCAATAAAATCGATTCAAAAGTTAATATTAAGGTTGGTGTCATATAATCCAAAAATTGTAGGATGAAGTCGGGGTTTTGTTGGGATGAAACCTCAGCAAGTTTGCAGTGAGAAGTAGAAACGAGACAAGGCATGTAGACCCAAATTCAAGTAACATGGTTATAGAAAAGAAAAGAAGGTTAGTAAATTGCAGAATTGCTAAAGCTGTGATCTCAAATGGGATATAACCAGGAGGGGAACGATAATTGGATTTTGATCAATTAACACTCAGCTCAGAAGAAATAAGTCATTCTTTGCCACACAATGGTGTACCACACAAACTTCCATCGTCCACACAATGGTGTACCACACAAACTTCCATCGTTTGGAAACGCAAAAAAGTAAGATCATCTACTCTTGCTTAATTTAGTTATAATGAATAAATTGTGAAGTCCTTATTATAATATGACAACAACTAGTACTCGTATCCATGTGTTGCACGGTTTATTAAATGGTTGATTAATACCTATTGTATATTTGTTGTAAATCCATAATATTTTCATAATAAACAGAATAAACCACTTTATGTATTAGTTCATTTGTAGTATGAAATATTGACTTAAATTTAGTTACATGTGTGTAATCAGTTTTTTTAGCAAAAAGTAAAACATTTGGAACATGTGTGAATAAATTGTAAATTTGGTCCTTAAAGCACCCGAGAAACATAAAAAGAACTAATAAAAGCAATATTTAAAATGAAACAATCAATAAATATAATGGTTTTTCCATCCCCTACAAACTTGTATAGGTTAAGGAATCAATGATAGTAAATTTCTCTTGGAAAATGATACATTCATATATTGAAAAGTGAAAAACTATGATTTCCAATAAAAAAAAATTATATATTTATTTTTTAATCCATGCAAAGTTGCGTATGATTGAAAGATCCTAAATCTAATAATTTAATCGTTAATACATTTTTCAGTATCATTCTCAAATGTCAATGCATTTACAAATACTTATTTCATTTATTGGTTTTTTTTTAGTTGTGCTTATTTTATTTAATTTTTGTAAATCTACTTTTATGTTTTGATTTTCTAACATTTAGCCTTTTAATAAAAAGTATTCTAATATCAAAGCACAATTATATAATGATTAATTTTGAAATAAATTCAGATTATAAATGGTGCATAAATTTGTTTAGAGGAAGTAATTGGGTTTAAAAATTCAGGTTTATAAACAACATGTCATGCATATTTTCATCTTTGGAAACCAAGGGCATGAGATAATCATTCAATATGTCAACAATTTCATATTTTTTGGTGATAAAATAGCCCTTTGCTCAGAGTGATGGGTCATCCATGTAACGATTACATGAAATTTAGGTCTTTCAAAGCTAAACGATGGAAAACAATGGTAATAAAATAAAATGAAAAACATTTAATTTAATGTATAATTATGAATTTTTTGACATAGAATTAAATGTACAACAAAACAATTAGGGTCCGTTTGGGGGTCAGGATAAAAGAGACATGATAAGATAAATTATCATATCCTGCTTTAATATGTAGTTTGATGAATCAACAGAATAGGATAAGCTTATCCTGTTAGTTTATCATATACTGCTACTTAGTTATATTTCTATCCTGAGGAAGGGGCTGTGTTAGAACCAACAGCTTAGGATAAAAAATGTTTTTTATTTTATTTCTTACCCTTAATATTGTTATTCTTTAATTATGGTTTCAAACCTAATTAATCAACTTTATTACTAATTAAAATATGTGATTTAATTAGCAATTTTTATAAAAAGTGAAAAAATATCACAAGTTAATTATTATAATTTAAAAAATGGATTAATGTATAACTAAAAAACCAAAAATATATATTGTCAAATATTTTTTTAATTTAAATATATAAAATGTTTCAAAAAAAATTTAAATGTATAAAAAAATCAAATAATATTAAAATTCGTTTTTGAAAACAAATTTAATTTTGATATAAGGGTAATTTTATTATTTGTGGATATTTTTATATCATATTCTAGCATTATTTAATGCGTATCAAACATCGGATATGATAAAATTTATCATGCTCATATTCTTATCCAGCTTTCATATCCTATCCATCCTTATCCTATCCTGACCACCAAATGAGCCACAAAGCAACGAAAAATGGAATTAAGGCATTAAAGCTAACGTTGTTAAAAAATGGTAATGAAAGAAAATTAGGAACATTTAATTTCATCTTAAATTGTGAATAAAATTGTGAAGTCCTTGTTATGTATGCTTTTCACTGAGAGTGTTGCATGGATAATGAATTTTAGTCCATATGCCTTGTGATGTGGTTCAAATTTGAGTCTTTAACGTCATAATTTTCTTAGATTTGAGTACTTGACGGGTTTAACATGCAATTTTTTCCATTACCAATCTTTCAGGACCTATCGTCCCTTATCTTGATTGACAAGTGGGTTGGAAGACTCAGCAATCACACCACCTTTGTTTGCATACATTAAATTATTCTTGACTCATGATGCTAACGGAATCTCATGAAAGCTGAAAGATTGTTATCTTTGTTAAATTCAAATGCATGTGCTAGACTGGACTGAAATATAATGTAATTATCTAAATTTCCACTGCGAAAATCAGGAACACGAGGTTGGTTGGAGTAGAAACGTGCTCTAATCCCTAGAAAGAGAACTTGAATTTGATTTGTAGGAGGCGTTGTGATTGGGAGGGGGGTCGTAAAATCCAACGAGTTAATTCTCATGCATCAACGCTGTTGAACGAGGGATTAGTCTCATAGCCGGTCCAAAGGGTCAAAGTTGTGGGGATACCTTGATAGATCCATTGGGGGTCAAAAGCCCTAATTAAAGTGGTTTCTAAACAAAAAAAAGTGATCTTGTAGTAAGTAGAGATTTTTAGTTTTTTGTTAATAACCCAAAAAAAATTAAATCTTAAAATACCCCACTTTTTCATCCTCATTGAGAAGCCGGCTTTGCGTTGACCATGCGGTCTATGCTTTTTACTCAACGTTACCTGTTCAACCTTGTGTCGGCTTGGCCGACGCTATTCTTAAAATTAATTATAATACTTGAAGATAAATCAGCAATACTAAATCCAACTTCTCACTTGAATTAAAAAAAAAAGACATAAGAGGGAAGTTGGCTTTGGGAACGCCAACTTCCCAATGAAGATGAAAAATGAGTATATTGGTACATAATTTACAAACAGGGTATATTGTGGTATATAAAAATTTTTCTTTTGGGTTATTGTCAAAAAAATCAAGTAAAGATGTGTTTATTTTTAAATTGTTTAATATATTAAGATTATGATATATTTTAAATTAAATTTAACAATAATTGTCTTTTTATTCATTCACTTTATATACAAGGTCGGAATTTGTTTCTCGTTCTTATAATATGACAATATGATTACTAATTCTGTTATAATTAAAAATAACTTATTATCAATTAATTTTGGTTATATAGTATTAATTAATTAATGTAAATTATAGAAACGTAACCGCTCTTGAACTATTTCTGTCACCGCATACAAATTGATTGATACTAATATGTTTTAAAAATCAATCTAGAATTACGAAAAGAGCAGCACTATTTGGTGCGAAACAAATTTCACTAATATGTGTTAATATATAAAAAATGAAGGATTTAATTGGTATATACTTCACTGTAAAGATTTTTTTACACAGACAACCAATCAGAATTTGTCACATATGTTAAAAAGTTTGATTTTTATCCCAACTACCTTAAAAGTCACACATATCATGATTTCTGATTGGTTGTCAATGTAAAAAAAACTTTACATTGAAAATATATAGCAATTAAACTCAAAAATGAAATCATTGAAAGAGAGAGAAATGAGTGAAAACTCATTCCATAAATGTTCGTACGTAAAACAAGTAAGGAAATCCTTTTTGTACCATTCAGCAATCCCCTTAGGAAAAACTCTGAATTATAGTTCAATTGATTTAACCAACTCTGAGCTTATAATCCAACAGCAAACAAACATTTCAGTTTTTCATGAGAAGCTACTGAAAATAACTTATCACTACTAAAGTTATTATAAATAGTTCTTTATTTTTTTAAGCAAGATGATAATATCACCATTTATTGATAATAATAAAGAAAAAACAAAAAAAAATTGAGTCTTTATCGTCATACTTTTATTAGATTTGAGTACTTGACGGGTTTAACATGCAATTTTTTCCATGACCAATCTTTCAGGACCTATCGTCCCTTATCTTGATTGACAAGTGGGTTGGAAAACTCAGCAATCACACCACTTTTGTTTGCATACATTAAATTATTCTTGACTATGATGCTAACTGAATCTCATAAAAACTGAACGATCGTTATCTTTGTAAAATTCAAATAAATGTGCTAGACTGAACTGAAATATAGTGTATTCATCTAATTTTCCACTGAGAAAATCAGGATTATTTTCTGTCCAATTATAAAGTGATCTTATAGTAAGTAAAGTTTTTTTTTTTTAAGTAGAGTTTAATTGCTATACATTGTTAGTGTAAAGTTTTTTTACACTGACAACCAATTAGAAATTATAGTGTGTAAAATTTTTAAGTTAGTTAGAATAAGAGTCAAACACTTTAGCTTATGTGACAAATTCTGATTGGTTGTCTGTGTAAAAAATATTTACACTAACAGTGTATACCAATTAAATCCTTTTAAATAAGCCTAAACAAAAATTAAATCCCAAAATACTTAACTACTCTAATTATACAACGAAATGCCCCACTTTTCATCCTCACTGAGAAATAAGAAGTTGGCTTTGTGTCGGCTATGCGATCTATGCTTTTTACTGGACGTTACTTGTGCAATATAGTGTCGGTCAGGCTGACGCTATTCTTAAAGTTAAATGTAATACATGAAGAGAAGTAAACTACTATTAAAGTCGACTTCTCCCTTAAATTTTAAAACAAAAGATAGAAGAGGGAATGGAGATGAAAAATGATGTATATTGATACATAATTTACGAAGGGGGTATTGTGGTATATAATTTTTAGTATGTTTTTTTAATCATATTAAAGGTACGAAGTATCCGCTATCATTAGTGATGATTAATATCCGTTGGGAAACCTGTTGGGCATACAAAGTAGGTTCTCCCCTCCCAACCAGGTTTTCTCCATATATAGTTAGGATTCGAACTCCTGACCACTTGTTTAAGGTAACCAAGTCCCTTATCACTTGGACCATCCATATGTTGGTAGTATGTTTAAATAAATTGTTTTGTATTTAAAATAATTTATAATGAAAAGCTTACTTTTTTTAAATAGCCTTTAAAAAATTAATTCTTACTCCAAAAAATTAGTATTATCAGATATTCAATTATTCTTTACCGTAAAAAATTACTCTTAATTATTGTATATTTAATTCTCTTTCAAAAATATCAATAAGTAATTTGAATCTAAAATGAAATTAAATGTTAGGAAAGGATTGACAGTTTCATCTTGAAAGGAATTTCTTGAGTTGATATAATTCTTAATGCTCTGAAAACCCAAAATAATAATATTATTCTGGAAGAGTATATTAAATCCTTGGGATATTCGTATAATCATTATATTGTAATGAAATAATCCCTAAAGACAGTGTCATGTACACGTTTCATACTATAAACAATTTATTTGTATTCTTCACTTTTTTCTATTTATCTTATCTATCTATTTTGTATTTTATTTTTCTAACAAAAAGTTGTAGGTTGACTCCATCAAGCTTACAATTTGTGGTGATGAAATCTTTCAACCAAAACATATCCATGTGGGCCAAAAATGCAGTAACACTTGTTCTTAAAATAAAAAATTAATAGATAATTAATAAAATTTAATTTTTTATTTTTCGATAAACTTTTCATCTTCGTAAAGGACTGAGAGAAGAATTTCTTTTGGTTTAATGAAAGGATTTACAGTTTCATCTTGAAAGGAATTTCTTGGGGTGATTTAATTTTGATGTTCAGAATACCCAAAAGAATAGTATTATTTTGGAAGAGTGTCATGTACTCATTTCGGACTATAAACAATTTATTTGTACTCTTCACTTTTCTCCATTTATTTTATATTTATTTTTCTAAAAAAAAGTTATATATTGACTCCGTCAAGCTTATAATTTGTGATGATGAAGTCTTTCAACCAAAACATATTCAAGTGGGCCAAAAATGCACATAGCACGGTAACACTTGTTACTAAAATAAAAAATTAATAATTTATTTCTTTAAACTCTCCATCTTCTTAAAGGATTGATAGAAGAATTTCTTTTGGTTTAACGAAATGATTGACAGTTTCATCTGGAAAGGAATTTCTTGAGTTGATATAATTCTTAATTTTCTGAATATCCAATTTTTTTTTGGAAGAGTTGATATATTCGTATTATCAATATATTGTGGCGAAATAACCCTTAAATGACAGTGTCATTTATATGTCTTAGACTATAAACAATTTATTTGTGTTGTTGGTACTTTCTTAATTTATTTTATCTATCTATTTTATATATTATATTTTACTAACAAAAAGTTGCATGTTGATTGGGTCAAGCTAACAATTTGTGGTGATAAGTCTTTCAACCGAAAACATAACAACTTGGATCCATGTTGCCAAAAATGCAGTGTGTAGCAATTCTGGAATTTACTAACTCTTTGTTTTCTGTTCTTCAATCATTTACTTGCACTTTGGTCTACATGCCTTGTTTCGTTGCTACTTTTCACTGCAAACTAGCTGAGGTTTCAACCCAACAAAACTGCCTCTGCCGTAATAACAAGATTGATCATTCTGAGTTGCTCAAATATCAAAGAATCAATATCCAGTGATTCCACGATTCCATCCTATAATTTTTGGATTACATGACACCAACTTTAATATTAACTTTTAAATTGATTTTATTGAAAAACTAATAACAAAGTTTAAACTAAAAATAACTTTAACTTAGTATATCACGCCAGTTTGAAAAATATTAAGTTGATAAAAAGATAACATATCAAATGACTTTATATTATTTTAAAAAATCTGAGTAGATTCTGTCTATAAGGTTTGCTTCTACCCTCTTAACAATTGGTCTATATATGTATACCTAATGCTTGTTGCTCGTTGGGGCATTGTAAGTCTTATGATAGACAACTGTGCACTAAGAGAGTAGAGAAATTCTAATACTTATGAATGTAAGTTGTTTAAGTACGAAAAAATCAAGTTTTACTTTGCTAATTTCATACATTAATTCCACACGACAATTATGGCCATCAGGAAAAAAAAATCCCCCCCCCCCCCCCCGAACTTAATGTTAACCCAAAGCCAAGATCTTCTTTTTATGAGCTCAAATAAACCTCTTGTTTAAAGATAATACAATTCCTATGGATCACATTCCATCAACTTATACCTATGGAGATTGAATTTGATTCTTGTGAGTAGTGATCTGAGAGTTTTATAAAATCCCATTTGAGATCACAGATTTAGCAATTCTACAATTTTAGCAACCTTGTTTTCTGTTTCTACAACCAACCATGTTAAGTGTATTTTGGTCTGTATGCCTTGTCTTGTTTCTTCTTCTTTTTACTTCAAACATAACTGCCTCTACCTTAGGAAACCAGAGTGATTATTCTCCATTGCTCAAATTCAAAGAATCAATATCAATTGACCCTTTTGGAGTATTGACCTCATGGAATAGTTCTACCCACTTTTGCAACTGGCATGGAGTCATATGCGATCATCGACATCAAAGAGTTACAGAGTTAAACTTAACAGGATACCTCCAGCATGGATCCATATCATCTCACGTTGGGAACCTTTCCTTTCTGAGATTCCTCTACCTCGGGGGAAATAACTTCCACGGCAGTGTACCACAAGAATTAGGCCGTTTTTTACGACTGCAGTTTATCTCTTTCACCAATAATACTTTAGGAGGTGAATTTCCTATCAGTTTGACAAATTGCTCTGAGCTGTGGTTTTTGTCTTTACATGGGAATCAATTTAATGGCCAAATACCAATGAATATTGACTCCCTTGTGAAGCTTGAACGGTTGTATGTTGGAAGAAACAATCTAACTGGTCAAATTCCAGCTTCAATAGGGAATCTTTCTTCCCTAACTTTTCTTCATGTGACTTCTAATTACTTGGAGGGAAACATACCAGAAGAAATAGGCCTTTTGAAAAACTTGACATGGATGTCAGTGTCAGGAAACAAAATGTCTGGTACGCTTCCCTTTTCACTTTACAATCTCTCATCTCTCACTGACATACTAGCCGCAGACAATCGATTTAACGGTTCTCTTCCAACCAACATGTTCTCAACCCTCCCCAATCTTAGACAATTTCTGTTTGGTGCCAATCAATTCTCAGGTCCAATCCCAACTTCCATCACTAATGCATCTGGGATTCAAAACTTAGATATTGGTTTTAACAATTTTGTAGGACAAATTCCAAGCCTAGGAAAGCTACACAATCTTTCTTATTTAGGTGTAGGAGAAAATAATCTGGGTAGCAATTCATCCAGTGACTGAGAGTTTATAAAGTCTTTGATAAACTGTAGTCAACTTAATGAAGTGATTATTGAAAGTAATAATTTTGGAGGTCCTTTGCCCAAAATCATTGGCAATTTGTCCACCTAACTCACAGCACTTGCTATGGCTAGAAACCAGATATCTGGAAAAATTCCAACAGAACTAGGTAATCTTGCACACTTAACTTTCTTGTCCTTGGAGGGCAACCTCTTAACTGAGGTCATTCCAGAGACTTTTGTAAGTTTCTAAAAATGCAAGAATTATTTTTAGACATAAACAAATTGTCAAGAGAGATTCCAACTGTCTTAGGAAATCTCAATCAGTTGTTTAAGTAGGATTTATCAAACAATATGTTGATAGGAAAGATTCCTTCAACTATTGGACATTGCAAAAAGTTACAAGGACTAGACCTTTCACAGAACAACCTTAATGGAGCTATACCATCACAACTTATTGGGCCTTCCTCTTTATCAATACTACTAAACCTATCACATAACTCATTAAGTGGTCATTTGCCTCCTGAGGTGGGCATGCTTCAAAATATTGAGATACTTGATGTGTCTGAAAATTATCTCTCTGGTGGAATTCCTGAACCAATTGGAGATTGCTTAAGCTTGGAGTACCTTTACTTCGATGGTAATTCTCTGAATGGAATCATACCAACTTCTTTAGCTTCACTGAAAGGTCTTCGACGGTTAGACCTGTCACGAAACAACTTGTCTAGAACAATTCCAGAAGGAATACAAAATATTTATGTGTTAGAATTTTTCAATGCTTCTTTTAACAAGTTGGAGGGTGAGGTGCCCATACATGGTGTCTTCTTGAATGCTAGTGCAGTTTCATTGACTAGCAATGGAAGGCTATGCAGTGGGGTAACACAACTACATCTTCCACCTTGTCCACCGAAAGCTATGAAAAAGAGAAAACACCATATTGCCAAGTTGACATTGTTGATCATCATCTGTTCAATTGCATTGCTTTTTCTATTGTCATTTGTCCATATTATCTATCTGATAAGGAAAATACAAAGAAAAGCATCTGTTGATTCAACAACTGAACAACTCCCGAAGGTATCATACCAAGATCTACACCATGCCACTGACGGGTTCTCAGTTCAGAACTTGATAGGAACCGGAAGTCTTGGTTTTGTGTATAAAGGAAGTCTCAATTCAGAAGAAAGAGTTGTTGCTAAAGGTACTACACCTTCAGAAGAAAGGAGCTCACAAAAGTTTCATTGCCGAATGTAATGCTTTCAGAAATATCCGGCATAGGAATCTAGTCAAGATTATCACATGTTGCTCTAGCATGGATTACAAAGGAAATGACTTTAAGGCTATAGTTTTTGAATACATGACAAATGGAAGCTTAGAGGAATGGTTGCATCCGGAGAACAAAAATGCTGAACAACCAAGAACATTGAAACTCGAGAAAAGATTAGAAATTGTTATTGGAGTTTCTTCTGCACTACACTATCTTCACTATGAATGTGAGCAGCCTATAATTCATTGTGACTTAAAACCAAGCAATGTTCTTCTTGATGATGACATGGTTGCTCATGTGAGTGATTTTGGTGTAGCAAGACTTTTGTCAACAATTGATGGCAACTCCCACAAGCAAACAAGCTCAATTGGGATAAAAGGGACTATAGGTTATGCTCCTCCAGGTATCGTTTGAAACATTTTTACTCCTTTAAAATCTTGTCAAAATTAGTTTCTTTTTTTGTTTACTTTTTTCCTCTATTGTGACTTGACTGTCATAATTTATAACAATGAGTTTTGAAGTATTGATCATTTTGAAACAAATTTCAGAGTATGGAATGGATTCTCAAGTGTCAACAGAAGGTGACATGTATAGCTTTGGGATTCTTCTTTTAGAGATGTTAACAGGGAGAAACCCAACAGATGAAATGTTTAGAGATGGGCACAACCTCCATAACTACATAAAAATTGCATTTCCAAATAACATTTTAGATATTGTTGATGTAACTCTCCTCTTAATGGAAAATGAAGATCTTGCAATAACAACAAAAGAAGGAAACAATATTTCTGAGATTACAGGTGATTTGCATCCTAATGTTGAGAGGTGCTTATTTTCACTATTTAAGATTGGATTATCTTGTTCAGTGGATTCTCCAAGAGAAAGAATGAATATGAAAGAGGTCACCATGGAGCTTAATATAATTTCAAAAGCTTTTGCTGATTAAGGGATTAAAGGTAATTTTCTACGTATATCACCAAAAGAATATTTAGAGATATTTCTCTTGTGCTACCAATGCCAACTTATACATACCAATTTCATAGTTTTTTTTACTTTTATTTTTTTGCCATTAGATAGTAGGGGGGCTAGCTTTTGCTAGATTCAAGAGAAGGGAATTGAACCCCATAACTCCACCATAGGCGAGGCTAGAAAATACTATTTGAGTTACAGCTCCTTTGTACATGCTGTTTTCATATTTCATGCCTTTATTTCATCTATTTCCATTTGTTTTATTTCAAAATAAAATTTTGAAGTACAAGCTTGAGTTTTGTTTATATTATTTAAAAGAGTAGTATAAATATGATTACTATATATAATTTTTTTACACTATCATTTGATAAGATGTTAGGCATATATATATATATATATATATATATATATATATATATATATATATATATATATATATTGTAAGATAGTCAAGCTTTATTAAATAATTTAATGATATATTATTGAATAATATTAAAAAAAATGTTATATTGATGAAAGATTAAAATTAAATTCCTGAAAGGTAACATTATTGTATTAGACTTTGTGCAAATTTGTTAAACTTGCATCGAATTCAGACTAAATCAAGTAGGACAACAACCAAGTGTCGATCCTCTTGATCAGTCTACCATTTCTGCTAGTATGCATGATTCTATCATCACATCTTCTTCCTTTTTTTGCAGTTCTAGTACTAGATGCCTGGATCATAGATTCAGGTGTCACCTCCCATGTAGCATGTATGTTCTGTACATGTTTTCATTTCTCATATATTATTAAACCACCAGTTCATGTCTCTTCCTCACAATTTAAGAATAGGTGTTTTTGCTATTGGTATAGTATGGTTAGCTAATGATTTTTTGTTACATGATGTTCTGTACATTCCTGACTTAATAAGTGCTTTGTTGAGACATTCACCTTACACAACTACCTTCGCCGCTAACTTTTTGTACATCCAAGACACAACAATTGAGGATGATTGGCAAGGGTGAGTTGGTTGATGGTCTTTACCACTTCACCAATTCTATGAATGTTGCACGACACATTAACTATAATGCTACATCACAAGCTGCTTGCAATATTGTGTCATCAGACAGTTCTGATTTGTTTTCTTAGTGTTCCCGTTAATAAAATGAATGGACAATCCTTTGTAAACGCAGTGTTGAATAATGCTCAGAGTTTATTGAAAAATAAAAATAATTAAATTTATTAATTTGTTATTGATTTTTTTATTTTAATAACAAGTGTTACATGCATTTTTGGCCCACATGGATTTGTTTTGGTTGAAAGACTTCGTCACCCCAAATTTTAAGCTTGACAGAGTCAACATACAACTTTTTGTTAGAAAAACAATATGTAAAATAGATAAATAAAATAAATAGAGAAAAATGAAAAATACAAATAAATTATTTATAGTCTAATACGTGTACATGACACCGTCCTTAAGGATTGTTTCGTCACAATATAGTGATAATACTAATATGTTAAGGAATTAAAAGACTCATCCAGAATAATACTATTATTTTGGACATTCAGAATATCAAAAATTATATCAACCCAAGAAATTCCTTTCAAGGTGAAACTGTCAATCCTTTCGTTAAACCAAAAGAAATTCTTCTTTCAATCCTTTTTTGTCTGACTTCTCTCAATCCTTTAAGAAGATATTGGAGAATTTACTGAATAATAAAAATAATTAAATTTTATTAATTCTTTTATTTTAATAACATGTGTTACGTGCATTTTTGGCCCACATGGGTATGTTTTGGTTGAAAGACTTCATCACCACAAATTGTAAGTTTGATGGAGTCAACATACAACATTTTTTAGAAAAAAACAAAATGTAAAATAGTTAAATAAAATAAATAGAGAAAAGTGAAGAACACAAAAAAATTATTTATAGTCTGAGGCGTTTACATGACATTGTCTTTAAAGATTATTTTGCCACAATATAATGATAATGCGAATATCCCCAGGATTTAACAGACTCTTTTAGAATAATACTATTATTTTGGATATTCAGAACATCAAGACTTATATCAAGTGAAGAAATTCCTTTCATGATAAAACTGTCAATCCTTCTTTCTTTTTTTCAATAAGC
The DNA here is from genome assembly GCA_039655645.1 of Ammopiptanthus mongolicus. NCBI lineage: Eukaryota > Viridiplantae > Streptophyta > Magnoliopsida > Fabales > Fabaceae > Ammopiptanthus > Ammopiptanthus mongolicus. The sequence goes on from CM077346.1 coordinate 91,986,523, forward strand.
AAAGGCATCACAATAGGATAAATAATCCAAACTAGGTTGGCACTACAAATCCTACCCATCCTTTAAAGCACACCTAATTTTTTTTTTTTTTTTTTGGAAATAATGAAAAGAATACAAAAAAAGATCATGGGGAGACCATAGCCAAAACCCATAAAAAGTGACTCAAATCTATAATTAGGAAGATCATACCTATTACGGTAAAATTCCTCACTAACAAATCTAGGAATCAAATCTCACCAAGTATATCTTGGGAACTAACCCCAAAAGATGCCAATTTATCTGCACAAACATTGCCTTTCCTAAAAACATGAGAAACAACAAAACTCATGCTTTTAGTAAGCTAAATACAATTTTTCCATCTAATTTTAACTTTCCAAAATACCAACTCAACTGAAGGGAATGCTTGAACAACTAGAGAAGAATCACACTCCAACCATAGTTTATAACATCCTCTTTGATGAGCAATAACAATGGCAAGCATAGCAACCATAATTTCAGCTTGGAAAGCACAAGTGGAGCCAAAAAATGATGCAACACATCCAAGGAAAGCTGAATTGTTTTCCCTAAAAATACCACCACCACCTGCAGCCTGTAGAGCCTCGGGCTAAGCCGTCGGTATTGCATTTTGTCCACCCATAATTAGGAGGAAACCAAATAACTTGCTTAATTGAAGGAGTTTTAGATGGATGGTCTCTCACTTTGAAATAGTTTAAAACTGAGAACTCTTCAATAAAACTGTCAATCCTTTCCTTAATTAAACCAAAAGAATATTTTCTCTCAATCCTTTAAGAAGATAGAGAGTTTATTAAATAAATAAATAAATAAATTTTATTAATTTTTTTAATTTTAATAACAAGTTTTACATGGATATGTTTTTGTTGAAAGACTTCATCACCACAAATTATAAGTTTGGCCGAGTCAACATACAACTTTTTGCTACAAAAAGAATATGTAAAATAGAGAAAAGTGAAGAACACAAATAAATTGTTTATAGTCTAAGATATGTACATAACACTGTCCGTAAGGATTATTTCGTCACAATATAATGATAATACGAATATATCCAGGAATTAAGAGAATCTTCCAGAATAATACTATTATTTTGGGTATTCAGAACATCAAGAATTATATTAACTCAAGAAATTCCTTTCAAGATGAAACTGTCAATCCTTTCGTCAAATCGAAAGAAATTCTTCTCTCAATCCTTTAAAAAGATGGAGAGTTTATTGAAAAATAAAAAAAATAAATATTTATTAAAAAAATATTAATTTTTTATTTTAATAACAAGTGTTACATGCATTTTTAGCTCACATGGATATGTTTTGATTGAAAGACTTCATCACCACAAATTGTAAGCTTGATGGAGTCAACATACAACTTTTTGTTAGAAAAATAATATATAAAATATATAGATAAAATAAATTGAGAAAAGTGAAGAATACAAAAAAATTGTTTATAGTCTGAAACATTTACAAGACATTGTCCCTAACGATTATTTTGCCACAATATAATGATAATACGAATACCCTAGGATTTAACAGACTCTTCCAGAATAGTTCTATTATTTTGAGTATTCAGAACATCAAGAATTATATTAACTCAAGAAATTCTTTTCAAGATGAAACTGTCAATCCGTTCGTTAAACCAAAAGAAATTCTTCTCTCAATCCTTTAAGAAGATAGAGAGTTTATTGAAGAAGAAAAATTTATTAATTTTTTTATTTTAATAACAAGTGTTTTGGTTGAAAGACTTCATCACCACAAATTGTAAGCTTGACCGAGTCAACATACAACTTTTTGTTAGAAAAATAATATATAAATAGATAGAGAAAATAAATAGAGAAAAATGAAGAACACAAATAAATTGTTTATAGTCTGAAACGTGTATACGATACTGTCCTAAAGGATTATTTTGCCACAATATAATTATAATACGAATTTCCCTAGGATTTAACAGTTTTTTGGTGCCCTTTTCTTTAACCACTTTTGGAACATTATAGCCAATGATGTGGTCTAAGCAGTTCAACAATTCTTTAAGCAAGGATGGTTGCTGCCCCATTTAAACTCGAATCTTGTAGTTCTGAATCCTAAAGTGGGTGGTGTAGACACTATTGAACAATTCAGACCTATAGCTCTTTCAAACTTCAAGTTCGAAATCATAATTAAGGTTCTAGCTGATAGATTAGCCAAAATTGCCCTTTCTATTATTTGTGAAAATCAAAGAGGTTTTATTAAGGGTAGACAAATTGGAGTTTGCATCTGTCTTGCCTCTCAAGCTATCAATCTTTTGAAAAAAAATCATTTGGAGGAAACATTGTATTGAAGATTGACATTAGGAAATCTTTTGATACTTTAGACCGGAAGTTCCTTTTGAAAGTCCTTTATTCTTTTGGCTTTGATCTTAAGTTTTCTAAGTGGATTGAGGTCATTTTGCATTCTGCAAAGTTGTCCATCTTAGTGAATGGGAAAACTTTTGGTTTCTTTTCTTGTACTAGAGGATTAAGGCAAATAGATCCTTTGTCTCCTCTTCTATTTTGCCTAGCAAAAGAAGCTTTAAGCAGAGGTATATCCAAGCTGGTTGGAGATGGTCAATTACACTTGATGATAGGTGCCAGAGGTGTACAGGTACCATCTCACATCCTTTACGCAAATAATGTAATGGTGTTATGCAGAGGATCACAGCAAAACCTCTCTAATTTAATGAACCTGTTTGGAAGATATGGGGAGGTTTCTGGACAGATCATTATTAACCCCTCAAAATCCACATTCTATTCTGGTTCTTGTCCAGCAAGAAGAATTGGCAGCATTGCAAATATTCTTGGTTTAAGAATTGGTAAACTTCCCTTCATTTATCTAGGTTTTCCTATATTTAAAGGAAAGCCTAGGAGGCAACATCTAATGCCAATTGTTGATAAAATCAGAAATAAGTTGTCTGCATGGAAAGGTTCTATGTTATCTATCTCGAGAAGAGTTCTTCTAGTTAGACCAGTCATCCATAGCATGCTCACTTATAGTTTCTTGGTTTATGGCTGGCCAGTGAATTTAATCAAACTTGGGGATCAATGGTCTAGAAATTTCATATAGGGTGGTGACACTGAATGTAAGAAATTAGTTACAGTAGCTTGGCACAAGCTTTGCAAGCCTGTGAATGAAGGTGGATTAGGCATTAGATCACTTAGAAGCACTAATAATGGTGAAATGATGAAACTGTGTTGCAATTTAATTTCTTCTAATGATCAGTGGGCTAAGTTGCTTAGAGCAAGGGTGTTCAAAAGGAATAATGTAATTTCCTATCATATTGGCTCCTCTATTTGGTTAGGTGTGAAGCCTTTTCTTTCAACTGTGCTGCAAAACTCGTCTTCGCAAATTGGTAATGGTAAGGATATTAAGTTGTGGATTGACAAATGGCTTGATCAGCCTATAGTTGTTTCATTGAATATACTTGTTGAATTGCATAGCCATTTAAAGGCTAAGGTTTCTGATTTTATTAAAGATAGTACTTAGCAGATTCCTAAATTTTTGACGCAACAGTATCCTGCTTTGTGTAATGAGTTGAAGAAAACCACTGTTCCTAAGGATTCTGTTCCTAATCGAAGAATGTGGAGTTTATCAGATTCGGGTCGTCTATCTCTAAAGGATGCATATTTGTTTCTTAATCCTGCTGGCCCTATGCTTCCTTGGTGCAAAATAAGTTGGCAGCAGTCTATTCCTCCCTCAAAATCTCTGTTATTATGGAGACTTAGGCATACCAAGATTGCAACAGATGAAAACCTTTGGCTTAGAGGTTGCACGGTGGTTTCAATTTGTAACTTATGCAATATGGCAGCAGAAACATCTAAGCATTTGTTTTTTGATTGTAATTTTGCATCAGAGTTATGGAGAAGGCCTGGATTTGAACTTGAATTATTCTTCCTTGCATAATGTAATTTCCATTTGCAGTGATCAGTTCTCTGCTCAAACTAATCATGTTTTGCTTGCCGGTGTGGTTAATGTCATTTGGGCCATATGGCTTTGCAGAAATCAAGTCAAATTTGAGAATGAGAAATATCCCGTTCATACTATTAGATCTATGATAATTGGTAATTTTTCCTTATCTGGTAATTTGAGCTCTGGAACTATCCAGTCTTCAATTAGAGAGTTTAATATGCTAAAGGCTTTCAAGGTAGCAGTTAAACCGGGTAAAGCTCCATCAGTTCAACAGGTAATTTGGAGACCTCCTCCTTGCTTTTGGATCAAATGCAACTCTGATGGCACTGCAAAAGGTGCTCCTGGCTTGGCTGCTTCTGGGGGTATTTTTAGGGATCACATGACTGCAGCCCTTGGTAGTTTTGCTACCAATATTGGCAATTCCTTTGGTCTTCATGCAGAGTTAGTTGGAGTAATGTTGGCAATTGAATTGGCTTACAAGAAAGGATGACATAATCTATGGCTAGAATGTAATTTTCAGCTGGTTATTCAAGCTTTCTCTTCTAGTAATATTGTTCCTTGGCATTTAAGTAATAAGTGATGGTTTAATTTGTATGATAGGACATGTTTAATATTTGAAAGAAATGACGTGTCATTTAGTATTTGAACGGAATGACATATCATTTGATGTTTGAATGAATGATTGTGACTCTTGGGAAGAAGTCTTTCCATGAATGGATATATTGCTTGATGGAAGCAATTATAAATAGGAAGGAATGAAACATTTCCCTATCTCTGCCTAGAAAGTTTCCTCTATATTTCCATCATAATTAGAGGCATTTAAAGAGAAGGAAAGAGATAGAAGAGTTTCTATTAACTTGAAGAAAAGCAAAAGGGATTCTCCATTGTTGCAAATTCAAGGATTGAAGCTTCAACTTTTAGCATAGAGAAAGGTTAGTGTTTCTATCCAATCTACTAGTGAAAGTTATGAATTCTCAAGATCCTTATGAATGTGTGATTCTAGAAATAGTTTAAATGTGGTATCAGAGCATGTGTTTAGGAATTCATAATGTTCCATTGATGATAGTTATGATCCATTCAAATATTATATCTTAAAATATCTTTTGAATATTTAAAAAAAAAAAAAAATCAAGTATGAATGTTTCCGCTGCATGAATGTGTGATTAATGGTAGTTTGCATGAGATCATGAAAGTTGGATAGAGAACAAAGTTTCTTTAATGGTAGTAAGGGTGCAGTGAAAAGTTGCGTTAGTTTTTAACTATTAATGTTTTTATGGTCGAATGTTTGCATCAATTGAAATTCTGGTCTTGTGGCTTTACGTGGGGGGTTGTTCTTCTGGGACACTCTAAACAAATGAAAAGCGCGCCAACCACCAGACTGCTGCTGCAATTATGTTCCTTTTGATATCAATTATCTATATCATATAGCAGTGGGGATAGAATGCTTGTATTTGCCATTAAGGAATTGTATGATACTGTTAGTCTTAAAATTAAATGTGTAAGTTCATATCATTTAATTGTCTATCAATTATTGTATTTTAGAATTAAAGTATGATAGATTTGTTAATCACCAAAGTGGTCAAATCCTTAAAGTCTATTTAATTCCAAATTAATGATGATTTATTTCAATTACCCATAAAATGGATGCTAAAATATTTAATTGTTTATTTATGGGTAAATTGAAGTTCATTATTATACGACACTTAAGGATCGCCCAAAGGTTGATTATTTGTTCCTATAATTAATGAGCATAAATGTTAGTAGTGTAAATGCATTATTAGTTATATTTATTTATCCAAAGATAATAAATGTTTCTAGTTGGTGCACGTATCATTGCCAAATTATGTAAATATCTATTAGCATCATTATGTCATGTATGGTATGTTGATGGATTGCCCAAAGGTGAACATCAATATGCATTGTATGAAGTTGTGTTCTGAATCTTTTAGCATGTTAGTATATAACTCAAGGCATTAATGTTTTCAAACCTTTATCGCTCCCATAAAGTTGATAAGTCTTTTACTGAGACACTAATGAGTATCTTGACCACCATGAAATTTGATTGTTCACGTACTATGGATGAATGTGTTATCGAAATGATAAACATTGCAGCAAGAATTAAGTCATTAAAGATAGATGCGAATGAGAATTTCCTTGTGCAATTCATATTGAATTCATTATCGTCTGAGTATGGTCCTTTCCAAATGAATTATAACACCATGAAAGATAAATGGAATGTGCAGGAATTGCACAGTATGTTGGTTCAAAGGGAAACCGGATTTAAGAATCGGGGAAATCATTCCATTAATTATGTTAACTATCAAGAAGATGAAAAGAAAGTTGATATGAAACATGACAAAAAAGGGAAGAGACTCCTAGAGATCAATGAGGCCTCTTCTTATCAAATCCACAAGAAGGAACATTATGGAAATAGATATTATTTCTGTAGAAAGTTTGGGCATTTCCATAGGGATTGTCCAAAACCTAAAGCTTGGTTCGAAAAGAAAGGTAAGCCTAGTGCTTATGTATGTTTTGAATCAAATTTAGTTAAAGTTCCTTATAATACTTGGTGGATTGATTCTGGATGTACAGCTCATGTTTCTAATACGCTGCAAGGATTTCTTACCACCCGAACCACAAGACCAAATGAAAAGTTTGTCTTTATGGGAAATAGAGTGAAAGTTCCAGTGGAAGCTGACGAGACTTATCGTTTAATCCTCGATACTGGACATCAGTTAGATTTATTTGAAACTCTTTATGTACCTAGTATTTCTAAAAATTTAATTTCCTTATCTAAGCTCGATGTTACTGGATGCTCTATTAAGTTCGGTAATGGATGTTTCAGTTTGTATAAGCATACCTATATGATTGGTATTGGTATATTATGTGATGGATTATACAAGTTAAATCTTGATAATCTCTTTGCTGAAACCCTCTTAACCTTGCATCATAATGTTGGCACTAAACGTGGTTCAGTAAATGAATGTTCTGCTTACGTGTGGCATAAACGTTCGGGACATGTTTCCAAAGAAAGAATGCAAAGATTAGTAAAGAATGAAATCCTTCTGGATTTAGATTTTACTGATTTGAATATATGTATGGATTGTATTAAAGGTAAACAAACAAAACACACAAAGAAAGAAGCCACAAGAAGTACTCAGCTTCTTGAAATCATACACACCGATATTTGTGGACCTTTTGATGTTAGTTCTTTTAATAAAGAGAAATACTTTATCACTTTCATTGATGATTATTCGCGTTATGATTATCTCTATTTGCTGCATGATAAATCTCAAGCTGTAAATGCATTAGAGGTTTATGTTGAAGAAGTCGAAAGGCAATTAGAGAGAAAGGTGAAAATTGTCAGGTCTGATCGAGGTGGTGAGTATTATGGAAGATATGATGAAAGTGGACAACATCCAGGTCCATTTGCTAAGTTCCTTGAAAAGCATAGCATATGTGCGCAATACACAATGCCAGATACACCACAACAAAATGGTGTATCAGAAAGGCGTAACTGGACCTTGCTAGATATGGTTAGGAGTATGTTAAGTAATTCTTCTTTACCCATTTCATTGTGGACTTATGCTTTAAAGACTGCTATGTATTTGTTGAATAGGGTTCCTAGTAAGGCAGTTCCAAAGACTCCCTTTGAACTGTGGATCGAAAGGAAACATAGTTTAAGGCACCTACATGTTTGGGGATGCCCGGCAGAAATTAGATTTTATAATCCACACTAAAAGAAATTGGATGCAAGGACAATCAGTGGTTATTTCATTGGTTATCCAGAAAAGTCAAAAGGGTACAGATTTTACTGTCCAAACCATACTACAACGATTATTGAAACTGGGAATGCCAGGTTCATGAAGTTAGTGGGAGTGAGGTGGAAATTCAAGAAATGAGAGTGCAAGTCCCATTAACTTGTGTCTCTAATAAGGTTGTTGCTCCTCAAGTTATTGAACCAATTAATAACAATGAAGAACAACAAATAAATGATCCCATTATTCCAAATGAGGTTGAAGTAAATGAACCTGTAGTAGAAGAACCACAACCAATAGTATTAAGAAGATCTCAAAGGGAAAGACGATCTGCTATTTCTGATGATTATGTGGTTTACCTACGAGAGTCTGAAGTTGACTTAGGAATTGAAAATGACCCAGTTACATTTTCACAAGCCATGAACAGTGATAATTCCGCTAAATGGTTAGATGCTATGAAGGATGAGTTGAAATCTATGGAACATAATAGGGTTTGGGACCTTGTTGAGTTACCAGAAGGTTGCAAGAGAGTTGGTTGCAAGTGGATCTTCAAGACCAAACATGACTCTCATGGTAACTTAGAACGTTACAAGGCCAGATTAGTTGCAAAAAGATTTACTCAAAAGGATGGCATTGATTATAAGGAGGCATTTTCATTAGTCTCTAAGAAAGATTCTCTCAGAATTATCATGGCAATGGTGGCCCATTATGATTTGGAGTTGCACCAAATGGATGTGAAAAGTGATTTTCTAAATGGGAATTTAGAGGAAGATGTTTATATGGAACAACCAATGGGATTCATAGAGAAAGAAAAAGAACACATTGTGTGTAAACTTAAGAAATCAATATACGGGCTTAAGCAAGCTTCCCGACATTGGTATCTCAAGTTCAATGATACTGTTGTGTCCTTTGGATTTAAGGAAAACATTGTTGATCGGTGTATATATCTGAAGGTCAGTGGGAGTAAGTTCATACTTCTGATTCTGTATGTTGATGACATCTTGCTTGCAACGAATGATCTTGGTATTTTGAATAAGACTAAGAAGTTTCTCTCTAATAATTTTGAAATGAAAGATATGGGTGAGGCAAGTTATGTGATTGGAATAGAGATATTCCGGGATAGATCACAAGGATTGTTAGGCTTGTCTCAGAAAGTATATATTAATAAAGTTTTAGAGAGATTCAGAATGGATAAATGTTCAGCATTTCCCTTTCTGATTCTGTATGTTGATGACATCTTGCTTGCAACGAATGATCTTGGTATTTTGAATAAGACTAAGAAGTTTCTCTCTAATAATTTTGAAATGAAAGATATGGGTGAGGCAAGTTATGTGATTGGAATAGAGATATTCCGGGATAGATCACAAGGATTGTTAGGCTTGTCTCAGAAAGTATATATTAATAAAATTTTAGAGAGATTCAGAATGGATAAATGTTTAGCATTTCCCTTTCCAATTCAGAAAGGAGACAAGTTTAGTCTCAGGCAATATCCAAAGAACGATTTGGAATGGAAACAGATGGAAACAATCCCTTATGCATCTATTGTTAGGAGCTTAATGTATGCTCAGACTTGTACGCGACCAGATATTAGCTTTGCAGTTGGAATGTTGGGGAGATACCAGAGTAATCCTGGTTTAGGTCATTGGAAAGCTGCAAAGAAAGTTCTGAGATATTTGCAAGGAACAAAAGGTTACATGCTTACTTATGGGAGGACCGATCATCTTGAGATGGTTGGATACTCAAATTCAGATTTTGCCGAATGTGTAGATACAAGAAAATCTACCTTCCATTATTTGTTTGTGTTAGCTGGAGGAGCTATATCATGAAAGAGTGCGAAGCAGTCGGTCATTGCTGCATCCACCATGGAAGCTAAATTTGTGGCATGCTTTGAGGCCACATTCAGGTTAATTGGTTGCGGAACTTTATTTCAGGACTTGGAGTAGTCGACAGTATTGCCAGGCCGCTGAAAATGTATTGTGATAATTCTGCAGCAGTCTTCTTTTCTAAAAACGACAAGTATTCCAAAGGTGCTAAACATATGGAATTGAAATACTTTGCGATTAAAGAAGAAGTTCAGAAACGTAGAGTGTCAATTGAGCATATTAGCACCAATCTTATGATTGTTGACCCTTTAACAAAAGGGTTACCGCCTAAAACATTCACCGGTCATGTTGAAAGAATGAGCATTATGTTTGCTAGCGAATGTTGACCATTATTGTTATGTATTAAGCTTTAATGTGTGTTTGACACTCTGAGCTCATTAATGTACAAGTTTCTGAATATTTTGTTTTCAACTTATGTGCATGTGTATGAATGATGAAATTGAAAACAAAGTTTGTCTATAAATGATATTATTGTTAGACTTATTATATACTTACCATGAAAGTATCATGTTAGGAAGCAGACTAATATAGTAGTACATGGAAGGAACTATGTCAAAATAAGGATATATGACTGCCATGACTCTTATTAGTTCTTATTCTTAATTATGACTTATGATGTAACAAATGTATGAAACAATTGTCCTTATTTATGCGCATTATGATTGATACTTTATTAAACCATGAAGGTGTGCTTTGTCACATGAGCCAAGTGGGAGAATGTAAGAAATATGTCTTATGTGTGTGACAAATATAAGTGATGGTTTAATTTGTATGATAGGACATGTTGTTTAATATTTGAAAGAAATGACGTGTCATTTAGTATTTGAACGGAATGACATATCATTTGATGTTTGAATGAATGATTGTGACTCTTGGGAAGAAGTCTTTTCATGAATGGATATATTGCATGATGGAAGCAATTATAAATAGGAAGGAAATGAAACATTTCCCTATCTCTGCCTAGAAAGTTTCCTCATATTTCCATCATAATTAGAGGCATTTAAAGAGAAGGAAAGAGATAGAAGAGTTTCTATTAACTTGAAGAAAAGCAAAAAGGATTCTCCATTGTTGCAAATTCAAGGATTGAAGCTTCAACTTTTAGCATAGAGAAAGGCTAGTGTTTCTATCCAATCTACTAGTGAAAGTTACGAATTCTCAAGATCCTTATGAATGTGTGATTCTAGAAATAGTTTACAGCTCCTGGCTTGGCTGCTTCTGGGGGTATTTTCAGGGATCACATGACTGCAGCCCTTGGTAGTTTTGCTACCAATATTGGCAATTCCTTTGGTCTTCATGCAGAGTTAGTTTGAGTAATGTTGGCAATTGAATTGGCTTACAAGAAAGGATTACATAATCTATGGCTAGAATGTAATTTTCAGCTGGTTATTCAAGCTTTCTCTTCTAGTAATATTGTTCCTTGGCATTTAAGTAATAAGTGGAAGAATTGCCTAGTCCTCTCTAGTAGAATGAATTTTATGTACTCCCACATATTTCGAGAAGGGAATCATTGTGCTGATAAACTTGCCTCTTATGGTAGCACTATTCAGGGTTTTATTTGGTGGGATACAATCCCTAGATTCATTAGTGAGGAGTTTACCGAAATAGAATAGGATTTTCACACTATAGATTTAAATAATGTTTTTCATGGGTTTTGGCTCGTCTCCCCATGTTTTTTTGTATTGTTTTTTTTTATTAATAATATTTTTGGTGTGCTGTAGATGATTGGTGATTTCTAAGGTGTCAACATAGTTGTGATGTCAGTTATCATTGTAATGTTTTTGCATGCCAATTTTGATTTAAAAAAACAGACTTTTCCAGAATAATACTATTATTTTGGGTATTTAGAACATCAAGAATTATATCAATTCAAGAATTTCCTTTCAAGATGAAACTGCAATCTTTTCGTTAAACCAAAATAAATTATTCTCTCAATCAAGAAGATGGAAAGTTTATTGAAAAATTAAAAATAAAATTTTATTTATTTTTATTCATTTTTTATTTTAATAACAAGTGTTACGTGCATTTTTGGCCCACATGGATATTTTTTGGTTGAAAGACTACATCACCAAAAATTGTAAGCCAGAGTCAACATACAACTTTTTGTTAGAAAAATAACATATAATATAGATAAATAAAATAAATAGGATGAAGTGAAGAACACAAATAAATTATTTATAGTCTAAGACGTGTACATAACACTGTCTTAAGGGTTATTTCGCCCCAATATAATGATAATACGAATATGCCCGAGATTTAAGTGACTCTTCCAAATAATACTATTATTTTGGATATTCAAACATGAAGAATTATATCAACCTAAGAAATTCCTTTCAATATGAAATTGTCAATCATATCGTTAAACAAAAGAAATTCTTCTCCCGGCACTGTAAGAAGATGGACAGTTTTATTGGGAAAAATTTTTATTAATCTTTCATTTTAATAACAAGTGTTACTCGCATTTTTTACCCACATGGATATGTTTTGGTTGAACGACTTCACCACCACAAATTGAAAGCTAGAGGGAGCCCACATACAACTTTTTGTTAGAAAAATAATATATAAAATAGATAGATAAAATAAATAGAAAAAAGTGAAGTCTACAAATAAATTATTTATACTCTGAGACGTGTACAAGACACTGTCATTAAAGATTATTTCCCCATACTATAATGATAAATCGAATATCTCCACGATTTAACAGACTCTTTCAGAATAGTATTATTATTTTGGGTATTGAAGACATTAAACATTATATCAACTCAAGAAATTTCTTTTAAGATGAAATTGTCAATCCTTTCCTTAAACTAATAAGAAGATGAAGAGTTTATTGAAAAATAAAGAATTAAATTTTGTTAATTATTTTACTTACTGTTTTATTTTTTAAATTATTAATTTTTGTATAAATTGACACGTGAGTAAGGCAACTAGATTCGGAAATGCCACATAAGATATGCACTAACGGAATTAGATGAATTATGATGGAAAAGCCAACATTATTAACCAAAATTAAGTTATGAGACCTAATTGACAAAAATTAAACTTTTTAGACCCAATAAAAAAAATTAAGGGATCAATTCACTAATTTTATCTTTTTTTTTTTATAAACTGTTTTTAACTAATTTTGATTAGCTTATAGATATAAAAGCATATGCCAAAATGCAAAAATATCCTCCATCTCCTCTCTTTCATGTTTTTCTTCAACAAACCTTCATCGTTGCAGTGAATCCTCAATCACCTCTTTCAATTGATACATCCTCAAAATCAAAAAGAGGGAGGAAAAATACTCCCTCTCTGTGCCATGCCGTATGCTGTTGATGGAAAAGGTAAGAATGTCTCAGAAATTTCATTTATGAAAGTAGACAATGGACTCCTTCATCAGTGACTTTGTTAGCCAGTGGTTGGATTAGTTTAATATCTCGGCTATTCTAAGTGGTGAGTCATGTGATACTTGGTTAATTCTTCTAAATTTTTTATTGGTTTAATTAACTTTTTAGTTCCTAAAAAGTGAGTCAGTTTTGATTTTGGTCTCTGCACTTTTTTTTTGTTGGTTTTGGTCCCTACAAGTTCTAAACCTATGGTTTTGGTCCGTGTCGTTACTATTCATCCGTTAAGTTTTGACGTAGCAAGCGGACCGTCATGTTCCAAATATTTTTATTTTTATTATAATGTTTTTCATACTTTTATTAAATTAATGAAACACTGAAATAGCAACATTCAATAACATTTCTAGGGTTCCCGAATACCTCTGTGATATTAAATATTATAAAAGAATGTAAAAATTTAATATTTAATCATACGTGACATTAAATATTATAAAATTACCTTACATTGCAGTACTAACGTGGAAGTCCGTTAGTCACGTCAACATTTAACAGATGGATAGTGACGGCAGGGACCAAAACCAAAGTTTTTGAACTTGCAGGGACCAAAACAAACAAAAAAGTGCAGGGACCAAAACCAAAACCGACACACTTTTCAGGGACTAAAAACCTAATTAAATCATTTTTATTATAACATATTGATACTTGGTTAATTCTTCTAAAATTTTCATCTATGTATAGGAAAATATCTCTTTACTTTAAATTAATACACTTACCCCGTCAAAAAAAAAAAATGAATACACTTACTAGAATCAATTATACTCTTATTTGATTTAGAATTTTTCTCTCCCTCTCTTTCTCTCTTTGACTATTTGCCTCTCTCGGTCAATCCCTAATTCTCTATGGAAACTACAGCAGCCAAGTTTCAGGTTATACCGTTTATTGTGAGATTGATAGCCCGCTGGCTTATCTTGTTTTAACTATGATTTGACAGTGGATTTGAAAATAAATGTTGAGTTTAAATCTCAATTTGGCCCAAAATTGTCTTTATTTACTTCAAGTTGTGTTTAGAGTGTCTTATTTTGTTTTGTTATTTTTAATTAGGGATCTGAGTTAATTTTGTGTTAATTGTGTCTGTTTGATTTCAAGTGTTGTGCTGGAATCATGAAAAAAGTGAAGCTTAGGAAATTCAGGGAAGAAAAGAACAAGACAAGGTCAAGTGGCACAATGTTAGTATTGTGTGAAGGGATGTAAAAGATCCTGGGTTTAATTCTCCACTTAGGAGTTTTAGGATTTTTATGGGTTTAATTCTCAACTTGGGAGTTTGAGGATTTTATTACTACTCTTTTTGTGATAAAATGGAGCAAAATAAACAAAATATGCTTCTGCTAGGATTCAAACACAGGAGCGAACAATAGAGAAGCAACACGTTGTTCGCTAGGCCACTACGTGATCCGTTACAAACTGTGCGCTCGTAAATACTAATATTACTAAATTCGCCAGCGAATGTACATTCGCCAAACGAATTGCATTGTTTTGGACTAGGTCTGATCAATAAAATCCACCCAGCGAATCTTGATTCACCCAGCAAATTGTGCGCGATTAGAAGTATAAATTTAGAAGTTCTGTACAAAATTAGGATGGCTTCTTTTGCTCGATAGCGATGTCTCCTTTTGTTTACAACTAGAATTTGTGGTTTTTGACACTTAGCGATGGATTTTGATTTACTTTCAGGGAATTTAGTTTTTGTTCATTCAAGATGAACTAATTTCCCCTTTCTAGGTGACGATGTAGCCACATTATGAAGGTTTAGTAATTTAATGGTTAATTCTTGGTATCTTTTCATCTTTTTATGTTTTATCTCTGATCTTAATGCTTTCGATTAATTGGCCATTAGTTGATTAATTTGTTTTCAAAATGAGACCGAGAGTACAATTATATGTCGAGCGTTTGGATAAAACCATAGGGTGAATATAGATAGGGATATAGAGGAGCCTTATGCAATTGCTACAGAGTATCATAGATCTTAATGAATCCCTTGATAAGTAATCATCATAGAGATATAGTTGATTAAGGATTAAGGGGTGTGTTATTGTGTGTTTGGGATAGACATTAGAATAACTTAAAAATCTGATAACGGAATCTATCAAAATATGAGCCTTGCACAAGATTAATTATTGGCATAACTGTTGCGGTCTTGGAAGCCTTTTTGATCTGATTCTGGCAGCTATTTCATGATTTCTGATAGAGGGCCATAAACGTGTAATCGACAATTATTTAATTCAATTTTCCATTTCAATTATCATAATCTCTAGTTTTTAGAAATTCAACTTTTGAAGGATATGAAATCTATGTTATTCAGTTTATATACAGTCTGGATGCTACGATGAACATGATGGACAAACCATAATGAGATATGTTAAGATATAGTATATATACATACATATATATTCAACTTATGACAAGTGTTCGTAAGTGATTGTGTAGTGATACATCCAAACATCTTAACTTGTATAAGTGCTTTCAAAGTGTGCATCCAAACGTAAATAGCTTATTGAATTTAAGCACTTATGACAAAAGCTTCCATGTGATAAGCGTTTATCGAATAAGCGCTTAATTAAGCTGTTTATCCAAACGCAAGCTTAAGGAAAAGAGAAGCAAAAAAAAAAAAGGTTAGGCCAAACACCAGCATAGACAAGGAAGACCCGGTGCCAAAAGTAAATAGAGAATAGCCACTCTTAGATTGTTTAAAGCCATTGCTGACTGAAGACATGAAAAATTTATGAAACCATTGTCTAGAGGCTTGTCTTAATCTATAAATGGATTTGTGAAATTTGCAAACCAAATGCTAAATCCAGTAAGCTTCTTCAAGAAGATCACCATCAGACAAGGCATTGTCGATGTCAATTGCAGAAAATTCCAATATTTAATTGTAGTCAGGTGTAGCAAGACTCCGACAGTTGTGAGCTTGGCAACCGGTGAAAAAATGTATCCGTAAAGTCTACATGAGTTTGTTGTGTGAACCCTTCTGCCACCAATCGAGCTTTGTATCTACCCAAAGAGCCATCAGCTTTATACTTGGCTTTATAGATCCATCTACACCCTATGTTATGTTTCCCTTGAGGCAGTAGGACAATGGACCAAGTTTTATTGGCTTCTATGGCAGCAACTTATTTGCCATATCCTGTCTCCATTCTGGAAATTTAACTTCTTGATGGTAAAAGCTTGGATCGTAGGTTCTAGACATGTTACAAATGTACTGCTGGTAGGGCTGGGAGAGTTTAGTCTAACTGATGGAATTGTGGACAGGTTGTCCAATGCATAGGTGGAAGGGACCTGGATTTGCTGCAGTAGAAACTGCACGCAGTTTCATGCTGTTGCCGATCTCAGCCGTCGAGATCAGATCGGACGGATGAGCCTAAAACTGCACCAAATCCGCTTAAATCGATCTCGGCCGTCGAGCTCAGATCGGACGACCACGATTTCACGCAGTTACATGCAGTAACAGGAACTGCAGGAAATCCGATTCAAGGTGGAAGTGGCACACGCATAGTCACGCGCACGCACATAGTCTAGCAGATCTTCTAGGGGCAGGATCCATTGGAGTAGTGGTAGCTGGTTGCCCAAGAGCCATGTGTAGAGGTGTAGAGACATCAAGTTGGGTTAAAGGAATCACCAAATCAGAAGATAAATGCACTGAGCTTTTAGAAGGAGGAATGACCTCAAAAGGTAACTGATCCTCATGGAAAATCATATCTCTTGATATAAAAACTGCCTTGACTGAAGATTGCACAATTTGTAGCTTATATCTAAGGGGATAACCCATGAAAATAGCAGACACTACTCTAAAGGTGAAATTGTTTCTCTGAGACAGCAAAGTAGATGCAAATCACAGGCAGCCAAACACCTTGAACAGTTGGTAAACTGGACCTTTATGATAGAACAGAGGATAATGAGTTTGTCCTTGTAAGTGGGGGAGATGGCACTCTGATGATGAGGAAAGTCACAGTGGACAAACACTCGCCACCCAAAGATAAAGGAACCTTGGATTGGAACATCAAAGACATTACCACATTCAATAAATATTGGTGCTCCTTTCTACCACAGATTTTTGTCTTGGTCGTTGTGCCTTGTTGTAGGAGAAAGGCAGTGAAAGCCAACTCTTTGGTATTGTCAGAACGAAGATTGCTTGATGACTAGTCCAAACTGAGTGTGAATACGCTTGAAATGCCATTATCAAGGCAGCAACCTTTGATTTATGGTGTAACAGATAGGTTGATGTGAGCTGCGTATGATCATCTACCAATGTTATAAAATATGTCTTGCCATCATAAGTTGTGTGGTGAAAGAAACCCCGTATATATCACGATGGACTAAATCAAATGGGGAACAAGCCATGTGAACATTGACACAAAAGATAACCTTCTAAGTTAGCCAATTGACATGTAGAACAATTGGAAGAAGAAAAATAAATTGGCACATTAAAAGACAATTCATCACATAATAGTTTGAGAACCTTATCAGATAAATATCCAAGCTTTACATGCCACAAATGAGCAGTTTGAGTATTATTCAACACTGAGTTCACAAAGGATTGTCCATACATTTTATTAACGGGAACACAAAGAAAACAAATCAGAACTGTCTGATGACACAATATTACAAGCAGTTTGTGATGTAGCATTATAGTTAATGTGTTTTGCAGCATTCATAGAATAGGTGAAGTGGTAAAGACCATCAACCAGGTCACCCTAGCCAATCATCCTCAATTGTTATGTTTCCTGGATGTACAAAAAGTTAGCAGTGAAGGTAATTGTGTAAGGTGAATGCTTCAACAAAGCACTTACTAAAGTCAGGAATGTACAGAACATCATGTACCAAAAAATCAATAGCTTACCATACTATACCAAAAGCAAAAACAAGTATTCTTAAATTATTAGGAAACGACACTAACTTGTGCTTTAACAATATATGAGAAATGAAAACGTGTAAAGAATATGCATGCTACATGGGAGGTGACACCTGAATCTATGATCCAGTACTACAACTGTAAAAAAGGAAGAAGATGTGATGATAGAATCTTACTGGCAGAAATGGTAGACTGATCAAGAGGACCAGCACTTGGTTGTCGTCCTACTTGGTTTAGTCTGAATTCAATGCAAGTTTAACAAATTTGCAAAAAGTCTAATTCTATAAGGTTTTCGTTCACGAATTTAAGTTTAATCTTTCATCAGTATATTTTTTTTTAATATTATTCAACAATATATCATTAAATTATTTATAAAGTTTGACTATCTCACAAATACTATATATACACACACACACATATATATATATATATATATATATATATATATATATATATATATATATATATATATATAAAGCTTAACTTTTTCATTTCTATGTCTAACAACTTATCAAATAATAGTGTAAAAAAGTTATTTATAGTAATCATATTTATACTACTCTTTTAAATAATATAAACAAAACTCAAGCTTGTCCTTCAAAATTTTATTTTGAAAGAAAACAATGGAAATAGATGAAATAAAGGCATGAAAAAAACAACATGCACCAATGAGCTGTAACTCAAATGGTATTTTCTAGTCTCGCCTAAGGTGGAGTTATGGGGTTCAATTCCCATCTCTTGAATCTAGCAAAAGCTACTCCCCATACTATCTAATGGCAAAAAAATAAAAGTAAAAAACTATAAAATTGGTATGTATAAGTTGGCATTAGTAACACAAGAGAAAGGTACCTCTAAATATTGATTTAGTGATATAAGTAGAAAATTACCTTTAATGCCTTAATCAGCAAATGCTTTTGAAATTATATTGAGCTCCATGATGACCTCCTTCATATTCATTCTTTCTTTTGGAGAATCCACTGAACAAGACAATCCAATCTTAAACAGTGAAAATAAGCACCTCTCAACTTTAGGATGCAAATACCCTGCAATCTCTGAAATATTGTTTCCTTCTTCTGTTGTTACTGCAAGATGTTCATTTTCCATTGAAAGGAGAGTTATATCAACAATCTCTAAAATGTTATTTGGAAATGCAATTTTTACGTAGTTATGGAGGTTATGCCCATCTTTAAACATTTCATCCGTTGGTCTTCTCCTAGTTAACATCTCCAAAAGAAGAATCCCAAAGCTATAAATGTCACCTTCTATTGACACTTGAGAATCCATTCCATACTCTGAAATATGTTTCAAAATGATAAATCCTTCAAAACTCGTTGTTATAACTTATAACAGTCAAGTCATAATAAAGGAAAAAGGTAAACAAAAAAGAAACTGATTTTGACAAGATTTTAAAGGAGTAAAAATGTTTCAAACCATACCTGGAGGAGCATAACCTATAGTCCCCTTTATCCCAATTGAGCTGGTTTGCTTATGGGAGTTACCATCAATTGTTGACAAAAGTCTTGCTAAGCCAAAATCACTCACATGAGGAACCATGTCATCATCAAGAAGGACATTGCTTGGTTTTAAGTCACAATGAGTTATGGGCTGCTCACATTCATAGTGAAGATAGTGTAAAACAGAAGCAACTCCAATAACAATTTCCAATCTTTTCTCGAGTTTCAATGTTCTTGGTTGTTCAGCATTTCTGTTCTCTAGATGCAACCATTCCTCTAAGCTTCCATTTGTCATGTATTCAAAAACTATAGCCTTAAAGTCATTTCCTTTGTAATCCATGCTAGAGCAACATGTGATAATCTTGACTAGATTCCTATGCCGAATATTTCTGAAAGCATTACATTCGGCAATGAAACTTTTGTGAGCTCCTTTCTTCTGAAGGTTTAGAACCTTTATAGCAACAACTCTTTCTTCTGAATTGAGACTTCCTTTGTACACAAAACCAAGACTTCCGGTTCCTATCAAGTTCTGAACTGAGAACCCGTCGGTAGCATGGTGTAGGTCATGGTATGATACCGTAGGGAATTGTTCAATTGTTGAATCAGTGGATGCTTTTCTTTGTCTTTTCCTTATCTGATAGAAAGTAATGACAAATGACAATAGAAAAAGCAATGCAATTGAACAGATGATGGTCAACAATGTCAACTTGCCAATATGGTGTTTTCTCTTTTTCACAGCTTTTGGTGGACAAGGTGGCAGATGTAGTTGTGCTACCCCACCGCAAAGCCTGCCATTGCCAATCAATAAAACTGCAGTAGCATTCAGGAAGACACCATGTATGGGCACCTCACCCTCCAACTTGTTAAAAGAAGCATTGAACAATTCTAACAAAGAAATTTTTTGTATTCCTTCTGGAATTGTTCCAGACAAGTTGTTTCGTGATAGGTCTAACTGTCGAAGACCTTTCAGTGAAGCTAAAGAAGTTGGTATGATTCCATTAAGAGAATTACCATTGAAATAAAGGGTCTCCAGGCTTAAGCAATCTCCAATTGTTTCAGGAATTCCACCAGAGAGATAATTTTCAGACACATCAAGTATCTCAATATTTTGAAGCATGCCCACCTCGGGAGGCAAATTACCACTTAATGAGTTTTGTGATAGGTTCAGTAGTATTGATAAAGAGGAAAGCCCAATAAGTTGTGATGGTATAGCTCCACTAAGGTGGTTCTGTGAAAGGTCTAGTCCTTGTAACTTTTTGCAATGTCCAATAGTTGAAGGAATCTTTCCTAGCAACATATTGTATGATAAATCCAACTCAAACAACTTACTGAGATTTCCTAAGATAGCTGGAATCTCTCCTGACAGTTTGTTTACGGCTAAGACTAACACTTGCATGTTTTGAAACTTACCAAAAGTCTCTGGAATGACCTCAGCTAAGAGGTTCTCCTCCAAGGACAAGTAAATTAAGTTTACAAGATTGCCTAGTTCTGTCGGAAGTTTCCCAGATATCTGATTGCGAGCCATAGCAAGTTCTGTGAGTTGGGTGGACAAATTGCCTATGATTTTGGGCAAAGGACCTCCAAAATTATTAGTTTCAATAATCATTTTATTAAGTTGACTACAGTTTATCAAAGACTTTATAAACTCCCAGTCACTGGATGAATTGCTACCAAGATTATTTACTCCTACACCCAAAATAGAAAGATCTTGTAGCATTCCTAGGTTTGGAATTTGTCCTACAAAATAGTTGTTAGCAATATCGAACACTTGAATCCTGGATGCATTAGTGAAGGAAGTTGGGATTGGACCTGAGAATTGATTGGCACCAAAGAGAAATTCCCTAAGATTGGGGAGGGTTGAGAACATGTTGGCTGGAAGAGAACCGTTAAATCTATTGGATGCGGTTCCTATACTAGTGAGAGATGAGAGATTGTAAAGTGAAAAGGGAAGCATACCAGACAATTTGTTTGCTGAAACTGACATCACTGACAAGTGTTTCAAAAGGCCTATTTCTTCTGGTATGTTCCCCTCCAAGTAATTAGAAGCCATAGAAAGATGAGTGAGGGAAGAAAGATTCCCTATGGAAGCTGGAATTTGACCAGTTAGATTGTTTCTTCCAACATACAACCGTTCAAGCTTCACAAGGGAGTCAATCTCCATTGGTATTTGGCCATTAAATTGATTCCCATGTAAAGACAAATTCCTCAGTTTAGAGCAATTTGTCAAACTGATTGGAAATTCACCTCCTAAAGTATTATTGGTGAAAGAGAGAACCTGCAGTCGAAATAAACGGCCTAATTCTTGTGGTACACTGCCATGGAAGTTATTTCCCCCAAGGTAGAGGAATCTCAGAAAGGAAAGGTTCCCAACGTGAGATGATATGGACCCATGCAGGAGGTATCCTGTTAAGTTTAACTCTGTAACTCTTTGATGTCGATGACCGCATATGACTCCATGCCAGTTGCAAAAGTGGGTAGAACTATTCCATAAGGTCATTACTCCAAAAGGGTCACCGGATATTGATTCATTGAATTTGAGCAATGCAGAATAATCACTCTCGTTTCCTAAGGCAGAGGCAGAGGCAGTTTTGTTTGAAGTAAAAAGAAGAAGAAGCAAGACAAGGCATATAGACCAAAGTACACCTAACATGGTTGGTTGTAGAAACAGAAACAAGGTTGATTGTAGAATTGCTAAATCTGTGATCTCAAATGGGATTTATAAAACCAGGAGGGGAATGGTAATTGGATTTCGACCCGAACTCTCAGCTCAGAAGAAAAACAGACAATATCTGCCACACAATGGTGTAAGGGGAAAAATTATATGCCACACAATAAACTGTGATGCTTTTAATTGTTAAGAAGCATATACCTTATCGTTAGTCAATTTTAGTGGCTGCAAGAACCCAGTGTTATCTTGGGCCCACACGGCTTATCACAAGGAATCAACGTACAACTTTTACCATTGCCAGCTAGCACAATGCGGAAGATGCGATTGATGCTGCGGTCTCCGGAAAATGCTCCATGATGAGTAACTAGGCGCCGCGATACTCGAAGAGGAAGAAAAGTAGAGTGTACCAGATGATGCAATGAAGAAGCACGACTTGAACCATGACGAGGGTGTTGGGCAATGTGGAGAGGAAGAAAATGGTCCATCCATTCGAGGCTACCGTTGGCGGTGAAGTTCATTCAGATTGGAGCGTGTCGGCGGCGATGAACCTGAAGTTCGTGGCGTAAGGGTTGCTGGTGTAGATGAAGTGGAAGGAGAGTTGCGGAACGGCCAAGTCGTGCGGTGCGGAAAGGAGAGAGGGGTGAACGGGAAAATAAAATGAAGGACTAAAAAGAAAAAGACTTGTTGCAAAAGTGTCCTGCTCACGGTGGGAGAAACAAACCTAACCTTTACCCCATTTTTGGCCCACATGGATCAAGCGGTGCATAGAAGTGATAAATCTATTGAAGGTATTCTCTCATCTTTGTTTATCAAGAAACTCTGACTTATTTGTTCGGACTCATTTTGATAAAAGCATATTTGTTGTTGATTTTTTTTTTTGGACTATTAATTTATTTTTTAGTTTTAATTTGATACCTTAACTTTTAAAAGTTTCAATTGAGTCCCTTAACTTGTCTATGTTAATACAAGTTAGTCATCTCCATCAATGACATAAGAAAATGAGTTTCAAATTGTTAGTAAGTTTCAAATTAGTCACTTAACTTTTAAATGAGTTTCAAATTGGTTCTTTAAATTATTAACACGTATGGCACTTTCGTCATTTTTGCTTATGTCATTAATGGAGATGACTGACTTGTATTAACAGAGACAAGTTAAGAGACCAAATTGAAACTTTTAAAAATTAAGGGATCAAATTGAAACTCAAAAATAAGTTCAGGACCAAAAAGATATTTTAGCCTATTTTTTTTATACAAAAGCAACACCATTTTTTTTATATAAAGATATTTCGATGAATCAGACAGTCATGTACATTATTTAAAGTTTTCTTAATGGATTCTTCATCTTAAACCAAGCAATATACTGAACCAAGCTATAAAATGAAATCAACGAATAAATTAGGGAAGCAGCAGCTTTGCAAGAATTTTTCTGTGAAGATGCAATGAGAGACAAAGGTTTTCATGTAAATTCTGTAAGATAAAAGCAAAAATAAGTAGGAATCTAATATTGCCCATACCCAGGTATAATAGCTAGCTAGATGAAGATGGAAGCGTTAAGTGCATACGTGGATTACTTCAAACATGATTTGCAGCAAGCAATCGAAACTGTATATTCAGTGAATATAGTTTACTGTGTGAATATCTAATTAGAACTAGAACTTATTTACACTAATATAGTGATGGAGACAGGAAAGACCAAAAGTTTTGAGGTCCATTACATTACTCATATAGTTTATACCATTACATTAATCAAAAGTCAAAAGTGCCCCACAATTCCGCTAAATATGCAAGAGTTCTCCCGAGATTCTTTGAAAAACCACATATCCATGGCCATCTTCACTGCAATTCGGTAATTCATTAATAGTATAAGAAATTTTACATTAAAAATTATCAAAATTAAACTCAATTAAATTATAAGTGCTCAAGAAATATTAAGTGAGATAAAGTTGCTATGGTACCCGGAGTGAGTTGTTAAACTTGCGATGAATGCTAATTTTATAATAAATGTTTAAAATTTCATTAAATATAACTAGTAATCAGTAAAATACTTAATAACTCATATTGACTACAATGTATTAAAAAAAAGATACCAGAATAAAGCCTATAGGGAGATTTTCCTTTATATAGCTGTTTTTTTTTTTTTTTGTTTTACATAGTATCCTCCGCACGTAACTACAGAGACTAATCCCACAAAATACTAGACGACATTTAAAGGCTGATCTCTCCCAACCAGATTTTTTCCATACACAAGAGTCAGGAATCGAACCCCTGATCACTTGCGTAAGGAGGTCCAAGCTCGTTATTATTCGAACCAACCACATGTTAATCTTTATATAGCATTATAATAGATTAAAAACGTCATATCTAAGACTAAGTTATTTAAAATTATGCAAAAGAAAAATCTATTTCATCGTCTAAACCAAAAAGTAACTCCAGGAATGCCTTGTAGCATAATTTCATTGCCTATGCCTAGATAGAATATTACAAGTTTACAACCATAATTGGAAGAGGTTAAATTGGATGCATTGTCACTTTTTTTTCATTATCAACAAATAAAAAAGGCACATTTTTATATTTCATTGTTACAACAGGTCCAGAATTAAATCCATCGAAGAATTACAAGATAGTTTAGTTTAACTTGACAAATTACAGAAAGGAAACACAAAAGATGGAAACATATTTTTCCAATCACTAAACTCCATAATACACATAAGGTTTCTGACTCACCATCTCAGTATTGTTGTACTTGATTTACCTTAAACATTCACACTCCGTGTCAACAACCTGAAAATGTAGGACGCAAAGCATAAACCAGTGGCCAAAATGAGAAAGTACTACCCTATTTTTTATAAGCCACATATTTATATATATATATATATATATAATATATAAAATATATATATATATATTGGTCGATTGATTGAAAACCTATGTTTTGGTTTCCAGAAGATTATGGAAACTTAGGGTCAGTTTAATTCCTTTTTTGCAACTTGTCATACAATTGTCTTTCAAATTTTAGATTTGCTTTGTTTTTTTTATGCTGACAGGATTGTACATAATATATATATACATATAGAAAATTTTTATTTTAATATATACATATATACTAAGTAAAAACAAATCGGTGCCCCCTAAAAAATAGGATCCTGTGCGGTCGCACCACTATGCATGCTACATGGGAGGTGACACCTGAATCTATGATCCAGACCCAGTACTAGAACTGTATAAAAGGAAGAAGATGTGATGATAGAATCTTACTAGCAGAAATAGTAGACTGATCAAGAGGATCGGCACTTGGTTGTTGTCCTACTTGATTTAGTCTGAATTCAATGCAAGTTTAACAAATTTGCACAAAGTCTAATGGAATAATGTTTTCTTTCAGGAGTTTAATTTTAATCTTTTCTCAGTATAATTTTTTAATATTATTCAAGAATATATCATTAAATTATTTTTAAAGTTTAACTATCTCACAAATGCTATACATATATAAAGCTTAACTTTTTCAATTGTATGCCTAACACCTTATCAAATGATAGTGTAAAAAAAATATTTATAGTAATCATATTTATACTACTCCTTTAAATAATATAAAAAAACTTAAGTTTGTACTTCAAAATTTTATTTTGAAAGAAAACAAATGGAAATACGTCATGAAATAAAGGCATGATATATGAAAACAACATGTACCAATGAGCTGTAACTCAAATAGTATTTTCTAGTCTCGCCTAAGGTGGAGTTATGGGGTTCAATTCTCATCTCTTGAATCTAGCAAAAGCTAGTCCCCCTACTATCTAATGGCAAAAAAATAAAAGTAAAAATTATGAAATTGGTATGTATAAGTTGGTATTAGTAGCACAAGAGAAAGGTACCTCTAAATATTCTTTTGGTGATATAAGTAGAAAATTACCTTTAATCCCTTAATCAACAAAAGCTTTTGAAATTATATTGAGCTCCATGATGACCTCCTTCATATTGATTCTTTCTCTTGGAGAATCCACTGAGCAAGATAATCCAATCTTAAACAGTGAAAATAAGCCCTTCTCAACATTAGGATGCAAATCACATGCAATCTCTGAAATATTGTTTCCTTCTTCTGCTGTTACTGCAAGATGTTCATTTTCCATTGAGAGGAGAGTTACATCAACAATCTCTAAAATGTTATTTGGAAGGGCAATTTTTACATAGTCATGCAAGTTGTGCCCATCTTTAAACATTCCATCTGTTGGTCTTCTCCCAGTTAACATCTCCAAAAGAAGAATCCCAAAGCTATACATGTCACCTTCTGTTGACACTTGAGAATCCATTCCGTACTCTGAAATATGTTTCAAAATGATCAATCCTTCAAAACTCATTGTTATAACTTATAACAGTCAAGTCACAATAGAGGAAAAAAGTAAACAAAAGAATAAATTGATTTTTACAAGATTTTAAAGGAGTAAAAATGTTTCAAACCATACCTGGAGGAGCATAACCTATAGTCCCCTTTATCCCAGCTGAGCTGGTTTGCTTGTGGGAGTTGCCATCAATTGTTGACAAAAGTCTTGCTAAGCCAAAATCACTCACATGAGGGACCATGTCATCATCAAGAAGGACGTTGCTTGGTTTTAAGTCACAATGAATTATAGGCTGCTCACATTCAT